>QLSR01000084.1:3832408-3934996 GCA_031780015.1 Citrullus colocynthis
CCCCCCCCCCCCCCCCCCCCCCCCCACGATATTTGCTTCAGTCTGATTTCCCCCCTCCATTATTGGCCGATTCTTTCTTCACCCAAGAGGTAGTCGGCTTATTCTCCTGTTTGCCGCACACGTCTCCTCTGGCTGCCTCTTTTCTCCACGCGCGTCTCCTCCGACTTTCTGACCTTTTTTTCACTCACTGCTGGCTTCTCTGCTCCTCTTCCCATTTTCCATCGTCGCTGGCTTCTCCCACATATTCTCCGCACGCCTTCGGCATCTCCGACAGCTTTTCCCTTGGTGTTTCCCCTGCAGTTGTCGTCGTCGGCTCATTGTAGGCACCCTTTATATCATTATTTTGTAATCAATCAAGTTGTGTGTTGTCAGTCGCCCAAATTGAACCAAGTGTGTGTCTGTGGTTTTTTCACATGTATGTGAGCGTGGACTGCATATTTTTGTTGATATTTGATGTTTTTCCATTGTAGTATTTGTATATGTGAATATCCTTGGTTTTATTTTCCATTTCCTTTTAGTCTTTCGATCGTATTGTGTTTGTTATGCTTTGCATTTGTTGTTTCATATGGTGTATGTAATGGCTTTTGCCCCCCATCAATCATTATATGCATTATGTATGCAATTGTATGGGAGTGTGAATTGTTGAATATATATATGTAGCATCATTGTTGAATATACTGTTGAATATATATGTAGCATCACTTTCATTGTTGAATATATGGGTAGCATCACTATTATTGTTAAATTGATAGCCTTTCGTTTGGGTTTGAGAGTCAAATTGGCATAAAAACACTTTTTAGGAACTTTTTACTTGTAGTCAAATACTCAAATTATCACTTTTAGGTTGAATTGGAGAGTGAAAGTGACACTTGTTAAAGTATCCTTAGGTTTAAACTTTTTGTCCTTGTTCCTATAGGATTAAAATTTGTCCATTTTATTCAAATATGAATAAGGATTGGATTAAACTTAGAGATAGATTCTCAGGAGAGTATATTGATGGCGTTGCACAATTTATGGAAGTGGCAAAGTGTCATGTAAATGGAGAAGGAAAAACGAGATGTCCAAGTAAAAATTGTCAAAATTCGATGTTTCAGACATTAGACGAAGTAGAACGACATTTATATGCTAATGGAATATCTCCTTCATATAGTCAATGGATTTATCACGGAGAGCTGGCAAATCTATCTCTTTTTCAAAGAGTCATGACTCCTTTAGCTCCTTTAGTAGATGATGGATTAAGGGAAGAACCTACTGCTCATAATCATGACAATGGGTTGTTAGATCTTTTAAATGATTTGCAAGGACTGATGAGAGAAATGGAACATGATGAAGATGAAGAAGAATTTGGGGATGAAATGCCTGATAACATTGAACAAAGTAATACTTCAAACGTTTTTTAGGAGTTGATGGATGAAGCACGTAATCCGTTGTACCTTGGTTGTACAAAATTTTCCTCATTGAACTTATTGGTAAGATTTATGCCTATTAAGGTTCTCAATAATTGGAGTAAAAAATCCTTTGATATGCTACTAAAGCTGTTGAAAGATGCCTTTCCAGTTGGTTCCTATATACCTAGTTCTTTTTATGAAGCCAAAAGAAAATTATGTGACTTAGGACTAGGATACGAGTCTACTCATACTTGCAAGTATAATGTGTTTTATTTTGGAAAAGATATTCTAATTGTCAAAGTTGTCCAGTGTGTGGCGAGTCTTGATACAAAATAAAGGATGGAACAAGTAAGAAGATTCCAAACAAAATTTTACGTCATTTTCCATTAATACCGAGGTTGAAGCGATTATTTTCATCAAAACACATTGCTTCTGAGATACGATGGCATAAGGATAAGTGGGTTGAAACTGATGGTGTGTTGAGACATCTAGCTGATGCTGAAGGGGGAAATGTTTTGATAGAGAGTTTCCTGAATTTGCTTCAGACCCAAGGAATGTTCGGTTAGCCTTAGCTTCAGATGGCTTTAATCCATTTGGGAATACGAGTACTGCGTACAACATGTGGCCTGTGGTTCTTGTTCCTTACAATTTGCCACCGTGGAAGTACATGGAGGAATCTAATTTTTTTTCATGTCTTTACTTATATTAGGACCGAAGTCTCTTGGAAAAGAAATTGATGTGTATTTACAACCATTGATTGAAGAGTATGGCGGGGCCAAATCAAGATTGTCTAGCAAATGAATTAGTTCGAGAAGCTAACACTTTAGCTATAGGTCCCGCAGTAGAGGCAGGCACGACCTCTGCATCAAGTGATAATATTATGTCTAAGGTTGGACATCTGAATATGATTGTAACATATAATTGAAGCACCACATTTGTTGTTCTTGTTACAGTATCAAAAAGGAAGCGTGGGCGAGGACTTAGTCGAAATATTAATTTGGATTCATATGTGCAACATCATGGGCGGATCCCAATTACCATTGATGATAATGTTGGAAACCAGTAAGCATCTTCACTAGAAAGTTCAGCAATGCCATTAGGATCAGGACCCGAGACACAATTTCAGTGCGCTGTTCTAAGTGGAAAGATGTACCTAACGATCATAGCCACTATAAAGGACTGTTTGTTGGTAAGTTTTATGTTGTTGTTGTCTTAATCTCATATGTGTACTTACCATAACTATTATTGAATATATAGATACATTTTGATGTGGACCTATCAAAAGGGGTTGTCAATAAGTTCATAAATCGACAAATACAAAATTCATTTAAAGAATATAGATCAGAATTGCATAAACACTATTGTAAGTTTGAGAATCCTTTTATTGCTCGTGAAAACCCACTAGAGAGAGTAGCTAATAAAGAAGATTGGGAGATTCTTTGTGATAGATGGGAGACTCCTAAATGGCAGGCAAAAGTTACGCATTTGTTATACTTATGATTTACACAAATTAATTGTACTAATAAATTATAAATTTATGTAGGAAAAGAGGGAGAAGAACAAGAAGAATAGAGAAGGTCTCAACTTTAACCATTGTTGTGGGTCAAAATCCTTTCTTCAATTGCAAAATGAATTGGTATGGTTCAAATTGATTACTATTTTATTACTTTTCTAGTAAATCTAAATTCTAGGTTTTTATTTTATTTTATTTTTATTTTTATTGAATTATAGACAATCAGTAAAGGTGAAAAAGTTGGCCGAGTGGAATTATTTCACAAGAGTCATTTCTCAGAGAAGGATGGGTGGGTAAACGATGCTGCCAAAGAAATATATGTAAGTTATATTATATTATATACATGCGCAATTTTATATTAACCCTTATATATTTATAATATATATGTATATAACCTCCAATACCATTATAAATATAGTTGGCAATGGAAGAGTAAATCAAACTATCATCACAAGATGGACTTGAACCAACACTGGAGGCAGCTATTTGTGAACGAGTTTTGGGGAAACGATCAGGCCACATTAAAGGTCTTAGATGGAACTCAAAACCTAACTTAGCTAGAGGTGGTGTATCTTCCTCTCAGTTTGAGGAAGATGTTGGGACTAAGTATGAAAAGCTTGAGGAGGTGGTGACGACCTTACAAGTGGAAAATGATATGTTAAGGTCACAATTTTCGAGTTTTGAAGATCAATTGGCTGAAATGGTAAGACAATTAGCTGAGCAACAAAGGCAGGGAGATGGACCCTTAAACAACTAGGTACGTTATGACAACTTTCTAGCTTCAAATATGTGTGTTTTAGTGGATTTAGTAAGTATGACTTTGGTTGTGTGGCTATCCTGCAGTTATGATAGCCACATTCAAATATGTGTGTTTTAGTGGATTTAGGAACTATGACTTTGGTTGTGTGGCTATCCTGCAGTTATGGTAGTCACATTCAAATTTGTGTGTTTTAGTGGATTTAGGAAGTATGACTTTGGTTGTGTGGCTATCCTGCAGTTATGGTAGCCACATTCAGATATGTGTGTTTTAGTGGATGTAGGAACTTAACTTTGATTGTGTGACTATCGTACAGTTATGGTAGCCACTTCGAATATGTGTGTTTTGGTGGGTTTCATAATATGTGTGTTCTGTGGTTTATGAACTTGGAGTTATGGTTAGTCATTTCCTATCTTCTATGTGTGTTTAAAATGGTTGTTTCTGGTGTTCATGTTTTAACATATTCCTAGCTTGCATGTTTAGTCATGTCTTATAACTATTTAAATTCATTTTTATTTATATATTTCTTCATAGTATTTGTTTTTTGCTATTTCAGTTTGATAGTTCTTGTGACTTGGTCGGCCGCTTCTTTGAGTTGGCCGCCTCAAGCAGATGCGGTGAGTCCTTTAATATTTGTCTCAAACTTTGGGCTGAAAGAACTCCATTTACTGCATTGATTGGCTCATCCTCCATGAATTGTGCGTTGGCGCACAGTCTGGTCACAAGAAAGAGGAAGAACAGTTGACCTCTTGGCTTGAAGAACAACCCCTGAATCTGTGGGGCAATGATGCTTCCCACGTCTAGCCGAATTCTCTGCATGATACAGTAAATGACCATGGCACGGTCCTTTGAAATTGAGGCGTCATGCGTTGTGGCGATTAGCGACCGCTTGATGAAGTAAAGCCACAGGTTGGCCTCGGCAATCAAGCAAGTTGGTGCTAATGTCTGAATGCCCTTTGGGGAAGTGTTTCACTCTGACCCCGGTTTAGCGATGATTGTGAAGGCGTCATTCATTTTAGCTTTTGTAGGCGTCGACATTATTCTATTGCCTTCTGCTGCCGCGATATCGAGAAGATCAAACAACGCGTTGATTTCCTTATCTCCAATTTTGACTTGGTTTACCTTGCGGTGAATGGTTCCTTCGTAAAATGGCTCCACGGTGGTGGGTTGGATGACTTGGGCGCTTTCACAAAATTGCCTCCAACCCAATGCGTCGACTCCTTGTATAATGAAGGCGAGCAACTCAAGTGGCTGAGAGGAAAATCCCACTTCAGTATAGAGCCCACTGAATTGTTTCTTTTGGCTCTTCGCCGCCTTCTTTGTTGGTTCCTCAACCAATTTCTCTTTTCCCTTCTTATTCCTATTGATGAGACTAGCAGGCGTTCTCCTTGCCCTACCTGCGTCCACATCCCTTATAACCACTGCAGGTGCCTTAGCCACTTTAGTCTTCTTCTTTTCTCCGGTAGCTTCTCCTTGGTTAATGCTACCTCTTTTTCTTTCTTCTTCTCCTCCTTTATTTTCTTTACATTTTGTTTGATGCGTTCAGCTTTGGGTAGCTTCTCCACATCAGTCACTTCCACTTCTACTTCTAATTCCACTGTGATCTTAGCTATGCGACGGAGAAACTCGGTCTTTCTGGCGGCCTCCTTGGCAGCTTGCTCGCCAGATGCACTTTCCTCTTTTCTTCTTTTCGCTACGGCGAGAATCGACTCCGTCCTTTCTTTCATTTTCTTGAAGTCGTCTTTTAGCTTCTTGGACTTCTTTGCCACCCTTGCCACTAAACGCTCAACAGATGATGCGGCGAAAGATGATGCGATAACCTCGGATGTCCCCGCATTCTTTACTTTTTCATTTTTCCTTCTTAGCGGTGGTACATCTTCCTCGGCTTCTTCTTCCCTGGCCCTTATTGGTCTGATTTTCCTCTTTGGGGCGGACTTCTTCTTTTCCACCACCGCTATTACCTTTCCAATGGGTTTTTATCGGAGTCCGACTCCTCAAGATTACTCATCGCAAGGACTAACCCACGCAACTCATTTTTCATCCTCTGGTCGACCAACCCGTCCAACCAGGCATCGTCTTCTTCATCAATGATGTCTAGAATATCTCCGAAGACGGTGGACTCGTCATTCCTTCCCACCTCTTGAGCTTCAATCAGGTCCCTGGAGCGTGGCGGAGATGAGGCTGATGTTGCCTCCAACTCAGGACTATTGGGGCGAACAATGGCGAGGGGTTCGGGTGTGGTGGAAGTAGTAGACAGATTTCGACTACCATGCCTTGAAGATGAGGCCATAGGTTTAGGGCTTTTGGAAGGGGTGGGTTGCTGGGAAGCCATGGGAAAAGTATAGGTGAAAAGAGATAGAAAAGTGGGTGAGAATCGAGAAATCGTTCGGATAGGCCAGAAATCGCGCCAGTAATCTTGAAAATTCAGAGAGAAAGGAAGCGTAATTTGAAAAGGGTTGAAGAGGGGTTTAGCTGAGCGCGTGGGTTATCGGCTCGATGTGTGATATCATAGCCGCATTAAATGATCTGACACTCGTCAACGTCAGCCGGCTTAAGCGCAGTCAGCTTTTTGAATTCTTGACCTGATAGCGATTTGACAAAATCGCTTCAGATCCCCCCTAGGCGTCGAGCTAATCGTGTCGCATCGTTTTGATGTCGACGCCTTGCAATTGAATGAGTTCAGATCTTCACTCATCGCAAAATAATAGATAGCCTCCGAACAAAATTTTTCAATTCAAATAAAAAAAATAAAATGAAATAAAATAAAAATAAGAATCAATTAAAACCAAATCAAATAACAAAAAGGAAGAAATGAAATAATGCGGGAAGAAAGAAAAAAAAATAATTAAGACGAAAGCAATTAAAATACAAAAGTTAGGATGCGTCCCTGGGATATATGTGCTTTTTGTCAACGCAGGACGCGTCCATCTTTTCCTCATTCTATCTTTTCTAGTTCAATGGCTACTTTGTCTCGTTCAAAGCAGTCTCCATAATATGGCTTCACGCGTTGACCATTAACTTTGAATGCGTTGGTGTCATCTTCATTCATCAGCTCTACAGCACCATGAGGAAAGACTTCCTTGATCACGAAAGGACTAGACCATCTTGTTCTTAATTTACCTAGAAACAAACGCAGTCTTGAGTTAAAAGAGAGAACCTTTTGACCTATATGCAAAGATTTCTTACTGATGCGTTGATCGTGCCAACGCTTTGTTCGCTCTTTATATATCTTTGTGTTCTCATAGGCTTGCAATCTCCATTCTTCCAGTTCATTCAATTGAAGCTGACGCGCTTCTCCAGCTGCTTTCAGGTCCATATTCAATCTCTTGGCCGCCCACAATGCTTTGTGTTCTAGCTCCAACGGCAAATGACATGCCTTTCCAAAGACCAGCGTGTACGGTGACATTCTGAGAGGCGTCTTGAATGCTGTCCGATATGCCCACAACGCCTCGTCCAATTTGGATGCCCAATCCCTTCGAGAGGAGTTAACCACTTTTTCCAAAATAGTTTTCAACTCTCTATTGGAAACTTCTGCTTGCCCATTTGTCTGCGGGTGGTATGCAGTTGCCACCCTGTGATGTACATTGTATTTGATTAGCAACTTGGAAATGATTTTATTAATGAAATGCTACCTTCATCGCTAATCAGGGCTCTCGGCGTTTCAAATCTCATGAATATATTTTTCTGAAGAAAATTTGAAACTGTCGCCACATCATTCTTAGCACAAGAGATTGCTTCGACTCATTTTGATACATAATCCACAGCTACCAGTATATAGTTGTGGCCGTTTGATGGCGGAAATGAGCCCATAAAATCAATACCCCAAACGTTAAAGAGCTCAACTTCTAAGATAGAGAAAAGTGGCATTTCATTTCAACTTGAGATATTTCTAGTGCGTTAACATCTGTCGCACTTGATCGCATAGTCCCTGGCGTCTTTGAAAAGGGTTGGCCATAAGTATCCGCTTTGTGAGACCTTAGCTGCAATTCGCTGCCCTCCAAAATGTCCTCCATAGGGGGAGTCATGACATTGAGATAGGATGCGTTGATAGGAAGTTTCTAGGACGCAGAGTCTGAAGATTTGATCCGGCCCCTTTTTGTAGAGTTGGGACTAGTCCCAATAATAGAATTTCGCATCATGCATCAACTTCTTCTTCTGCTATTCGTTGAAATCTTCGGGAAATTGCTTGCACACCAAGAAGTTGACAATATCTGCATACCATGGCACGGATTCTATGACTTTGAATACAACTTCATCTGGAAAGCTTGCATTAACATTCAGCTGTTTTTGATCGTGTTCCATATTCTCAAGTCTGGAAAGATGATCTGCCACGTTGTTCTCTGTACCCTTGCGATCAACTATTTTTGCGTCAAACTCTAAAAGAAGTAGAACCCATCAGATGAGCTTCAGCTTGGCATCTTTTTTAGTCATCAAGTATCGGATAGCTGAATGGTCAGTGTGGATGATGACTGTTGACCCTAGAAGATATGCTCTGAATTTTTCAATAGCGAAGACTATTGCTAGCAATTCTTGCTCGGTAGTGGTGTAATTCATTTGGGGTACGTTGAAAGTTTTACTGGCGTAGGCTATAGGATGCAACACTCTGTCTCTGCGTTGAACCAACGCAGCTCCCATTGCATAGTCGCTAGCATCACACATTAACTCGAATGGCTGCGACCAATCTAGGGCGATTAAAATTGGTGCTAACACCAGTGCTTCTTTGAGAGTCTCAAACGCTTTGAGGCATTATTCATCAAACTTGTAAGGTTGATTTTGCTCCAGCAACGAGCTTAAGGGGCGTGCAATTTTTGAAAAGTCCTTGACGAACCTTCTATAAAAGCCTGCATGTCCCAAGAAGCTACGAAGTGTCTTTACATTTGTAAGAGGCGGGAGCTTCTCAACGCCTTCAATTTTGGCCTGATCGGCTTGAAGGCCCTTCTTGGATATTTTGTGACTGAGGACAATTCCGTCGTTCACCATGAAGTGACATTTTTCCCAATTGAGCACTAAGTTGGTGTCCTTGCATCTTTTCAATACTTTCTCTAAATTGGCTGAACATGCTTCAAACGAATTTCCAAAGACTGAAAAATCGTCCATGAATATCTCCACAGATTCTTCTAAATATTCAGAGAAGATTGCCATCATACACCGCTGAAAGGTGCCTGGGCGTTACATAGTCCAAACGGCATGCGTCGAAATGCGAATGTACTATAAGGACATGTAAAGGTTGTCTTCTCCTGGTCTTCTGGAGCAATCATGATCTAGTTGTAGCCTGAATAGCCATCCAAGAAACAGAAGAACTCATTTCCTGCAAGTCTATCTAACATTTGGTCAATAAAACGCAATGGGAAATGATCCTTCTTCGTCGCCGCATTGAGTTTCCTATAGTCCATGCAGATTCTCCATCCCGTGACAGTGCGAGTGGGATCAATTTGTTATTCTTCTTTGGGCTACAATCATACCTCCTTTCTTGGGAACGTATTGCACAGGACTTACCTACTTACTATCAAAGATGGGAAAGATAACGCCTGCGTCCAACCATTTAAGCACTTCTTTCTTGACAACTTCTTTCATTGCTGGGTTTAGCCGCCTTTGAGGCTCGATGGATCCATCTTTTCCTTCTTCTAGACGAATTTTGTGCATGCAGTATGTGGGGCTTATCCTCACTGATTTCAGTCAACGTTCATCCAATAGCTCGAATGTGCTTTTTAAGAATGATTAGCAAAGCTGATTCTTGATTAGGGGATAAAGCAGCTGAAATAATAACTGGAAGAGAGTTACATTCTCCTAAGTAAACATACTTCAGGTGGATTGGCAACGCTTTTAGCTCGAGTTTGGCGCTTATTTCAGAGATGGTTTTGTTCGTTGGTTGGTCTAATTCGGTGTCAAGGGTTCAAAAGCAGAATGGACCACGACACAGCATTGTTCAGGCTGCTATGCGTCTAGATTTGCAATATGTTCATCATTTTCTTCTTCAAGCAACATTCTATGGAACTCATCCTCTACGTCGAGGTTTTGGCAGGTCTTCTGTTCTCCTGGATACTCTAACGCCTTAAAGACGTTGAAAATTACTTCCTGATCATTAACTCTCATAATGATCTCCCCCTTATGGATGTCGATGAGTGTACGACCTGTCGACAGAAACGGGCGTCCAAGTATGATAGGAACGTCTTTGTCTGCTTCATAATCCTGGATAATGACGTCTGCAGGGAGAATGAACTTATCTACCTTTACCAACACATCCTCGATCCTTCCTTCAGGATGCACAACGGATCGATCCGCCAATTGTAGGGTAACTGTTGTTGGTTGTGATGTGATCCCCAATTTGTTAAATACTGACAAGGGCATGAGATTAATGCTCGCCCATAGATCACACAACGCTTTTCCTATGTGAACCCCTCCGATGGAACAAGGAATGGTGAAGCTCCCTGGATCTTTCATCTTTATGGGAACGTGTTCACAGACCATGTCACTGCACTCTTGCGTTAGAGCTATGCTCTCATATTCACCCGTTCCTTTCTTTTTAGATAGTATGTCCTTGAGGAATTTAGCATAAGTGGGTATTTGTTCCAACGCTTCCACCAGCGGGATGTTAATGTGCAGCTGTTTAAGTATATCCAAGAAGCGTTTGAACTGCCTCTCATTATTTCTCTTCCTTCCTAACCTTTGTGGATAAGGAGGCGTTTGCAACTCGACTGACACGTTTGTTGATGCATCTTTCCCTGCTAAACTTCTTTGCATGTCAACTTGTTTTTGTTGTGTTGAATGGTCAGATTCAATGGTGGGACTGGAAAGATGAATTGTTAGTTGAGAGTTTTCTGGTTGGTTTAAGTGATTCTCAGTCTTGTTACCTAGAGTTTTCTTCACTGGGTGGGGAAGTTCATTCATAGCTCTTCCACTTCGCAGTGTCATACCTTGACACTGTTCTTTTTCTGAACTGCCCGTACTGCGTGGGCCTCGGTGTTGCTTGGAAGAGATCCTTTCTGCCGCATCTTAAGCTCTCCAGCGATCTGGCCAATCTAAAGCTCTAAATTCCTGATGGACGACGCCTGGGTTTGCATCATGGCGTCGTTCTTCTACATGTATTCCTTCAGAAGAGCTTCCATGAATGATGATGGACTAGGCGTTGATTGATGTGGATTTTCCCTCTGATGTCTATGGGAGAATCCAGATGATCCACCCCTTTCATGCATGGGCGCACCTTGCTGCTCAGGCTGGCGGTTACCACCCCATGAGAAATTTGGATGATTCCTCCAGCCAGGGTTGTAGGTGTTTGAATGCGGGTTGTTCCGTATGAAGCATACAGATTAAGGGTTCTATGGACATACCTCATACGTATGCGGCTCCCCGCATCCAACGCATCTTGAGGCGTTGAGTTGATTCACTGCGTTAACTTGGCCACCGCCGCCTGTATTTGACTGATTCAAGGCCATAGTCTGCAACAGGTTAGTCATGACGGTGACTTGAGCTTGTAACGCAGCGACACTATTATACTCTGATGCTCCTGACGCATTGTTTTGCCTGTGGCCAGATCGACTATATCCCTGGTCCTCCCAATCCTCATGATTTCTTGATATTCTATCGAAAATTTCCTTAGCCTCAGTATAAGTTTTATCAAGTAATCCTCCGGCTGCGACAGCATTTGCAGCGGTCTGAGATGCCTCAGTCAAGCCATCATAGAATATCTCCATTTGCACACAGTCAGGAAAACCATTATGCGGACAGTTTCTCACCAACCTCTTAAATCTTGCCCAAGCATCGCTCAGGGTTTCTCTGTCTTTTTGTTAAAAGTTGGCGATGTCTCTTCTTCTTCGAGCATTCTCCATTGATGGGAAGAACTTTTTCATAAACTTCTCTATCATTTGGTTCCAAGTAGTGATCTCACCTGGTTCCAAAGAATATGCCCACTGTCTCGCCTCATCTCCGAGGGAGAATGGGAACAGCGTCAACCGGATGTCATCTGCACTTATGTTTGAGATGACGAAGGTATTACAGATTTCGATGAAGCTTTTTAAGTGAGCATGAGGGTCTTCACCAAGTGATCCCCCAAACTGACTTGCTGTTTGTAGCATCTGAAGCATGACTGGCTTCATTTCAAATGTCGAACCTTGAGACGCGGGTCGCATAATTCTAGGTGAAAAATTATATAAGATTGGTGACGTGTAATCCTTGATCGGATGGTTTCGATCATGTGCCAATAGAATAGGATGAGTTTGTTGATCAATCTGCAACTGAGCTTGAAGCTGGGCTTGGGCTAACGCATGGTTCATTGCTTCGTCATGTCTGTCATTAGCCCCATTATTCGCTCTCAAAGGCTGATTGGCGTTGTTTGCTTGATTTTCCATTTGCTTCTCTCTGTAAAATTGTCGCCGCTTTTGAAATGTCTTGTTTTTTTTCCGAAAGGTTTTCTCAATCTCAGGGCAGAAATGAACGCAGGTTGTCTTTTGTTCATAAACTGTCAGGTACGTCTTCGGCTAAACGCTCTGTACGGCCCAAGATTGAGATTTTCTACATAGATCAAGAAAATATTTCAAAACCTAATTATTAATTCAAATCCCCAGCAACGGTGCCAAAAACTTGTTGATTTGGTTTATTGGATTTCTATTTTTGATTTACATTGTTTCATAGCGTGTTGCACAAAAATAGTTATTATCATTTTTCGTACAAAGATGCGTCGAGAATTACTCAAGTATGATCATGATTAAGCAAGTTTTCCTATAAGAAGCCCAAGTATAAGCTCTTATAGGTTTCCTGATGAGTCTAGGGTCGAACGCAGAGGTTTGTAATAACTAAGCCTTGAGAATATATGCATGACTATGCAGTAAACTATACAAGTAATATGTGCAAGATTGTAAGTATCTAAAACTATACATAAAGAATGTATAAAATTTCCTACAACTAACAATGAGGTGGACGCGGGGATGGTTAGTCAAATGTCCTTAGCGTCAGATAGCATGCGTTGAGAATGAATGGAACCATGCAATAAAGGTAGAGTTAACGCAGGAGCTAGTTGTTACTTAAGCCTATCTAAGTATAAGTACATACCTACAAACTGAGTTTGTGAATCCATCTCTCAATGTTTCGACGCCACATTAATCTTATCTCTAAGACGCATGGTAAGTTTGCGTTGGCAAAAGATGAACTACATCTCTACACTTTATCTAGTCTTGATAAATGCTAAAGATTAACCATCTACTCTCTCAAGCTAGACAGTCGTGCTTACTACATTTGTTTGTCAGACAAAGTTATGCAAGCTAATGATATGCATTCATCAGGATGTAACATACTTCATATTGTTCAAGAAAAACTAACTCTAACATCTAACTCATTTAGCATTCAATCAACATGGTGTAGGATATTTAATATGGAAATAAATGAAAGATAGTCATCAATCAAACTTATATTAAGGAAATCAGCCATTCTCTCGAATGTCATTAACAAAACATAAGTGAAAATGAGGGAAATGGAAAATAAATAGAAATGGAAGACGTCAAGCCGCCATTGGCAACTTCTTGCTTCGTAGAGGCTTGAGATGGTTGCTATCTGATACATAAGATCCATAGGGTGAAGGTTCTCACTCACTGGGAGACGATTCTGAAAGTTCTCAGAATCCTTCTCTCAGAAGAGCTCGAAATGGAGGCTGGTTATGGTGGACGAGTTGTGCAGAGCTTTTGCCTCTTGAACTCGTTTTCCTCCTCTTCTTTCTCTGAAGCTTTGGGCTATTTATAGCCGTTGAAAAGTTGAAGCTCATGATGGCCTGACACCTTTGCATTAAATTCCCTGCCCAGCTGCGTAGACTTTTTACATTGTAGGTACATTGGTTCTGCCATGATCTAATAACGTGTTGTCCTTTTTCATAATGACCTGACAGCTTTGACCCAGGCGTTCGTATTTACTTTCTCTCCTCAACGCATGGTCTCGACGCATGGTCTCAACGCATGGTCTCGGATTGCATATTTTCGGCGCATGGGTTTCCATTTGTTCTCGCAGCAGCTTCGTTTCTAGTCCTTGGGTTATTTGTGCTTCTTTTCTTCTTAATCCTGCATTGGAAACAAAAAAGCTCATAATTTTTCAGGTATTTTGTTTTGTAAATAGTGCCAATGCATGGTGATACATTTTACATAATTCAACTACCAAAATCATGCGTTTAACTCTAAAGTTACTCTAATTAATTCAAATAGTGACTATAATAACTTGTATTTCTACAAGTTATCACAGTTTATATGAGTGAATTCTAAAATATTGTTTTTTCAGAGACATCAAGAAGATTTTGAGATGATTAATTTTTTTGGTTTAGCATCTCAAGTATATATTTTGGTTTAGGATTGTCAAACTTTTTTTTTTTCTTTTTGTATAGAGGATTGCTAAAAAGTTGTTTTGCTTTAGCATCCCAAGTATATTTTGTTGTAGGGAATGAATTCTTTTTTGTATAGGGGATTTTTGAGATGTTTCTTTGGTTTAGAATCTCATTTATATTTTGGCTTAGGGAATGTTTTAGAAGAACTGTATTGAACATTAATATTATTTTTAATATATAAGTTTACTTTTGTTATATTTATTTAATGAAATTTTGTTTGTATAAGATTATTAAATAATAATAATAAATTGGTTATTTAATTATTACAATTTAAAATCCATAAAATTGTAAAAAACTTACACCGACACATAATAAAACGTCGGCAAAATTGAAGAAACCCCCAGAAATGTCCATTTTCTCCACATTACATTTTTGCCGACGAAATTGTAGAAACCCCGGCATGAGTATATGTCGACACATCATGATGTGTCGAGATAAGGATATTATTGCCGACGAAAACATTGCGTCGGCACAAAAGCTTTCGCCGACGCAATATATTGCATCGACATAAATGTACTTTCGCCACTTAACATAAGTTTCGTCGGGAGTGACTTCTCTTAACCCATATGCCGACGTTTTTACCGACGCAAAATATTTCGACAACATAAGTTTTGCTGACGAAAAGTGGACCTTCGCCGACATTTTATTGCATTGCCAAAGGGGAAAATTCTTGTAGACTCTCTCTCAAACTCTTTTCTCTCTTCCTTGTAGCTAACTCACTCTTTGAGACTCTATAATGTATTCTTTTCTAAATTCTCTTCTTCTTGTGTCTCTTAGTGTATTCCTTCCTATTTAGGACTGCTAGAAACCCTCCAATTTGTAAAGTTGGCCACTCAAATTCTTTCCAAAAATGTAGATTTTTCAAATTAGGAAAGATGACACCGCGGCGCTGGTCAATGGCGCCGCTGCGCTGTCCGTCATCAAATGGTGGCGCCACGATGCTTTGTGTCATAAAAGCCTACGCTCGGTGTCGTGCCACAACGCCGTGTCAGTGTTGCTGTATGAGGTCGTCTGTTCTATCAGGAAAAAGTATTGCGGCAGCTTCGAATTGGTGTCGCAGTGTTGCCCTAGTTTTGGCATTTTGGTGATTTTCTTCTCTTTTCTCTTTGATTTTGGCTCGGTTTAGTTCTTTTGGCTTTCAATTATTATTTCTTTGTTTTGACCTGAAAACTGCTAGCAAACAAGTGAAATCTAATATAAACTTCGTTAATTTAAGAGAATAAAAAGCACTTTTCAAGCGCTTTTCAACTACAAAAAGATAAATAAGAAGCTAAGCTAGGAAAACAATAAAAGAAAGCAATATAGTTCAACACTTGGCTACGTCTAAGAAGTGAAAATTTTTAAGGTTGGTTGCTCGACCATTTTTTCCTGTCAGGATACGTAAAAGTTCTCATATTTCTCAGGTCTTTTCTTCCTATGAAGCTGTGTAAGGGAATCAAGCTTTTGAAGCATTCAAGGGCTCTAGATATAGATTTTTTTTAAAAAAATTTGTTTTAATGCAGACTTGACTAAATCAACTTAAAATAAAGACTTAAACTCGTGAGGATGAAATTGATGAGCAATATTCAAAAATAAAGGAAATGCTAGAGGGAAGAAAAGATTGAGGCTTTGTAGTCTCTAACTTCATCACTTAGGCCTCCTCGTGTTGAAGTTTGAGCATACTTAACCTCACATACTTGTTCTGGTGGCAGAGAATACACATCATCATCATCGTTGATTGGATAGAACTCCTCAAGGTACTCGACCTTAGTAGTATAGATGATCGAAACTCTGGCAGGTTCATCAGCCTCTACACTGACTCAACTAACTAGGCAACTTTGCTAATCCATGTCTTTCAGCTGGGCCTAAATCTCCTGTTGAAACTGAAAAGAATTATTAGCAAGTTCACAAATCATATCTTCCAATGTCACACATTGGCCTAAAGATCTAGGAATTAGCTACTCCATTTGGCTATCAGTATGGGTTAACTCCCAATAACTCGCTTCGATAATCTCAAAGAATGGTTGCAATAAGGGTTCATCCCACCTATCAACTTATTTAGCCTATACTCTAGAATAGAGATTATTCTACTAGAAACTCGAGAACTACTGCTACATATGAACGTTTTCGTGCTGAAACTCAAAAGAGTTTTTAGCAACCTCCATAACCCTTTCCTCTAAAGACATACCTAAAGTGGCAGAGGGAGCATGCTTCGACATGTTAGACACAATAGGGTAAGGATCGATGTGCCTAACAACCAAATCCTAGACAAGACAAGAAACTATATTTCTAAGCTTATTAAGCTCTTTTGCCTCTTCCTCGTCCCACTAAGCTGCTTGCCTCACAGAAAGTGCATAATAAATCCGAAGCGCATCATCTACCATGGTTAAACAAGTAGACATAAGAAAAAGGAAAATCTTTTTGGAGGTTTTAAAGTTTTCAAGACAAATTTAACAAAGAGGAATTAACTAGCTCTTGACAACGGCGCCAATTTCATGTAAGCATTTTTCTGTCACTTGCAATCGACTAATCAAATGATATTGCGGCAGTAACCAGTAATATCATTAGCAAGACCGTGTTGGATTACAGGGAGTCTAAGGTAAAATCTCGCTAAGCTAAATAAGTCTTTCAAAAGTAGTAAAAATGGAGGTTTTGGCTTCAGTTTAAAGGAAAACTAAATACATAAAAGTAAAGTGCAAGAAAAATAAAATGCATAAAAGTAAAGGATAGAAATACAATCGGTAAGAACGTTCTAGCTTAGAGGATCGACATGGACCATTGTAATTTCATTCATCAAAATATCAAAACATAATTCTAACTTTTTGCCTATGCCTTGGCAAATTGATTGGAAATCCAACCAATTGTCCTAATTACCTAGCCCAACAGATGAATTCATACTAAACATATTAACCAACCGTTGTTGTTGTTCTAGGAGTGTGATGCACAAGCTATATTTTCATTCAAGTTTTTCCTGTATTTTGCCCAAGTATAAACTAATCACGAGGTTTTCTTGGTGAGTTCGAGGTCGAACATGGGGATATTGGTTAAGACTATATCTCATGTGAGTGTGAGTGATTTTTTGCCTAAATGCAAGTAATGAGATTTTTTAGTATAAAAACTATAAAAATGCAATATAGACAATAAATGATGAAGTTTGTGTGGTGCATAGCAGTTTGGCATCAAAGGTGAAGTATGAATGGGAAAAGAGGGTTAGGCATTGTTATCACCTATCCTTTGAACTTTACTTAGATTTTATTCCATGCTCTCAATCATATTTGAATCTCACCTCAAGCAACATAAATCATATATCTATGATGCATGCTTAAAGACTGGTTAAACATAAGGTTATTTTTATTTCTGAAAACACTGCTTACTTTGCTTAATGAGATCCACAATCACTTACTCCCTCAAGCAGTTGATTATAACTACTTATTTTAATTAGCTAAATGGAAACAAACAATAAGTTCAAGCATTAAGCAAAATGGATTAAGTTGTAAGTTTCGTTTGCCAGAAAGATAATAACTTTACCTCAACTCTTGAGAGATTTAGCTATTCATAGTCTTAACAGTGAACATGGAAAAGATGCATGAAAGAGATGGAGTTTATGATAAATGGTTATATTGAATGTAGAAATGTTGCAACAAAAGTTACTGAATGTCTTGAAATAAAAGATGGACACAACTAGCGAAATAAGAAAAGAGATAAGGAAGTAGGCAGTCAAGTCAGGGATGATAATATCTTGCTTCAAGTAGCAAGTTGAATGTGTGCTTCACTACATGCAGTAATGGATGGTCAGATAGCGAGGTGAGAAGATTACTCTTCTGAGCTCTCTATTTCCGGTTGTCTGCTCCAATGGATGTGACTAACTCCTTGAGGATGGTTAAATTTCCAACATTTTAGCAACAACATTCTTTTCGCCTTTGGAGTTGTTAGTTTACAGAGCCCGCGTTGTACTATGGGATGTGATGTTTCATCGTTGATGCTCTGGAGGCTATGCGTCTACCTATTGTCATTTTCTGACCGGTAGGTGGTTGATTGCAGTGTTGCTATTAGGGACAGTGGGCAAAATATCTATTAAAGATCAGGTTGCAGATGTCAAAGATCCCAAAGCATATGTCTCAGATTTCATAGTACTACGTCTGATTGCTTGTCCGGCGAATTGGTTCAATCTTAGCTATTTTTCCTGCAAAAGTGAGGCGTTTGGAATGGATTAAACTACAATAAACTAATTCTTAAGTAATTCAACATGTTGAACACAAAGACGATACTATAAACAATTTCTATTGATATTGACTCATGACTCATTAAACTCTCTCCATTATTGTCAGAAAAGAGCTATAATAACTTGTATTTCTACAACTTATCAATTGCATTAATTTTCACCTTCTAGTTAAACATACATGATAGTTTTGCCTAGGTCAATAAATCAATCTTCATTATAGATAACCAATCACAAGCCTATCTAACCTTTTGTTGCTTGGAAATAAACCTATTATTTCATCTTACATATTACAAGTGAATCTCAAGAATTCAATCATAAATTCCTAATTAGTTTGTCAGACAATCAAGAAAAATATAATTGTAAAGCAAATTTAAATGGAAAGAACCTCATAGCCAAAATATAAGAATTACATTAAAATAAATCTCCAAAAATTATAATATTCCAATCCCCTAAACTAAAAAACTAAATCTTACCTGGAGAAGAAAAAACTCGACATATCTCTATCGATTAACTGAGAGAAAATGAAGAAAAATACAAGTAGAAGAGAGAAAAATAGAAGAAAAGTCGGCTGGAGACTGATTGGAATCATACCCTCAAATCAGAGTGCAGCACATGGCGCTCCCATGCGCTTACATCTTTTCGTCAAACTTTGGAGCTTCATGATGCCATAAGACAACATTGTCGCACTCTCCCTTTTGGTGCTCTTTGCCTTTAGGCGCCACGATGTAAGCCATCTAGGGACAAACTTATCCTTTTGACTTCTTTTGAAGCCCGAATACCCAATTTAGCTCATAATTGCTCCAAATTAACCCTAAATGGTTAATAACACTCTTGGAAGCATAAAATGCTTGAGATCCTACAAATATAGTCAAATAAACATATTAAACATTATAAACAAGCAAGATTAGAGGCACTAGGATAGCACATTTTAGGATATCTATATAATTTGTTTTAAAGTTCATTCTTTTCGAACTTAAGAAAACTTCAAACAAGTTGATCATCATATTAATGTTAAAGCAATTTTAAACTTCTTATTTTTAAATTTTAAAGTCATTTTTGCAACGAGGTATTAACGGTTTCTGTTCATATACTTACGATGAAGGCATTTTTTTGAACTTTTTTTTAGTTAAGGGTATTTTTGAAACTTTTGAAAAGTTTAGGGGTATTTTCAAAACAAAACTTTAACATTTTCCATCCAAAACTAATGGCAATGGTATTTTTTAACTTTGTTTTGAAAGTTTAAAGGCATTTTTGAAAGTTTTGAAAGTTCAAGGGTATTTTTGACACAAAGTGCATAGTTCATGGGCATTTCTTATAATTTAACCTTAAATATAATAATTTTCTTTATAGATAAACCTTTTAAACCTATTCTTAAAAACTAGGGACTAAAATGGTCAATTTGAAATATTAAGGAATGCACCTATTCTTGACAATTTTCCCTTATAGATATAGTAAGGTAGATGGACCAAAGAATGAAAGGAAAAATGCTTTTAGTATATATATATAGCCTTTATGGGATGTGTTCAATAATTTTCTTGATTCACTTTGCATATTAATATCATCTTGTGCTTGGATCTTTGGTCAGTTTTCTCTTAATTTATATCAGATGACTCTTTGTTGAAATTTATGATTTTTTAAAATATTTTAAAATTATATATATATTTTTTTTAACTTTTTTCCTCTTTTAAGATTAGTGACTTAGTGGGTGGGTTGGTGGAAACTGAGCAATTTATGGTGAATATTATTACAGTTTACTAAGAGAAATTATCTTGTATGGCAAAAAAGGTGATAATATTTACAAAAATAGCAGATTTGGTTAAGATATTTCAAATAGGGCAATCTAGTTTCAAGTTTTAAAAAATTTCAATTCTGCCCTTTCTTACTGGTAAAATACTACGCACATTACATAACCAATTTTGTTATTTCAGCAACAATGTTCTTTATGCCTCTGGAGTTGCCAATTTATAGAGCTCGCGTTATACTATGGGATGTGATGTTTCATCATTGACGCTCTGGAGGCTATGCGTCTACCTTTCGCCATCTTCTAACCGGTAGGTGGCTAATTGCAATGTTGCTATCAGGGACAATATTGAATCGAGACAGAATATCTTTTAAGGATCAAGCTGCAGATGTCACAGATTTCATAGTACTATGTTTGAATGCTTGTTCGACGTATGTGTTCAATCTTAGCTATCTTTCCTGCAAAAGTGAGGCATTTAGAATGGATTAAACTACAATAAAATACTTAAGTAATTCAACATGCCAAACACATAGAAGACATTTATCAATAATTTCTATCGATATTGACGCACGACTCATTAAACTTTCTCCATTATTCTAAGGAAAAAGCTATAATAACTTGTATTTCTACAAGTTATCAATCACATTACACTCTTAGGATTATGCTAGGGTGAACATTAATTTTAATCTATTAAATAAACATTCATGAAAGTTTTTCCTAGGTCAATAGATCAATGTTCTTCGTTATAAACAACCCATCACAAGCCTATCTAATCTTTTGCTACTTGAAAATAAACCTATGATTTCATCTTACATATTACAAGTTAATCTCAAACATTCAATCATAAATTCCCAAGTAATTTGTCAGACAATCAAGAGAAAATACAATCGTAAAGAAAATTTAAATGGAAAGAAATTCATAGCCAAAATATAAGAATTACATCAAAATAAATCTAAAAAAATCACAACTTTCCAATCCCCTAAAATAGAAAACTAGATCTTATCTTCCCATGATGATGGAGAAGACAAAACCCGACATATCAGGAAAGGATGAAAAATACAAGTAGAAAAGAGGAAAATGGAAGAAAATTCGGCTAGAAGCCGATTGGAATCATGGATCTACCCTAAAATGGAAAAGAGGTATATAAAGCAGCACAATAGCGCTGCGACACTAGAAGACAACGTCACTACCTTGGTACCCTCAAATCAGAGCGTCGTGCGTGGCGTTCCCATGCGTGTACATCTTTCGTCAAACTTTGGAGCATCATGACGCCGTAGGACAACATTGTTGCACTCTCCCTAAGCCATCTGGGGTCAAACTTGTCCTTTTGACCTCTTTTGAAGTCCGGATACCCAATTTAGCTCCTAATTGCTCCAAATTAACCCTGATCGGTTAGTAACACTCTTGGAAGCATGAAATGCTCGAGATCCTACAAATATAGTCATGTAAACACATTAAATATCATAAGCAAGCAAGATTTGAGGCACTAAGATAGCACATTTTAGGTGTTATCAGTGAAGTCCCCCTTAGTGTTCCCCAATCTAACGCCTTACCAAATGATGGCAAAAGATACTTAAAATAGGAAAAGATCGATGTAGCATCGCAATGCTCTTAAAAAATCACAACGCCTAAAAAACTCGAGGTGCCACGATGCAACCCTGCTACACCCTCTTGGGTTTTTGCACCAAGCACGCCGTCGCAGCGCACCATGCTTGCCTTCCTCTACATTTTTTTTACCCCTTTTCATCATTTTCTTTGCCCTAGGTTAAAATTTGACCTTCCTAAGGGGTATTTTGGTATTTTACGTTATATTTGGCCCATTCTGGCCTAAGTGCTTGTTCCTAATAAAATAAATAAATAAAGTGTAACGACTTGACCCTTACATAATAAGGTCAGACTGCTATGACATGCATGCCTAAACTTTTCTATCATGAGATGAGTTTTCGTCATAATTTTTTAAAAGTAAACATAAAAACTTCTATGAGTTAAGTAAAAACTTTACAAAAACTTTCTTTTACAAAACACCAGGATCCATAAAACGTTAGCGTAGTAGAACAAATTGCATATATGACCCAAACAGTGAGTTTGATGGTTGGCCCTCTGAGTGACATCATGTCATGCCTTCTACACTATGCCCTCACCTACAAAGTTTATGGAATAGGATGAGTATATAATATACTCAATAAGTAGCTCTCACCTAAGGTAGTGCTCAAATGCACAATCACATGCAACATGTCATGAAAGCATATGATTGAGACCCAAAACATAAACTTGTCATAACATGAGGTAGTCGGTTATTCTTCCAACATGAGTTCTTCCACCCTGATAGGAAGATATGAACTTAAGCGAAACTAACTCATCTGATGATTAGCAGGTCATACAGTCAGTAGAGCCATAATTGCATCCAACATCAACCATTAACATATACGTAAGATGGGACTAGAGGGGTGCAACCATACATACCCTACTAGCCCTAACATAAACGTAACGTAAGATTGGGTCTAGAAGGGTGCAACCATACATACCCTGCTAGCCTTGGAGGCATAACCTATACCCAAATAAAACATGATCTTAACATAATCATGAGCATACATAACGCATGGGGTCCCTTAAAAAGAAACGTGTTTTAAACATGTAATGCAACATAACAATAACAACATAATAATGCAATATAACTAAGGTACACTACCATAAGAACACTTAAAGAAAGGGTGAGATAAGCTACTTACCTCTTAGGCTGCTTTTATATTTTTCTTATGCTTGGCTTGGAATGATGTGAGAAGACTTTAATAGAAAGTTTATGGAAGAAAAGCTGAGAGATCTTTTATGAGGGCTTATGAGTGAGAGATTTGGGTGGTTCTTTCCAACATTGTGTTACAAATGAGCCTGAATACATCTTCTAGAATATTCTAGATGTATCTAGGATATTCACACACCTTCTAGAACTTTCTGAAGATATTAGGGGATTCATGGATGTTCTAGAACTTTCTAGAATCTTGTAGAATTTTTTGGAAGCTTCTAGATCTTTTGCACATTTTGATGGTATTGAGCATTGTGGTGCTCTCGGTTTGGGTTATCTCCTCTTGTGCATCTAGAATCGAGTTAAGCCAATCCTTGTGAATAATTAAATTTAAGAATTCACCATGTAATTTTTTGTAATATTTTCATACAAATTTGGGATGTTACATAAAGCATCAAAGAGCTCATTTATGCAATAAAACTAATCAAAATGTAAGCCTAAGAAAGCACTTTTTAGGTGCTTTTCATAAGATGCTTTACACAGAAGGCTGCGAAAGGTTGCACCGCTGGGACGCTACGATAGAGCGTCGTGATAGCATCTAAATGTGCTATTTTTCTCAACTTAACTCGAGATCATTATGCTATTTAATGTGTTTAAAATGTTATTTTGTAGATATTGAGCACCTAAGAGGTAGAATCAAGCGTTAGGGAGAAAGAAAGCTAAAACGAATCGATTCGGGGCCCTAACAAAGCAACCAAACCAAAAGAGTAAAAAATTACAAATATGTTACTGAGGTAGAGTGCCTAGGTGCTTGCTAGGTGCTAAAACTAGTAGGCAGAAAAGTTTGATATTGTCGCGGTGCTGCACACGATTAAAAATTCTTCATTTCGGTTTTTAGGCCATATCTTTTAATCTAGGTGGTCGATTTGGGCGAATGACCACTTGTCTTCTTCGTTTTTCATTCTCTATCCATCTACAACATTAGAATTTAGAGTTCTTTCCATCTTCTTTCTATAATCAAGTCAAATGCTGACGAATTTTGGCAATATTGCTCTGACAGATTGTTAAGGCTCGTTTTCTAGCTTAAAAGTAGGGAAAAACCCATTTAAATTGATTGTGAGGTTTTGTTCTTCATATAAACGATTTATATCTCTTGTCTTTTTGTTTTCATCTTAATTAAATTGATTATTGATCATATTATCTTGGATTGTCTTCACACTTATTGATTGTATGGTTGGAAGCTTTTGATTAGCATACCATACGTGACATATAAATGTATGTTAATCTCTAAGAAGCAAACGGTTAGATTATTTTGTGAATTGTAAGTCGATGACAATTAGCATTATGTAATCAACCTAGAGGAAACCACGTTAAATTTCTAAATAGGCATTTCCTTTTGGAAATTAGCGAGACCCTTAGAGCATAATGCAGTTAGTTCAATTTTAGTATACGTTTCATCCAATCTAATTGATTAGATAATTAGAACCATTGGTTAGTGTTTCCAATCAAGTGGGCTAGACATAGGTAAGAAGTAAAATCAATATGTTTGAGAGTTCCTATAATAAATCGTACAAGGGGGTGCATCCTATCTCTTAGGCTAGGTCGTTCATTTTATTTACTTGCACTTTTATTTTCTACAGTTTACAATTCTGCATTTTATTTTCCTTGCATTTATTCTCAAATTCCACAACACCAAATCTCCCATTTACCAATTTAGCTGAAGACTTAATTTGTTTGAAACTAATTTTCATGCTTCCCTGCAGATCGACCTAGTTTTGCCGCTAATACTATGCTTTAGTAGTAATAGTTGTAAAAATCAATAATTATAAATTATAAATATTATTTGATTGGGTCTTTTGGAATTGACACCAAAAAGGCTTACCTCACACCGCAACATTAGGCCGTTTTAGAAAAAAAAAATGCAATTTTTGGAAAGTTTCTTCTATATATGCTATAGTTGTTGGTTGATTATTGATACATGTCATGAAATGCATGTTTCTGAATAGTATTTTGATACTTTCACTTAGTAAAAATAACCATTTACATGCGTTTTACCCCAACATATGGGCATAAATGATTAAATGGGTCTTGAGAAGGTCGTTTTATTATCCATAAAGTAAGTTTTTTTAACTAGTTTTGAAAGATTTTGTGGGCTTTTATAGAGAAGATCAACTATTCTGCAGAATTTATTGTTGATGCACCCACTATAGCTAACGTAGTGGAAAAATACAAAGAACCAAACTTCGAAATTTGATTTTGAAATTATGAAATACCAATACATTAGCAATTCAACATAATTAAACTAAATACCAACCTTTTGAAATTGATTTGGAACACCATCACGCGATTCACTTTCTATTCTCTGAAGAATTGAGGACTTCGTTTGTGGGAACCAATCTCAAAAGGGGAAACTCAATTTCTTTTAAAGAGAATTTTAACTTACAGGAGCATAAGATCGATCTCATCATCTTATTTTTCTTGCTTGTTTTCAAGTATATGAAGAGAAGAACTAAAGAAGAGTGAGAGATGGAGAGTAAGACGTGAGAATGAAAACACAATCTAACTTCTCATACATGGGCAATTGGTTATTTGATTTTAATAAAAAAATCAAATTACTAATTCAATTAATTAATAATAAATTAATAATTAAATTAATAACTAGTTAAGGGAACACTCATCTACTTACCCTAAAGTCGGGAAAGAGTGAAATTCATCTTGTATAATTATGTTCCCAACTTTCCACTTCTTCTTGTCCCCAAAATGGTAGGCGTATTGAGTCGGCCAATCCGCCACTCTCACCTATACAAATCAAAGGACGATCTCTCGTGAACAAGAGTTCCTAATATACTCAAGATTAAGACTAAGTTGCCTTGGTCATTCTATTGAAATAGAAACCTAACTAGTCAACGAAATTACATCTAATGGTTACTATTTCGTGGTCCTGTCTTATGCAAACTCATTGCACAAGATACTCCCACTTGCATGTAACCTACACGAATGTGTTAAATCATTGTGTTGGTTTCTAATACAAAGTGAGTCATATCCATAGTGTCACCAGGATAAGGTACCCAACCTTATCCTTATACTAGAGACCCTTTAGGTTGTATTTTGATTATTGATCCCTATATGTCTCTACATATTGTTCAAGACTCATAAGATAGCCTAGAATGTTAGTTTATTGGATTTCAGGATTATTAAGACTGTCACATCCCAACCCGAGGTTACCTTTTTAACCTAGGAAGGGACGTGAAATCATGGATTCTTTTACAACATCTATTACTAATTCCATATTAAACTTGCATAATTTATTTAAGCAGCTGATTATAGAGTTTGTTTACTGAAGACATAACCCTAGCTTTATACACGTCTATGAGAAATGATAATATTATATCTTGGCAAACCTCAACTTCGCACAACAACGGGAACTCGACTGCTACCTAGAAAGAAAACATAAGAAAAGGGTGAGCTTCACAAAGCCCAGTGAGTGGTCAATGTATAACTAGGTTTCACACAACCTTAGGCATAACTGACGTTATAAGATTCACTAATAAGCACAACTATAACGAAAATAAACTCAAACCTCTCATTTCAGCTTAACCTCGGTACTAAACTATTTTGTTGGCACACTCTGGCACAACAATTCATCCAAGCTCTATGTGCACATAGCCTTACCTCTAACGGATTAGAAGCTAGACCTGTCGGACCTTTTACCATCCAACAAGATACTTCTCACAGGATCAAGAACTAGGTTTCCAGCACTCCTGACCATCTCGTGAGGTTTTAAATTTAGCACAGGCTCAGAACTGGATACTCAGATCTTCTTACCATCCTGTGCAGTTCTAGGATCCTTAACACACATCATAACCCAAAGATCTATCTAGCTAATACGCAACAAATAGTAATCGAAATCTCACAATAGTACGCATATTAACTTAATAGTAACATCACATAATCATAAACGAGCTATTAATAACCACCAACAAGAAGAGTA
Source organism: Citrullus colocynthis (assembly GCA_031780015.1). Lineage (NCBI taxonomy): Eukaryota > Viridiplantae > Streptophyta > Magnoliopsida > Cucurbitales > Cucurbitaceae > Citrullus > Citrullus colocynthis. Next base: position 3,859,097 of record QLSR01000084.1, read on the forward strand.
GTTGCAGTATTTTTAAGCCTCCTTTCCTTGTAAGTTAGCTTGGTTTAGGCTTCCCAATTCTTCCTTGGAAATAAAAAAAATAGCAAAGGAGAACCCTTGGAAACCCAAGAAATTCTTCTGGAACGCCTGAAAATACCCTCTTGGACGCAGAGCACTTCCTTGGACACATGACAACTCTTCTGAACGCAGCGGAGACTGCGTTGGACGCAGGACAACACCTCAATTCACCAATCTGCTCAGTTGGACGCAAGGTTGATAGTCTGGACGCAAGACAGCACTTGGTTAGATGCAACCTTCTTCTGAAACACAAGGTTTATGGTGTTGGACGCCTAGATTTGTTCAGAAAAGTTCTCAACTTCTCTCAAATGAGTTTTGGAAAGAATCTTTAACTGGAAAAAGGATTAAGTTGGGTGTATTTGGTTGTTACTCCGAAAGGCCCCATTGGTTAGAGAGTGGAAATGCATGATAGTTTGTAATCTTAGACTAAGGAAAAAGGAAAGAGTATACATGCCTTTGAGAAAAAGAAAAAAGTGTACACAAAAATGTATGAGCTTTATTTGCCTATCTTTTTAAATGTTAAACTTGTAATGAGTATGCATGGATAGGGGTAAAAAGAGCTGCCTTTGCTGTGATTAGTAAGGACGCCTAGGAATTGACTAGGTACGAGTCCCTATAGTGAATGTGTGAAAGCTAGTGCCTCTAGATAAAAGAATGCAAGTTTAGGTCCCATGAAAAAAATATGATTGAAAGGCACCTTAGTGGACATATTACTCACTTGAAATTTATGAAAGCTTGAAGATTGGTGCATGAGCTAGAGTAGGGGAAAAATAAAGAAACTCTCTTAAGTTCTAATTTGAGTTCTAGCATTTTAAATTGAAGGAGGCTTGCACACACACACATGGAAGATTGAAAGATTTGGCCTTGAATGATTATAATGGTATAGATATGCTTGCATGTTTCTACTTAAGCCCTAGATGCTATTCTCTGAGACATGAGTCAATTGCACACTGCTTCATCTAAACTCCCTATTATTTGATTTTATTCTTTGCTCGGGACTAGCAAATCTCTAAGTTTGGGGTGGTGAAAAGTGCTTGAAAAGTGCTTTCTATTCTCTCAAATTAGGGGAGTTTATATTAGATCTCACTTGTTTGCTAGTGGTTTTCAAGTTAAAATGAGGAAATTTAGAAGAAAAGACCAAAAGATCAAAATCGAGCAAGAATACAGCGAAAAAGAGAAGAAAATAACAAAGTTGTCACAATTGCGGCAGCGTCGCGACGCTAAAACTCGAGAGCAGGTCTGCGCAACACAGTCGCAGCACGGTGGCACCAGTTTCCATATTTGAAAAAAATGTATTTTTGGAAAGTTTTCTTGGGCGGAATACTCTATAAATTTGGGGGTTTCCAGCAGCCCTAATCATCATTCAGAACACAAAATTACAGATTAAACAAGCCACAAGAAGGAGAAAATTGAGTGAGAGTTCATAACAGAGTTCAAAGAGTGAGTTAGTTGCAAGAAAGAGGAAAAAGAGTTCGAGATAGTCGTGGTGCCGTTCGAATTCCAACGTGAGAGCCAAAGAGATTGTGACGGTGCTACCTCAATCAAAAGCCTCTTTTCAGTAGAGTTTCCTTTTCTTTACACTCTTTCTTTGTTTATTTTGTTTGAACATGTTGCTTCAAGCTATGAGTAGCTAAACTCTTTAGTTTTAGGGTTTTGATGAATTGTTTATGAATTCATGTTGATATTGTAGACTTTCGTGGTTTTGTTGGAATGATTATGCTTTTCATTGTTATTGTGTTTAATGCTTGTGGATTGGCCATCTTCACATGTTAGGTTAGATGTATGATTGAAAGATTGTATGTTTAACTTGATCTATAACAATGAATTGTTGTTAATCTATCACGAGAGTAGTTAGGTTGACAATAGAAGGTTTTAAAGACTAGTCTTAATGCCATGTAATTTGTATTGGTTTCAAGAGATTAGTAATCAATCGAGTTACATGAGAAAGGGTTATTTTCTCGAGAAAATAACTTGGAATTAAGTTTCTAAACTTAGACATGAATTACGATAAAATCCATGAATTCTATAATATTGCATGATGAAATAAACAAGAATTCATTACCCTAGAACTCTCTTTGACTCTTGGGTTTCTCACTTTATTACTTTCCTTATTTGGTTTATATTTTTCTTCACTCACAAAATTCAATTCCAATCCTCAAATAAAATTGATTCAACTCTAGAATAGCTAACTAACTTTAACCTTCACAATTGGATCGTTAGTGAAACGATATTCGGACTTTACCATCTTATATTATAACTTGACCTGTACACTTACAGTTAACACTTAAAGTGGCGCAACTATTACTGTGCTTAAACTCTTGTTGAATGGCCATGATTGAATGTTAGGTTAGATGTATGGTTGAGATAATTGTATGTCTAACTAAATCTATAACAATGAATTGTTGTTAATCTATCATGAAAATAGTTAGGTTAACAATGAAAGTTGTTTAAAGAGTACTCCTAATATCATGTAATTTGTATTGGTTTCAAGAAATTAGTAATTAATTAAGTTGCATGAGAAAATGTTGTTTCCGAAAGAAAATAACTTGGATTTATGTTTCTAGATTTAAGCATATGAGTTGCAATAAAATCTATGAACTCTAGAATATTGCATGATGAATTAAACAAGGATTCATTACCATAGAACTCTCTTTGACTCTTGTGTTTCTTATTTACTTGTTTTCTTTAGTTTTTTTTTTCGCAAAAATCACAACTTAAGATCGAATCCTCAAATAAAATTGATTTAATCCTAGAATAGCTAAGTAACTTAAACTTTCACAATTGGATCCTCAAGGGAACGATATTCGGAACTTAACCATCTTATATTATAATTGACCCATACACTTGCGGTAAACATGGAAAGTGTGCATCAAGTTTTTGGCGCTGTTGCCGGGGATCTAAAGAATGGTTTTTATTGCTTAATATTCATAAGAGTTGATAGATCTTACTTTGAGGTGTATATTATTTTGGTTGCTAATTTTGTCAGTTTCTGCCTCATGACAATACTAACCTTCCCCTTTTGATCTCGAGATTGATAGGACTTATAGAAGAAATCTAAGGGTTCAACACAATCACACCAAGGAGATACCAAAGAAAATTCGAGATTACTTTCAACCGACATTACCGGCAAATCAACCTACCATTATGAATGTGCCGATCAATGTCAACAACTTTGAGTTGAAACCGGGGTTGATTCAAATAGTTAGAGGCTAGCCTTTAGAGGAAGAACAAATAAAGATCCTCATAAGCACTTATGGTCTTTCTTAGAGATATGTGGAACAGTAAAGATGAATGGTGTTTCTAACGATGCTATTAAACTAAGACTTTTTTCTTTCTCTTTATAGGACCGAGCAAAGGATTGGTTGGAAACCATACCTCCGGATAGTATCATTACGTGGCAGATTTTGGCTCAAGCTTTCTTGAAAAAATATTTTCCACTGGCTAAATCTCAAAGGCTAAGAACAAAGATAGGAACATTTCTCCAACTTGAAGATGAGCAACTATATGAGGCTTAGGAAAGGTATAAGGATCTTTTGAGGAGGTGTCCTCAACATGGATACCCAGATTGGTTGCAAATTCAACTCTTCTACAATGGGTTGTCAAGCTCAACCAAATCCATTCTAGATACTACCGCCGGAGGCTCAATTTTCTCCAAGAACGCTCAAGAGGCCTATACCGTACTAGAAGACTTGGCCACTACATCTTACAATTGGTCATGTGAATGGTCTTCTCCAATCATCCAAAAAGCCGCCAGATTGTATGAGATGGATGAGGTAAATTCTCTCAAAGTTCAAATGGCTTCCCTTACCAATGCTCTTTCTAAATTGACTGTAGGGGCCAATCTCAAGAAAGTCCACCATCCATAGCATCTCTTGCCGCCTTGACGTTGGAGATGTCTACACAAAAAGAGTTGGAACAAGGAGACAATGAGACAACCAATTATGACGATAGAGACAATATAGAGGCCACCAACAACAACTTCCAACTCATTACCATCCTAACTTGAGGAACCATGAAAACTTTTCTTATGCTAACAATAGAAATGTTTCGCAAGGTCCTCCCAGTTTTTCCAATGTAGGTCCATCACACACCGAGAAGAAGTCCAATTTAGAAGACTTGATGGTGGAGTTCGTAAATGAGTCAAGAGGAAGGACCACTGCATTGGAGAACACAGTGCAAAGTCATGGCAAGGCTATTCATAATATTGAGGTACAAGTAAACCAAATAGTCACTTCTCTTCAAACAATGCAGAAGGACAAGTTTCCTAGTTGCCCCGAAAGAAATCCAAAGGAAGAGTGCAAGGCCATGACTTTGATGAGTGGGAAAAAGTTGCTCATTCCTTTGATTGATGATGAGGATGAGGAGTAAGAGGTAGATCAGACCATCCATGAGCCTATCATAGTAGATGCACACAAGGAGGTCGTAAAAAAAGAGGAAAAGATAAAGGAGTCGGCATCTACAAGTAAGTCATCCTCTACCTTTTGTACTTAACACCTTGCCCTATCCTCTACGTTTTAAAAAGAAAGAAATAGACTCCCAATTTGCTAAATTCTTAGAACTATTCAAGAAGCTTCATATTAATATCTCATTTGCTGAGGCTTTAGAGAAAATGTCCAACTATGCTAAATTTATGAAAGATGTCCTGTCTAAAAATAAGAAGTTTGGGCAATATGAGATGATTAGCATGATAGAAGAATGCAATGTTGTGCTGCAAAGAAGCTACCATAAAAACTGAAGGAACCAGGGAGTTTTACTATACCTTGCACTATTGGGTCTTTAAATTTTACTAGAGCTCTTTGTGATCTTGGTGCTTCTATTAACTTAATGCTTTTATCTGTCTACAGAAAGCTTAACATTGAAGAAGTGCAACCTACCACTATCACCTTGCAACTAGCTGATAGATCCTTGGCTTATCCTAAAGGTATTGTTGAGGATGTGTTAATTAAAGTTGACAAATTTATCTTCCTTGCAGATTTTGTAGTCCTGGACATGGAGGAGGACTCTGAGATTCCTATTATCCTTGGGCGCCCATTCCTAACAACTGGGAAAGCCATCATTGATGTCCAACAAGGGAAGTTGACTCTAAAGGTGAATGATGAGAATGTTGTCTTTAATATTTATAAAATCCTTGAGTCGTCATGATGAGGGCAGTACTTGCCATGCAATAGATATAATTGATCATACTATTTCTGAGCATATTAACGTTATGTTGGCTACTGATCATTTAGAACAAAGCATGATAGATTTTGATTTTGAGAATGTGGATACTATCTTTGATAAAATTGCTTTGTATGTTAAGTGATTAGATAACATGCCAATATGCAAATGTATAAACCAATGCCTCTAGCTCCTTTGCATGCTATAAATGTTGAAAAATCTGCTTTTGAATTAAAGATGTTGCCTCCTCACTTGAAATATGCATTCTTAGATGATTTGTCTTCTTTTCCTGTTATCATATCTTCTGATTTAAATTCTGTGGAAGAAGAAAAATTGTTGAGAGTGTTAAGGGAGCATAAGTTAGCCATTGGTTGGTCTATTGAGGATCTTAAAGGTATTAGTCCGTCAGTCTGTATACACAGAATTTTGCTGGAAGACCTTTAACCCTTCAGTAGAACACCAAAGGAGACTTAATCCCGCCATGAAGGAGGTTTTCAAGAAAGAAGGGCTCAAGCTTTTGAATGCAGGAATCATTTATGCCATATCTAACAGTTCATGGGCAAGTCTTGTCCAAGTAGTACCCAAGAAAGGTCGTATGATTGTTGTGAAAAATGAAAAAGATGAGATGATTGTCACTAGAACTTTGACAGGATGACGGGTATACATTGAGTAAAGGAAGTTGAATAAGGCTACTATAAAAGATCATTTTCCTCTTCTTTTTGTAGATCAAATGCTTGATAGACTTGCAGGTTACTCTCATTACTGCTTCTTATATGAATATTCTGGATACAATCAAATTGTCCTTGCTCTTGAGGATCAGGAAAATACCACATTTACTTGTCCAAATGGGAAATTTGCTTTTATGAGAATGCCTTTTGGTTTGTGTAATGCCCCTGCTACTTTCAATGTTGTATGATGTTTATTTTTCAGGGGCCCATTGAAGACATAATGGAGGTTTTCATGGATGATTTTTCTGTATTTGGGTCTTTATTTGATTCTTGTCTTGTAGAGGTGCCAAGATGTTAACCTTGTGTTAAATTAGGAGAAGTGCCACTTCATGGTCAAGGAGGGCATCATTCTGGGGCACAAAGTCTCGCAAAAAAGATTAGAAGTGGATAGGGCTAAAATTGCCACCATTGAACAATTACCACCTTCCACTTATGTGAAGGGAGTCAGGAGCTTCCCAGGGTATGCAGGGTTTTACAGGAGATTTAATAAAGATTTTTCTAAAATTACAAAACCTTTGAGTGACTTGTTAGAAAAGGAAGCTAAATTTGTATTTGATGATGCATGTCTACTAGCTTTTAATACTTTGAAGAAAAAATTGATTTATGCACGCATTATTGTTGTACCTGAATGGAGTCAGTTTTTGAAATCATGTATGATGCAAATGACTATGCTTTAAGAGCTATTTTAGGCCAACATGCTTAGGGCAATTTACTATGCTAGTAGGACTCTTAATAGCACTCAAAAGAAATACATTACTACTGAAAAAGAACTACTAATTGTTGTGTTTACTGGTTGTGCCATTTTAAGTGTTAATCGCAAGTGTACGGGTCAAGTTATAATATAAGACCAACCAAGAGGTGGCAAGCTAAGATTTTGCATGAGTGTCTTGTGAAAGCTATAAATAGAAGGTTCGATGAAGAAGTCAGGTTTGCACAATTTACTCGTGCCATTTGAGGATTTCTTCTACCAATTTGCTCTAAATTGAGTCTAGTTTCAGAGAGAGGGCTGCTAGAAGAAAATTCATTGAGGAAGAACCCGAATTGCATCAGAAATTCAAGATGGTTCTTGCTGTCGAGTAATCTGAAGCAGGGTGAAAGGATTTTGGGAATATTTGTCGGGAGAAGAAGAGTTAGAGGTTGAAATTTGGAGGTAAGTTAGTTAACTCAATTATCTACAAGTTTGTAAGAGGAAGTTAAGTCTAATAAGGTCGAGAAATATTATTTTTGGCAGTTGGAAGTGAAGGTAGTATTTGTGAGACTGTCGGATAAGACTTGGCTAAGGAAATGAGGCTGTGTGTGCAGGCAAGCAAAGGCAATGGCCGAAGGTAAGAACTTTATTGAGGTTAATTTCGGTGATTATGAGAGTCCAACAGGCAAGCTGATATGCTACAGACACTATGGATGTGTAGGATTGTGGGGCTATATAAGTCTCGCGGGTGAGCAGGTGTTGAGCGAGACAAGTCTCACTAGTTTCGCTAGTCGCATTAGTCTCACAGATCTCGCTAGTCATGCAAATCTCGCTAGTCTAGATAGTCGCATTAGTCTCAAGATCTCGCTTGTCACGCAAATCTCGCTAATCTGGCTAGGTCTCGCTAGTAGGCAGACAAGGCATGTGATGCAGGCTAACAAAAAAGGCATGATCGGGCATCAGGTATTGATGCCCAGTTGGCGTGCAACGCTGGGACGTGCACACGCCCTGCTTTTGAGGTTATTTTGGCCTAGTTTATGCTGGAGTTGCCGCCCACGGGGGTCTGGTTGTGCGAGCATTTCCAAGGTGTGCGAAATAAGGCTGTTGTGCGTGATTTGCTACACATTGAGGCTGGGCAGACTAGGTGAGGGTGATGCAAGGCTATGGGACACGCCTAGGGGCAACCTGCAACCTTTGGTCGATTTTGATCATTTTTTATTATGAGTGAGTCGTTTTTAGCTAAATTTCAATATTAAAGATCTGTTTGCCGTAAGTTATACATTGAAAGAAATTTTAAGGAATTTGACAAAAGGAATTAAATTATTTTAGGCCGAAAAGAGCTAAGAAAAACTTATAATCCATTAAGAGCCCGGGACAAGTTGTGAGTGACAAAATTTTATTTATCATGATTTATTTTTTCAAACTTTCTGGTATGCTCAATTTATTCTTGAAAAATGAGTTTTCTAGCACAAGTTGGGTACAAAAAAGCATCAATTTCTTTATATGAATTTGAGCATGTTTTTACATGACTTTGATAATAAAGCATGATGTTTTATGGTGCTAAGTTTTATGCAAAGCATGCTGTTTGTTAAATACTTTGGAACTTTGAAGCTTTGTTTAACTTGTGTTTATGAACAATTTATTTATTATCAAAGCATACTTTAGTTCCAAAAGGATAATAGATGGTTCTCAATGCCGAAGGACTAGGAGAAGGCATATGGGCAGCCTTAATATTATAATATGGGACCCCGGTATTGAAGTACTCGAGAAGGTGCACGGGGAGCCCAGGTTATGATTCTTATGTGCACATAGAGGAAAATTCAATGTTGTTGTGTTGAGATTAGTCCACACAGCTAAGGTTATTCGACGTTGGGTGTGTTGAGATTACTCCACCCCAACTAAGGTCGTTTTTTACATTGAGTAGCATTGAGCTCCGCTCTGCCTCAATTAAGGAAAATCTTTCATGCATAAGCTATTATTTATAAGTTTTTGATGATGAGCTGTTTACTGTTTTATTACTGGTTTTTTAGCATGACTTTGTACTCAAGTATGCATTTCCAAACTTGTCACTCACTGGGCAACCTAGCTCATGGTTTTCATTGTTTTTTTGTTTTCCAGGTAGCGAGCAAAATCAAGATGCTTAGCCTACACAACAAACTCGTCTAGGTCTGCTACTAGTTTGTATATTTTGTAAATATTTGTACTTAAGACTCAGCACTGTAAACATGTATTTGTGTTGTATTAAACTATTGAATGGAAGTTCGTAAATGTTGGTTCATCTTGAGTTTGGGCGTAATGTCTGGATGAGTATTATTAACTATTTATCAGGTGATTAGAAATGATTCCAAGATTTTACAAGTTGGCAGTAGATGTCGTAAAAGGGTTGATGTTTGTTGTCCTCACACCTTTTCCTAGGTTAAAGAGAGTAACTTGGGAGGGGGTGTGACAAAGACAAAATAAATACAACATAATCAATAATACTTATTGAAAGAACATCAATAACACTTTATTAATTATAGTCAATTATTTACATTTACTATCTACGAGTTTTAGGGCATAAAACCCAACACCCACATCATCAAAACTGAGACCCTAATTTCTGGAATCATGTCCAGTCGTCTTTAGTTGCTATTCTCTTGGTCCAAAGCCATTCCTCAGGGCTAGAATTGCTTGGTAAACCTCAAAAGTAGCATTTTCGGCCTTCCCTCAACCAATTTGAAGCCTATAAAAGGATGAGAAGCTTCCTCTTTCAAATCATCCAAAATTCAACCACCCTTGGACAAGTTCTTACCTCCCTAGTCAAAAAACTTCAAGAACTACTATTCTTTTAAAGGACTCAGCTCTAGGTTATCCTTACCTCGTGAATGTGTGAGAGAGGGAATTCCGCCTTGAAAAAGGAGATTTGAAGAGTTAGAGATTGTTTAAGTGATAGACTACATCAACATCTAATAAATATTTGTATTGATGGTTTAGCTCCATAGTATTTTCTCTGATAGACAATGATAGAAAACTATCACTAACCTAAAAGTATATTAATTTCTATCAATGGTATAGCAACTATCATTATCTATCATTAATAGATATTGATAATATACTATCACGGTCTATCAACGATAGGTCCTGATAGACAGTGGTAGAATAGTATCATTATCTATTAGTGGTAGATAGTGATAGAATACATCAACATTCGACAACATTCAATAGTATTTTCATATATAATTTAAGGTTGTTTTCAAATATAGTAAATATGTCAATTTATTTAAAAATATAGCAAAATGTCATTGTCTATCAATGATAAATAGTGATAGATACTGATAGATTACTATCATCTATCACTGTTTACTAGTGATAGACACTCATAGTTTTCTATCAATGTCTATCACTGATAGACAATGACATTTTGCTATGTTTGAAAATATTTTTGGCAGTTTTGCCATTTAAAACAATTACCCTACTATTTAGTACCATAGTATTTTTCTGATAGGCCAAGAAAAATGAAGCTACGTAAGATAAAGAATTTGTGTGAATTTTTGTTGATAGAACTTCTTGCTGATAAACAATGTTATTCTTTATAATGTTCATAATGATACATAGTATTCTCGCTAAGAACTATGAAGGTTAATAAAAATTCTTGTTGATAGTGATCTACTAATAGAGAGTGATAGGGCACTATCACTGTCTATCTGATACACGGTGGTAGACAGTGGTTGTATTTTCACATATAATTTAGTTCAATGGTATTTTTTTTTTTTTTTTTGTGTTAAAAAACACTTTTGGTCCCTAAACTTTAATGAAAGTAACAATTTAGTCTCTGGGCTTTGATTTGTAGCAATTTAGTCCCTATACTTTGAATTTTGTAACAATTTAGTCCATAAACTTTAGTATATAATAATTTAGTCCTTATACTTTCAAATTTGTAACAATTTAGTCCCTAACTATTTTTTTTTTATCAAAATTAGATGTCAATTTATTATTTTATGATGTAGACTTTGTATTTTATAAAAATATTGAGTCTCTAATTAGTTTGTCAATTAATTTATGCAAGAAATCTCATTAAATCTTAACACTAAAACTAAAGTATAGGTACTAAATTGTTACAAAATTTAAAGTTTAGGGATTAAATCATTACAAACCAAAATATAGGGAATAAATTGTTACTCTTGTGAAAGTTTAAGAACTAAAAGTGATTTTTATTTTTATTTTTTATTTTTTTTCATTAGAGAACACAAATCTCAAATTTTATATACTAAAGTTTACTTCATCTTTTGCAAAACAAACAATAAAATGTTAAATGAAGTGATCTGAAGGATTTCTTTGCCTTGGACGTTGGAAATCCAGCTTCAGCAAAACCAGAAAGCACTCTTCGAATGAGATCAAGAAAGTAATATGAAAGGGATCTTGAATATTGGAGCTTCATTCGAATGAGATTGATTATCATTACCTCGAATCTCCAAATAACACTCATCTTCGTTCAAGTGTCGATTTGAAATATATAGAAAGCTTAACAAGTGGAAATCAATATTAATTGGGGAGGAAATAACATTGTCGACATTTGAACACAGGATCTCCTAGACCACCTGTTCCGAAACTATGTTAAATCGTCCCTTGATCGAAAAATTTAATATTATATCATATAACAACTTGATATCCTAAAAGTAGAAAAAATCATAAGAGAGTGCAAAAACCTCACTTTTGGGTTGACGAACCGAAGAGATAACAAATGTAACCGCATCATTGTCAAAGGTCGTTGGTTGTTTGAAAATCTTGAGAAGAACAAGAAGATGATTTCTTCGCTCTGAGAAGGAGGAAATATTGAAAAATGGCACACGAACTATGAGGCAAATTGGAGAAGAAGATAACAAAATTAGTAAAAATATGCGTAGTATTTTTCAAATAAGAAAGGGCAGAATTGGAGTTTTTTAAAAATCGAAACGAGATTGTCCTATTTGAAATACATTAAACCAAATCTGCCATACAAGATAATTCTCCTTGGTAAACTGTAATAATATTCAACATAAAGTGTTCAGTTTCCACCGAACTCACCCACTAAGTCACTAATCTTAAAAGAGGGGAAAAAGAAATAGTATTTTAAAAATATTTTAAAAATATTTTAAAAAATCATAAATTTCAACAAAGAGTCATTTGATCTAAATAGAAAACTGACCAAAGATCCTAATTACAAGAGGATATTAATATGCAAAGTGAATCAAGAAAATATTGAACACATCCAACGAAGGTTATACATACACTAAAAGAATTTTTCTTTCATTCTTTGGTCCATCTACCTCACTGCTTATCTATAAAGAAAAAATATCTGTTTCAGTGCCTGAATTTTCAAGAATAGGTGCATTTTATCCTTAATATTTCAAATTGACCATTTTAGTCCCTAGTTTTTAAGAATAGGTTTAAAAGGTCTATCTATAAAGAAAAGTATCATATGTAAGGTTAAATTATAAAAAATGTCCCTGCACTTTGTGTCAAAAATACCCTTGAACTTTTAAAAGTTTCAAAAATGCCTTTAAACTTTCAAAAGAATTCAAAAATACCATTGTCATTAGTTTTAGATGGAAACCGTTAAGTTTTGTTTCAACAATACCCTTGAACTTTTCAAAAGTAAAAAAAAAATACATTAAACTCGACAAAAGTTCAAAAAAATACCTTGAAATTATATGAACAAAAACCGTTAATATTTCGTTGCAAAAATAAATTTAAAAGTTAAAAATAAAAAGTTTTAAACTGCTCTAACATTAATATGACGATCAATTTGTTTGAAGATTTCGTAAGTTCGAAAAGAATAAACTTTAAAACAAATTATATAGATGTCTTTTTTTTTTTCTTTTTTTTTTTCCTTATATAACCCTCATTTTCCTCTTAATTTTCCTATTCTCAGTTTACACCAATTTTCTCACCAACATAAAATTCCATAAAATCTCACAAAATTCTAAAATCAAAATTTCCCGTTAAACATACGGAAACGATAAATATTCAGATAAAAAATATATTTGGTTATTAACACACACTCAACTACAAACATTTTTTTTATTATTATTGTTTTGGTATGTTTAAGGGAGATTTTGATTTTGGAATTTTGTGAGATTTTATGTCCTAACTTAAAATTTTGGTTGTAGAGAAAATTGGTGTAAGTTAAGAATTGGAAAATTAAGGGAACAATGAGAGCATCTATATGAAAAATACGAAGATATTTATATAATTTGTTTTAAAATTCATTCTTTTTGAAATTAAAAAAACTTCAAACATATTGATCACCATATTAACTTTAGGAGTAATTATAAACTTTTTTTTTTATTATTATTTTAAAGTTATTTTTGCAACGAGGTATTAATGGTTTTTGTTCATATACTTAAGGTGAAGTTATTTTTGAACTTTTTGTAAGTAAAAGTATTTTTGAAATTATTGAAAAGTTTAGAGGTATTTTTGAAACAATACTTTAATGGTTTCCATCCAAAACCAACTGGGTGTTTTTTAACTCTTTTTGAAAGTTTAAGGTTGAAACTTTTAAAAGTTTAAAGGTATTTTTGACACAAAATGCATAAGTCGGGAGTATTTTTTATAAGATAGCATAAGAAGCCTTGCTTCCGCCGCGTCTCCCATCCTCCTCCCGCAACTCGTAAATATCCCAACCCTCATAGTCTCATCTGCAATAATCACCTAAAACCTACGATCTCTCCTTCTCAAGCCGCTACAACAAGAATGTGTACATTCTCACACTTATTCATCCAACACCAAAATATGTGCATATATGAAATAGAATAGATTCATAAATAACACATATGTAAACTTATGCTCTTTAATATCCATATCCCTTCAAGTTTATGTTTCTAAACAGTAAAGAAAATTCAATAATCCATACAATTCAAAAGTCCTGCGATTCATTTGACAACATAAGCTTCAACTGCAAGTTTTCCATAACAATCCGTTACAATTACAATTACAACTACGACTACACTGAAATGTTTTTTCTCCTTACGGCTCTCACTGGCACAAATATAACAAAATTATGCATCCTTCAACTCCTTAGTGCCAAAGTACCAAAATGGTCACTTTGGTTTTCAATGAAAGTAAAACGAGAGGACCTTTTAAATCTATTATTAAAAACTTAGACACTAAAATGACCAATTTGAAAGACCGAATGTACCTATTCTTGAAAACTCACGGACCAAAAAAATATTTTTCCCTATCTATAACAGATAACTTTAATAACTTGACTCTCATCCAACATTCATCTTAACTGATTTTTTTTTCCATTTAACTAATTATTTTAACTTCTTTATTTACTCTCATTCTTAAGTTTTTCATGTTCCATAAACTACTTCCCCCACCACTTTTCTTATTTCGCACTCGGTTTGTTTTTCTTGACAAATTATTCGAAAGGTTGCCACCCTCTAAACCATTGAAGTATGGTGGTGAATAAACCATAATTTTTAATTTCTCTCCTCCTATATTCAATGATTTCAAATCGCGAACTAAACATTGTATCAGTTGCCTTTAATAATTTCTCGACATCAAGTTGGTTTTCCTCCAAATTCTGCATTAATAAATTCAGTAGAAAAAAAAAACTTTCAGTAACTAATGCATATCCAAACTTCATCAGAACAATACAGAAAAGTATGCATATCCAACTTCTTATTGGTTTTGAGCACTTCAATACCAATTGAAGTAGGCACTGACCTTGTTTTGTGAACAAATTTTTGATTGATAGCATGCCAATCATCCTTCCCATTAGCTTGTCCCAGATATACATCAATAATTTCAAGTACACACAATAATATAAGACTTTAAATTTTCCAAAACAATTCTGTGAATCCAAACTTGATAGATATGTTGAATGTTATTGTAATAATATTACCTTGGAGGTCTTTGCTCATCTATCTTTCTCAAGACTCTCCTTCAATCTGTTGTAATAATCTATTTTATCAGTCACAGAGCATGCATAGTATTTTTTTTTTTTTTTTTTTTTTTTTTTTTTTTTTTTTCTCTCTCCTAGTCTTTTTATTTTTTTTTTTTTTTTTTTTTTTTTTTCTCTCTCCTAGTCTTTTTATTTTTTTTTTTTTTTTTTTTTTTTTTTCTCTCTCCTAGTCTTTTTATTTTTTTTTTTTTTTTTTTTTTTTTTTCTCTCTCCTAGTCTTTTTATTTTTTTTTTTTTTTTTTTTTTTTTTTCTCTCTCCTAGTCTTTTTATTTTTTTTTTTTTTTTTTTTTTTTTTTCTCTCTCCTAGTCTTTTTATTTTTTTTTTTTTTTTTTTTTTTTTTTCTCTCTCCTAGTCTTTTTATTTTTTTTTTTTTTTTTTTTTTTTTTTCTCTCTCCTAGTCTTTTTATTTTTTTTTTTTTTTTTTTTTTTTTTTGTTGACATAGATGATAGATCCAAATAATACTACAAAAAGATATCAGAAATTTTTATTTCAATACCTTAAAATTAATTGAGATAATTAAACACATATTTAAAAATTTTTCCTGATACTTCACTCCACATTTAAGAAGATCAATAAACATTTTTTTCAGAAACATTATTTTTGACAGATATATATGATGAACAGGGGTGAATATTACCATAATTAAATATGAACTTGTGAAACCAATGTGTTTGTAACATAAAATCAAATGCAGTTCTCAATTAATAAGTAATATAAATTATGGTGCATGATGTATTTAATTCATCTTTTTGTCAATAAATCTGATAAAGTTAATGAGATATGATTTATGAAGAAGAATGATCAGATTCGTTTTCGTCCTCCAGATTCTACATAAATAAATTCATAAAAATTCACATCAACATATATATATATATACACACAATTTGACAACTTGTATTTGTAAATGTAATATGTACTAACCTCTATATCAAACAAATATTATTAATAATGATGTCTTTGGAATAATCTTGAAGTATTGGGATACATTTATTCAGTTGCATGATCGTAGGTGAGTTAACAAACAAGTTGGAACCAACTAATTAATTTGTTGAATAGAATTTCATAATTAGAGTAGTCATTGTTTTGCATCCGTTTATTTTCCAACTCTTCATTCCAAAAGTACCCATCTTTTATTTTGCGGTTCTTCAACGTCAACCGATCAATTTCAATCGGAAATGATTCTTCAAATAACGCTTTACCCACACAAAACGAATCAAGGTTGTGTAATATTTTCACAATTTCCATTGCCAAATCATCAGTCTCTCGGTAGTCAAGAGAACACCATCCAACTTCAAATTTTCAAGTTTGCCAAATAACTCTCCACCATCCTAATTATTATCCCTAAAAATGCTACCCAACATAATTACCCTAAAATATTTTATTCAATATTATTATTATTATTTTAATCTTCAAGTGTCCGAGCCAACTTACGCGTCCTTTGACAGCTTACGAGTGTCCGAGCTAGCTTATGGGACAACTCTCTTAACCATAAACCATTTGGGTATCAAGAAAGTTTATAAAATATTAAATCTTAGGTAGATGACCGTCGTGGATTTAACTCATGACCTTTTAGCCCACCTCATTTACCACTAGGCAATGATTGTTTAATTCGATATTATTGTTATCACACCCTCTCCCAAGTACCTTTTTAACCTAGGAAAGAATGTGAGGACAACAAATGTCGACCCTTTTACAACACCTACTGTCAACTCGTACTCCTTAATAATATATGGATCAAGATACCTGATAAACAATAACTAATCAACAAGTATAACTTCTTTATGCTCATGCTCATACCATCGATAATTTACATAGTTTAAAACCAAACAACAATCTCAGAACATCCATACACAAGTTTACACTCTCAACCCCCTTTATGTACAATGCATAAGGCTTAATACAAATTTGTACAAGAACTACAAACTAAAGATGCAGCTGGATTAGATGAGGCTTTGGTAGGCTAAGCACCGTGAACTTGCTCGTTACCTAAAAGAAAAAAAAAAATTTGAAGAAAACCATGAGCCGGGTTACCCAGTGAGTGACATACTTAGTAAGCATAAGTTTAACATTAAATCATTGCTCAAGCTTCAAGTAAAACAAATAAATAAATCATCTTAATATAAACTTACAGAATCTCGTAAAACATATTCTTTGACTTTAAGATAACCTTAGTTGAGGTGGAGCAGAGCTCAACACACTCAACATCAAAATCAACCTTAGCTAATGTGGAGTAATCTCAAGACAACAACATCATCTCTCTCTTTATGTGCACATAGGAATAACTAATCTCGGACTGTCCATGTACCTTCTCCATGTCCTTCAGTACTAGGTCCTAGTGGATACTCAATCACCTTCTCAATGTCCTTTAGTGTTGAGTTCCATAATAATATTAGGGTTACCTATATGTCTTTTCAATGTCCTTCAACATTGAGTCCCTTTAAAACATTTTAAGAAAAGCAAGGATGCTTTTAAATAACCATTTCAACATATATTAATCCATAGAAAACTTAGAATTTTCAGAATCATCAATAAATAGATATTCTTTCAAACTCATGCTCGCTCAAGAAACTCATAGGAAAACAAGTATCTATCATACTTCTCAAACTCTCATCGCATAGTAAAAACATTGAGTAAACAAGGCTTTATTTAATTAAAACTATCACTCACTACTTTGCTCGGGCTCTAAATGGATTATAGGCTTCCCTTAGCTCTTCTTGACCTGAAAATAATTTAACTATCTCAATTAGGTTCCTTTAAAATCTCCTTAATTCATATCTTAGATCAATTGAACCTTTAATATGAAGTTTAACTCAAAAAGACTCACCAACGCCCAAAAAGTTGCTAAAAATTTTAAGTATTGCAAATTGCCCTAGGCGTGCACCTTAGCCACACACACATACACACAACTTGTTCAACCTCACATGTGTGGCAAATCACGCACAGGCATACTACCCCGCGCGCATAAACACCCCCCGGGCGGCAGCTCCTACACAGACACACACCTTAGCTGGGCGTCGATCTCCCCACTCACGTTAACAAGGCGTCAAGCTCCTACCTACCTGATGTCCGCGTGCTACCTTCATGCCTCGCCTACCTCTCACGCCTGCATGCCACGCCTATCTGCCTACACGCTCGCACAGTCAACTGCTTGTTAGCACGCTCACTGGGCATCCAAAACACTCAAAATAACCTCTAAATAAAAACTCACCTTCGGCCACCGACAGGCCTTCCAACACGCCTCCTTTCTTCAACCTTGCTCTACTCAAACCTGATAGCTTCCATTTCACTGCCTACACTTTAAACCACCAAAATCGACATTTCTAGGCAAAGTTTAATTTCGATTTCTCTTACAAACTTTGAACTTAATCTCTTAACTTTCTTACCTTAAAATTTGAGCTTCCAATTCCTTTTCCTCCGCCAAAAGTTTACCAAATTTTCAACCCCATTCCAACTTACTCGACAACTTGCACAACCTTGATTCTTCTGTAATTTTTAGATTCTTCCTCACCAAATCTTTCTCCGGTAGCTCTCTCTCAAGAACTAGACTCAATTTGGAGAATTTTGATCGAAGAATTTCGCAAATAGTACAAGCAATTTGAGCAAACCCTTCTCCAACGTCTGAGCTTCTATTTATACCTCCCATTGCCTCCCATTGTGACCTCATGCAAAACATAAGCTTGCCACCTCCTGCTTATTTTGCGACAATTAATCTCATAATGCCACCTAATTTAATCCTAGCTAAGAAATAAATTTCGTAATTATCCAATTAGAATGTAGATTTAGACGCCTACCCAATGACACCCCTCAACGTTTTTTTCTACAATATTTTGTCACCATTATCACTTGTACATATATATATATATATATAAAGCAAAAGAAAGTTTAGTTCATAATAATTATATGACATATAATACGTTATATACAAATTCGCTACCCCACTTATTGTATACAAAAACACTTAAAAAAAATATCAATTTATAAATGCATAATAATTCTCATATGTGTATAGAATTGATACACTTATGATTAAATGACACAAAACATAAGAATTTTCAAATGACATTTTTATAACGGAAATTAGTGAGTATAAATTGATACACTAATGAAAGTTAACAACTTAAGTTGTGACAATTATTAGTTTAGAATTTTAAATTGATACAACCCTCCAAGTCTAGGAACATAAATTGTATAAACTTATTATGAGAATACATTATACAATCATTTAACAATACTAGGAAATGGTCTATTGAGGAGAGGAGGAGGAGGAGAATTTTTGCAAAATGCTTGTTCTGTCCCTGGATAAAATGTTGAAAATTAGAATTATAATGAATATAGAGACGCTTCAAATGGAAAGATTGGTCTTCCTTTAACTCAAACGGGAGAACCATTGTACCAATTGATCCTACTAAATCTAATGTTTCAGACCACTTTAACAACATTTTTATCTCGTTATCCATATCACTTCTTGTTTCCTTCAAACATAATGCTCTTGAGATTTTCTGTGTGTAATGTCCAAGAGATTTGCAACCAATAGAAATTTCAAATTTTTCCAAATTGAAAAATCTCGAAAACAATTGTTTTGGCATAACTTTTTCATCCATCGGAAGTTTCCAAATATAATTCTTCTAATTTTGTCAAATTTAAAAGAATATTCGTTGGAATAATCTGTAGTTGATAACATCTTGATAAATCCAACACTTATAATCTCGTCAATTGACTTATCATCGCAGGAATCGTATGATGTTCGATCCTTCTAAACTGAGATTTTCCAGTTTGTTCAACCCACCAATCGTGTCTATGTCTTCCAATACACAATAAAGCAAATGCAATGATTGAAGATTTTCCGCCAAAGAGTAAAGTAATGGCGACAATTGAGAAATTTTCATGCTTGTCAATTCTAAAAAATTTTCATCTCTTTCATTTCTCCAAAAAATCGTTCTTGGCAACTCATGTCCATTTAACAATGGTCCATATAACACCAATAATTGAACTTTGGGTAACATTAACTATTGGGAAAGGTTACTCAAGCCTCTAACATTTAAATACACTGCAGTATGATTGATTACCTGACATTTCTTTTTCAGGCCATGATTCGTCCAATCCTTTGTAGTAACTTAGTGTACAAATACAATCATCATCTTTGGATGAAATTAATATTGCTACATCACTATGTCGTAACTTAACTTCAGTGAAGAATACACTTTCTTACTCATTCCTCTTATATTCACAACCATAGAATTTCTAAATTGGTTTAAGCTATCTTTCCAAATGGATGGAGCTTTATTTCTCAATGCCTTAGCCATAGTAGTAACAGCAATGGGCAAATGTGCACATTCCCTTGCTATTTGGATAGCTATACTTTTCAACCTAGATGTTTCAACAATCTCACCAGCCATTTTTCTTGAATAAAGTCCACGTTTCGTCCACTTGTAAAACTCTTATCTCAAAATTTTCATGTGTGCACATATCATTAAAGAGTACACTATTATCTCTAGCTAGAAGTAAATAGGATCTTGCATCCTTTCTGGTCTTTCAATACTTGGAATTCCTATGGTTTCCGAATCGATTTGCTTCCATATGTCATCCAGTACAACGAGCATCCTTTGTTCCATCTTCAACCTTTTTTGTAGCATTAGGGCCCTACCTTCTTCTGTTTCTTGGTCGAATTTCAGACCAAGCTTATCACCAAGTTGTCCTTGAAATTCTTTTTGAATCTGAGGTTTGACTAATGGTGGATGTCACCACTTCATCAAATAATTTTTGTTTCCTAACTATTCTTAAAATCTCTTTCATTAACATTGTTTTCCCGACACCTCCCATCCCATACACTCCAATTGTATAGTCAGTAATCTCGGATTTTTCATTAATAGAATCGGCCTTAGTAAACCAATTTTGGACAACAGATTCTATGTTTTCAGTATTTCTTGTTGCTTCACAGACTTTGTGATACACTGATTCTTTAGTATCCAACATTTCAACCCGACTCTTAAGGTTTTGAATATTTTTGCGAATTAAGAATAGATAACTCAATTGACGACCCATCGGCTCTATAGTGTATTCCATAATTGCTCCAATGACCGGAGAAACTCTATCCATTGATCTTAATTTATAAGAAAACCCAATATAAAATATATATTAAAGCTGATAAAAGTGTAGGAAAGAGATAGCCTGGAATTTGAAATTGTGAAGAACACATAAGTAGCTGGGTTAAGAATTACCACCAACAAAGAACAAACGGAACTGTAAGAGCAAGAAGAAGAAGAAAAAGGTAAAATAGTATGGATTTAGAAAATCTATATATTTTTAGGCTATTTTCAAATATAGCAACAATTTTAACATATGAGAGACCTAAAAATCAATCACTCGTCGCACTTAAATCACCATTAGTCAAAGTCTCTGTGTTCAACCTTGGAATTCACTAAGAAAACCTTACATTTAGCTTATATTTGGGCTACATTAAGGAAAATCCGTCGCGTAATAGAGCACATTTTCATCATACCTATCGCAATAACAACATACATCAAAACATCTAGTTGATCCTTATCAAGCTTTCCTAAAAGAAAAAGGGAGGAATGTGGGAGCAGAATTTGCTTATCAAGATAATGATATATTTGATTCATCCAATATGACAAATTTGGATGCGACAAACTTTTTCTAAACTCCTAAAGAGAAATTTGGCACAATTGATAGAATAACAAATGTTTCTTTTGATTTTGAAAATATCTAGAATAATTTTTTTTCCTTTTAGAATATATCTTTTGTAAGCACTGACTTGTAAAACCAAGTGTTGGGGAGAGCAATGCGACTGAGGTTATGCGTTGCTAGTGGAGAAGTAGCCAAGAAGTACAGCAAAATTTTAATTAAGTGGTGGCTAAGACCATGCGTTGGTGAAAGTAGCAGGAAGCTGAATTATTTGAGGAACCATGCGTTGTTGATTGAATCAAGAAGGGTTGTGAGATGAAGTAGTCGTCGCATCGAAGGATAAGTGATCATTGGTGGGAAAAGAATATGCTTAAACCATGCGTCGAAGTTACCATGCGTCGAAGACAGCCATGCGCTGAAGTTACACTGTGTCCAAGACAGAACGGTCTTGACGCGATAAAGCTAGTGGTGTGAATGACTATGTTGTATGCGTCGGAAGTACGAGGCGCCGAGAACACCATGCGCTGAGAGTGGTTAGTGGCTGAAGGCGCTGAAGGAGAATATAGACATGAGTGCCTTGCGTCGAAGAGAAGACCGCACCAGCCTATGGGTGAGGGATAAGTCGGCATTATCATCTCGGTACTTGTGAGGGATAAGTCGGCAGTATATATAGGTGAGTTTAATCACTTTCAGACATTTTTTGAGAGCTTAAGTCGGTTCCATCTTTTAGAGAAACTACAAGAGAAGAAAGAAGAAGGTGTTCTTATAGTTTTTGGGCGAAATTCTACCGGTTTTGGTGCTCAAATCCGAGCTGGAACAGAGGATTGATCGTAGACGTACAGACTGAACAGTGGTCGATGTTTGGAGTAGAACGACTAGAGGAAGCCGAGTTTAGGGCTGAAATTTTGAGGTTAGTAAGTTAACATAATTCCTAACAAGTCTCATGAAGGACGGTTAAGCTGAAATTGAGGTTAATCACATGAATCTTTAGGTAAAAGCAGCAACTACAGAACTGTTATGCAATCTAGAGCAACGTGGAGTGATTTTGGCATAACTAGAGAACGAAAAAGAGTTAAGCCTTGAAATTTTGAGGTAAGCTGTAGAACTTAATTCTTTACAAGTTTGTAGAAGGGAAGAAGTCTTAATATAGGCTGGAAATGCGTTTTTAGCAGGGATTAATTAGAGACATCAAAGCTGTAACAGTCAGCCTTGTTAAGAAGAAACTAAGGCTCAAGTGTTGATATAACAGCAAGTGAGCTGCACGTAAAGTGTTCTTAGAAATCAAGGTATAGCAGAAGGGTAAGGGACAACTCGTAGTTGTAGCTTTAGAGTTAAGGCTTGAGAATAAACTAATGAAAGCTTAACCGCATGATATGCTACAAACACTGAGCATATTATAAGTTGTTGTTTATGTTCTTGTGAATGGAAAAGAAGTATAACAAGGGAAAATATCTATTTCAGGCCAAGAGGAAATAGGGAAGGCGTATAATCCACTCAAGGCCTAGGAAGAATAGTGAGTGACACTCGATTTAATTGAACATGATAGTTCGGTTTCCAACAAAATGTGAATTGGTGATTAAATGATTTATGAAGCATATTTATGTTCTTAAAGCTATTGAAAAGCATGTTCATGAAATGTTATTGATATAATAATTGCCCTGTATTCTTATGAACGATTTGTATACGAACGGGTTGTATAAAATGTTGCTTCTAAAGATGAAAATGTTTTAGAGGAGGCTCAATGCTAATAAGGCATGTGAGTTTCCCCGGGACCCAGTACCTGAGTAACCCGCCTATAAAATGTTTTAGAGGAGGCTCAATACTAATAAGGCATGTGAGTTTCCCCGGGACCTAGTACTCAAGGACATGAGAAGGTACTTGGGCAACCCGCCATATTCCTATGTGCACATAGAGGTTATATGCTGGTGCGTTAAGTCTTGCTCCGCATCGAGCCTTATATGTTTTTGACGTTGGGGTGTTGAGTTTTGTTCTACTTCAACTAAGGGAAAAATATTGTATCTAAACTGTTTCCTTATGATTTGTTTAAAAATCATGTATGAATTGATAAGGGCAATTAAGTTTGTTTTAACTATGATATTTAAAGTGATTGCATGTTTTATGTTGATGTTGAACTCAGTTTTACTACTGATGATTTCCGAACTAAAATGTTTTGTTAACATTGTCACTCACTGGGCCTTTAGCTCATGTTTTCAATGTTTTTCTTCCCCCTCCAGGTAGCAAGGACGTTTATGGTGCTTTGCCTACTCCCACTCGCCCTGCTTAAGCTTCGAGCCTCTAGGAAATCTGATTTGTTGAAGTGTTATTTGTATGTTAAACCTTAATTAGGTGGCATGTAGATATGTATGTACAATTACCAGGGGTTGAACTATGGGTTGTGCAAGGACATGTAAAAGAGTTGAGGAAATTTGTTTTAGCTTGTATATACTTTTCTATATGTGATGTTTAAAATGCCTTAGAATGTGGGGATTACATCGTGAACAGTGTAGAATGTGTGTGAAGGAATGGATGGTATGCGTCACAAGAGGGGTGATGTATACTGTCCTCACGTCTCCTTTCAAGTTATGTAGGTAAACTTGGGAGGGGGTGTGACATCTTTCATATTGTTTTTTAGGTTGAACTTTTGAAATCGAAGTTATAGTTCTCTTATTGTAATTATTTTGTTTAATGAATAATCATGGACAATTTCATATGTTGAATGACTAGAAAATGCAGAATGGAAATCTATTTCTGGTAGACTGTGCAACTACACATACAATACTTACAAATAGAAACTACTTTTCAAAACGGACAATGTTGGAAGCAAAAGTCAATATATCATGTTTTACAAATGTAATTGTAGGATTCGGGAAAGCAAATATTATTTTACTTAGAGGAACAAAATTTACAATTGATAATGCACTATTCTCTAGTCAATCAAAGAGAAATCTACTAAGTTTTAAAGATATACATTGCACTCGTTATCATATTTAGATAGTAAGAATAATAAAGAATATATTTATATTATATCTATTGTTTCACATGAAAAACGTATACTAGAAAAGTTGTCTACTTTATCTTCTGGATTATATTATACTCATATACGAGTAATTGAAACATATGTAACAATGAACCTGAAGTTCGTGAATCCAGATATATTTACAATTTGGCATGACCGATTGGGTCATCCATGCTCTAATCTAGTGAATTATCATGTGATGCTCATACTTTTCATCATCTGCTTGCTTAATGACTTTATAAATGTCGAATGTTACCTCTTCATCATTAAGGTGGAATGTAAACTTTCCATCTTGCACGTCGACAATGGCTCTTCCGGTGGCCAAGAAAGGTATCTCAAGAATTATGGGAACTCTGGTGTCCTCCTCTATGTCTAGTATCACAAAATCCATCGGGAAGATAAACTTGTCTATCTTGACCAATACGTCCTCCACAATGCCATAGGGACGAACAAATGATCGATCGGCCAATTGCAAGATTATGGTCGTTGGTTGCACCTCGCCACCATTGAGCTTCCTAAGCACAGATAGAGGCATTAAGTTAATAAAAGCTCCAAGGTCACAAAGTGCTTTAGTAACCGAATTATTGCCTAAATAACAAGAAATAGAGAAACTCCCTAGATCTTTCAATTTTTTAGCAATTTTCTTTGTAGCACTACTACACTATTCGATCAGTGCAACCGTTTCATAATCTCCATACTTCTTCTTCTTAAACAACACATTATGAACTTAGCATACTTATTTGTTTTAATGCCTCTACAAATGGAATGTTGATTTGCAACTTTTTGACTATGTCTAAGAATTTAGAAAATTGAGCATCAATCTTTTTCTTTTGAAACCTTTGAGGAAAAGGTAAAGTATTAGGAACAAAAGGAAGAGAATTAGAAGAACTTCCTATATTAGTCTTTGATTGTTCCTTTTCCTTAGATGCGCTCTCTTTTTGTATTGGTGCATCATCCATGGTAGCTTCAACCTCTTCTTGTGGAGACTTATCATCATAAATCATTATGTGTTTGTTCAACTCCTTGCCACATGTAAGGGTTATGGCATTGCATGCCTTCTTATGGTTCTTCTCGAACAACTCAAAAATTTTCCTTTTTGCATTGTATGGAGAGATGTGGCAATTTGACTAAGTTGAACCTCCAAGCTTTGAATTGCTTTTCCTTGGCTTTGTACAGTGCTTGCTATGGCTTGGACTGAATTCTCCAATGTGGTAGTCCTTGATCTTGATTCTTTGACAAAGTCAATCATTATATCCTCCTAAGATGATGTCTTTGCATTCCTCGTTCCAACACATTCTTGTTGTATGCATATGAAAAATTCTCATGATTCCTCAAGTTGGGATGATAGTGAGCTGGGTATTGTTGTTGGCCTCGGTATTGTCCTCTATCCACATAGTTGGCCATCTCCAACTCACTTGACTTTTGTTGACTTGCCATGGACGCAAGAGAAGCTATGGATGTTGGACTTGCTTGGGCTTGGCCTCTTTGAGTCAGTTTAGACAAAGCATTAGTAAGAGAACCCAATTGAGCTTTTAATGAGCTTACCTCATCCACCTCATACACTTTGGCGGACTTGATTGAAGATGATCTTTCACAAGGCCAATTGTATGATGTATTGGCCAAGTCCTCAAGTATTGTGTAGACTTCTTGGGCGGTCTTTGAAAAAATAGAACCTCTGGTGGTGGCATCTAGGATGGATTTTATGGAGCTTGACAATCCATTGAAGAATAATTGAATTTGCAACCAATCCAGATAGCTATGTTGAGGGCATCTCCCCAAAAGGTCCTTGTACCGTTGCCATAGAGTTGTTTATCTTCAAGTTGACGGAATGTGTCTATCTTTGTCCTCAATCTTTGTTACTTCGCTGGTGGGAAGTACTTATTTAAGAAAGCTTGAGCAAGTGCATCCCATGTAGTTATGCTTTCTAGCGGTATAGTCTCAAGTCAATCCTTCGCTTAGTCCTATAAAGAGAAAAGAAAAGTCTTAGTTTGATAGCATCATTAAGAACTCCATTCGTCTTTACCGTCCCGCATATCTCTAGGAAAGATGGAAGGTGCTTATGAGGGACCTTAGTAGAACATCCTCTAAAAGAAAGCTCTCGTGCCATTTGGATCAACCCCAGTTTAGTTCGAAGTTGTTGACATTTATGGGCATGTTTGTTATTCCAAGTTTGTTTGTCGTGAGACTTGGTTAGAAATAGTCCTGAATCCCCTTTGGTTCTACTTCTTTCGCTACTCACTAGTTGGGTTTGTTTGTCCTCTTAAACTCCTCCGGTAAGTCCTATTAATTTCTGGGTCAAATGGAAAAAGCTTAGAATTATCACGTGGCATACACCGAAGAACAACCAACCAATTTTAGAAAAAGAAAAATAAGTACAATACACCTTAGATTAAGATCTATCAACTCTTTAAATTAATGAAAATACCATCACTTCAATACCCGGCAACAACGCCAAAAACTTGATGCGCGATTCCGCAAGTGTATGGGTTAAGTTATAATATAAAACAGCTTAAGTTCGAGTATAGTATCCATTGGAGATTGAATTAAATATATTCACTTAGCTAATCAAGAATTAAATTGATTTTATCAAAGGGATTGACCTCGAATTTGGATTTTGAAAACAAGAAACCAAGAAAACAATAACAAGCGAAACTTCAAAAGATAAGAGTGTTCTAGGGTGTTTATGTCATTAATTACTTCATTAAGTCATGTTTTAGGTTTTCATGGCATTATGTGCGAACAATATGTTTAAGTCTAGAAACTAATATCCGGATTACTTTCTCCAAAAAACAACTATTTCTTATGCAACCTAATTGATTACTAATTTCTTGAAACCAAGTTAAGAAGAGATTAGTCATAATTAACTTTCTCTAATAACCTAGCTATTTTCATGAAAGATTATAAGAGATTCAATGCCCTAGATCCAATTAGACAACAATCATTCAATCATACATCTAACTTAAGACTTATTGATGATCAATCAATAAAGAATAAGCACGATAGCATTGAAAAACATATCATTCAACAACATCCATGAAAAACACTAAACCATTAACATAAATTCATAATTAAATCATCCAACACCCTAAAACAATGACTTTAGCCACATATAGTCATCAAATACATATTTGCATATGAGTTCTCAAGCATAAAAGTAAAAAGAAAAGAGAAACTTAGGAAGAGAGACTCTCGAATTGCTTCCCAGTGTTAAACTCCTTTAATCTCCACTTGGTTGGCACCTATCTCGAACGACCTTCAACGCTTCTCCAACTCTTTCACTCTTCGTGATAGCAAACTCACACCTTTTAGGCTCTCTTTTCCTCTCTAACTTCGTGTGCCTCCTTTGGGACTCTCTTGTGTGTCGAAGGTTGCTGAAAACCGCTCAATATATAGAAGTGGCCACCCAAAATATTTTTCAAAATTGAAAATTCTTCAAAAAAGAAAAGTTGGCATCACTGTGCTCTTGGAGAGCGCAGCGATGTTGTCCGTCATAAAAGAGGCAGCGTAACGACACTCTTTGGCAATGTCGTGACACTGTCCATCATCTTTGCCTGGTTTCGAGCGTAGCGCCACTGTGTTGCGACACTCTTTTCACAGCGCAACAACGCTGAACCTGAGCGACGTGACGCTTCCTTGATCTCCCAAATTTGATGCTCTCGAGTCTAGAGCTCAACAAGGCAACACAGCAATGCTCTCGACTGCGCTGCCTGGTTTCTAGGGTTTTTCCACTTTTTCTTCCGTTTTTCGCTCAATTTTGGCTCCTTTGACTTCTAAACCTTATTTTCTTCATTATCACCTAAAGACCACTAGAAAACACATTAAATCTAATAAAAACATCCCTAAATCAAAGGCCAAAAGAGCACTTTTTAGGTGCTTTTCAAATGCCCTTATTGTTTTGAAATTCTTGCATCAAAACATTTCCACACGTTTTGGCACACCTAGAGCTATCATTAGTGATGAGAGTTCTCACTTTTGTAAGAAGATGTTTGAATCCATGATGCATAAGTACGGTGTTAACTATAAGATTGCTACAGCTTATCATCCTCAAAATAACGGTCTTGTTGAGTTGTCTAACAGGGAAATCAAATAGATTTTGGAGAAGACCGTTAAGATTAACAGGAAGAATTGGGCCATTAAGCTCGATAATGCACTGTGGGCTTACTGCACAACTTTCAAAACCCCAATTAGTACTTCACCGTACAAGTTGGTGTTTGGAAAGGCTTGTCATTTATCGGTAGAGCTCGAGCATAAAGCTTATTGAGCCATTAAGAAGCTAAACATGGACCTTGAACAAGCTGATGAGAAATGCCTCTTGAACTCAATGAGATGGAAGAGTCTCGGGCTTAAGCTTATGAGAATGCTAAACTTTACAAGAAGCACACTACTCGATAACATGACAAAAAGATCAGTCCACAAACTTTTCTACTTGGACAAACAATTTTATTTTTCAACTCACATTTACGTTTGTTTCCAGTAAGCTTAGGACACGATGGTTGGGACTCATTGTCATTGTAAAGGTGTCCCCATATGAAGCAGTGGAGTTGCAAGGCAATGATGGCACAACTTTCAAAGTGAATGGTCAAAGCACTACATCGACGATGAGGAACAACGAATTGAAAACCTTGTTTTTAAAGAATGATCAAGTGGTTTAGTCTAGCTAGAGACCTTAAACAAGCACTTTTTAGGAGGCAACCCAATCTTTATTGCTTTCATTGTTTTCTTTTTAGAATATTTTCTTTATTTTTCGGAGTCACTCATATGTTTTCTTATTTTCAGGACCTTGGTTCAACATAAAAAGTACTTTGTCCACTAGCCTATTTAGTGGCTTCTCGCATGCTCCCAGACTTGTTTTTCCTTTGCTCTATTCTTTTCACACATTAAGGACAATGCATATTTCTAAGTTTGGGGTGGGAGGTGTCACTCATACTTTTGTCCGTTTTCTTATCTTGTCATGTATGTCTATGAGGTTTTAATGATTATGTGCACATTAATTGATTTTTTGGAAAATTTTGAAATTTTTTTCAATCTGAGCTTTAAAAGATGATGTGAATGTTTTATGGTTGTGTACTTTTGATGTTGATTGGCTATGATGAGACTTAAATATGCATAATGAATAACTTATGTGGAAATAGGATAGCATTATCTTTTGTTTTGATCTATTTAAGTCCCTCTTAAAATCTCTCATACTCTTGAGCACATAGTCACTTTAATTTAGAAACTTTGACTTAGAAAGGGATTAAAAAGTTGAGTGTATTTGGTTGTCACTCCGAAAGGCCCCACCGGTTGAAATGCATGATGGCTTGTAATGTTAGACTAAGGAAGAAGAAAAGAGTATTTATGCCTTTGAAAAAAAAAAAGTGGGCACAAAAATGTATAAGCTTTACATGGCTATCTCTTGTACCATTTAAATTATATTAAACTTGTAACGACTATGCATGGATGGAGGTAAAAAGAGCTACATTTGTTGTGAACAATAAGGACGCTTGGGAATTGACTAGGTACGAGTCCCTACAATGAATGTGTGAAAGCTAGTGCCCCCAGGTAAAAGAATGCAAACTCAAGGATACCTTAAACTTGCATTCTTTTGCCTAGCTGCACTAGCTTTCACACATTTATTGTAGGGACTCGTACCTAGTCAATTCCCATGCGTCCTAAGTAATCACAGCAAAGACAACTCTTTTTACCCCTATCCATGCATACACATTACAAGTTATTTTTTTCAACACTCAAATGATTTTCTAATATTCCACTATTTTTTTTCTACACGAGTATTATTTTATTTTCAGCAGGCGTATAAAATTCTTTTCTTTTCTCTCAGTATAACATTACAAACTATCATGCAAGACACTCTCTAACTGGTGTGGCCTTTCGAGGTGACAATCAAATAAACTCATATTAACTCTTTATTCAGTTAACGTTTCTAAATTAAAGTGATTACATACTCAAAAATATGGGAGACTCCAAGAGGGACTTAAATAGATCATAACTGAAGGTAATACTATCCTATGTCCACAAGTCATCCATTATGCATATTCAAGTCTCATCATAGCCAATCAACATCAAAAGCACACAACCATAAGGCATTCCCATCATCTTTTAAAGCTCAAATCAAAAACATTTTTAAATTTCTTCCCAAAATTCAATTAACATGCATATAACCATTGAAAAAAATTTGCATGCACAATAGGATAAAATCACACCAAAGTACAAAGTACGCCTCCCACCCCAAACTTAGAATGATGCATTGTCCTCAATGCATGAAAAAGAAAAGCACAATCACTAAAAAAGAGTGATACAAATCTGAGAGCGTGCGCAAGTCCACCAAAAGGCTTAGCGAAATGGGTACTTTGTGTTGCTAAAGAAATTCTACAAGAGAGACTAGACAAATATTAAGAATATCATGGAAGCCAACCTACTAAAGGAAAAAAATTAGAAGAAAAGAAATAATTGAAATTACAATAAAGCAAGTAAAACTTTGGTTGCCTCCTAAGAAGCGCTGGATATAACGTCTTCAAAGCTAAACGATAAACGAGGTTCTTTATCCATAAAAATTCTCCCATATTTCAGGGCCCTTCTTGCTTGAATCAATGTAACCTACAATGTTTTGTAGGCTTACTCCCTTTTCGTAGGCTCCTGAAAGCAAAGAAATATTTTTGTTATTTTTCATATGAAGAAAGTCAAAATAAAAGGACTTAAATTAGAAAAAAAAAAATTTACAAAGCTCATGATATATAAGGAAAATCTTTTTAAGAATAGGAACATTGTCTAGGGATAGAGAATTTGGCTTTTCAAGCCCAAACTTTATCTCTTGAAAATCATCCTTAACACAAAGCACAATTTCTTCTTCATTTACACAAACTGATTCCTTGGTTAATTCTAATTGACAAGGCTCATAAGGGAGAGAAGGTTCGAAAAAGGAAAAACTCTCTAAAGATGGCACACTAGGCTCTTTAACCTCAACAATAATCGCTTGGTTTTCCTTATAACATTTAAGTTCAACTTCACTCTCAAATCTACAACCCTCATCTTGAATTTACCTACCTCTAACTCATCCTCATCATCATAGTACATGACTCTAGGTTTCCCTACCTTGGTGGCATCAAAATAATTATCCTCACTCAAGGCCTTAAGGGCATCAACTCTCAGACTAAGTTGATTGCATATGCGGTTTAAGGCAGCCTCATTCTCTACCAATTGAGCTTCTACCCTAGCCAATGTCTCTCTCTCTTCCCAAATGATCATCCTTACCTTACTTTCTAAGATATATTCTTTTAACACATCTTCTAGGGAAGGTTTCTCCTCTCTCGGTGTTGGATCATAACACCCGTACTCATAGGAGGGATAACACACATACTCATAGCTAGGGTAACTAAAAGGATAACAGTTAGGATTAAAGGATGGTGGTGCTGGTGGTGTTTGACCTAGGGTAGGTCGAAACTCCCCACGAGGCCACATAAAATTATTGAAATCCATAAATGCAATCACCTCAATTTATCAACCAAAGAAATACTCAAAAAAGAAAAAAGAAAAAAAAAGAAAAAATAAACTAATATACACCTTGAATTAAGATTAGTCAAATCTTTTAAATAGTAAAAGAAAAATAATCAAAAGCCAATTCCCCGACAATGGTGCCAAAAACTTGATGCAAGCCGTAAGCGCACAGGTTAAGTTATAATATAAGACGATTTAAGTTCAAATATCGTTCCACTGAGGATCCAAATAAAAGTCCAAATTACCTATCTATTCTAGAGTTGAATCAATTTTATTTGAGGATTCAAAATCGAGTTGGAATTGAGAAAATAATTAAAGCAATAAAGAAAGCAAATAAAGTTAAAAATCAAGAGGAAACGAGTGTTCTAGGGTATCGAATCCTTATTCAATTCATTATACAATATTCTAGGGTTCATGTAATTAATTGTAAATCATATGCTTAAGTCTAGAAACATATTCGGGTTATTTTCCATAAAAAATGACCTTTTCTCATGCAACTTAATGTTGGGACTGGTGTGTCCTAAATCTCTTGGGTCCTGTAGTTTTGTAAATTGTATATACATTTTATTTATTGAATAAAATAAGAAGTTATTTTATCTACCTAATGCATTAACTCAATCCAATAAACTAAGATTCTATGTCTTGGGTTTTATGCCCTAAAACTCGTAGATTGTAAATGTAATTATTTGACCATCAT
This sequence comes from Citrullus colocynthis, assembly GCA_031780015.1. Classification (NCBI taxonomy): domain Eukaryota; kingdom Viridiplantae; phylum Streptophyta; class Magnoliopsida; order Cucurbitales; family Cucurbitaceae; genus Citrullus; species Citrullus colocynthis. Next base: position 3,891,503 of record QLSR01000084.1, read on the forward strand.
TAAATCATTAATAAAGAGTTATTGATGTGTTACTTCAATAAGTGTTATTGATTGTTTTTGTTTGTTCTGTCTTAATAACCCTAAATTCAATAAACTAACATCCTAGGCTATTTTATGAGTCTTGAAGTGTATGTGGGGACATACGGAGATCAATGTTCAAGATATAGTCTAAAGGGTCTATAATATAGGGATAAGGTTGGGTACCTTATCCTAGTGACACTATGGATACGATCTACTTTGTATTTGATACAAACGCAATGATCTAACACGTTCGTGTAGGTGACATGCAAGTGGGGGTATGTTATGCAATGAGTTTGCATAAGACCGGACCATGAAATAGTGATCACTAGATGTAACTCTATTGACTAGTTAGGTTTCTATTTCAATAGAATGACCTAGGCAACTTAGTCTTAATCTTGAGTATATTATGAACTCTCGTCCACGATGGATTGTCATTTAATTTGTATAGACGAGAGTGGTCGTTTACCTACTCAATATGCCTACCATCTTGGGGACAAGGCCGAGTGGGGAGCTAGGGACATAATTATATAAGATGGAATTCACTTATTCCTATCTTTAAGGTAAGTAGATAAGTGTTCCCTTAAGTGGTGTCTCCGAGACTTGAATAAATGGCCTTACCCTCTCACCGGCCTGAGAGGGATTTCTGTTTAATGGTTGGACTATAAACAGGTTGTTCATTAGAGGAGCACTAGTACTTAAGGATTTAGAAGTAACTTGGGGGTAAAACGGTAATTTGACCCAGCTGGTATTACGAATACTTATGAAGGACTAATTTGCTGTTATTAGTCTATATCCAGGGACACAAAAATATATCTGCAGTAAAAAAAGTGCAACTGTGGGTCTTTAGTGGAGTGTACCCATAGTTAACGAATATTGATTAATGTGATTAATGAGTTTAGCCAATTAGAGCTTCTGATCTATAGGTCCATTAGGTCCCCTTCCTAACTCATAAAGAGGATATATTTATGTCTTGAATGAAATTTGAAATGTTCAAATTTACTTAGGAAAATAATATAATGTATAATGATACATTATAATGTAAATTTTATTTTGAACTTTATAATATAAATTTAATTTTGGATATGGTACAATATTAATTTTTGAGAGAATTAAATATTTGAAGGAGTTCAAATATTAATATGAATTAGTTTCATATTAAATCGATAGGTTAAAATTAATTTGTATTAGATGCATATTAAAACTATGAGTAATGAGAGAATAACAATTGAATATGATTTAAATGTAGGTTAAATTAGATATTAGATATTTAATTTGACAATTAATTAATTACAAATTAATTTTCTTAATTTATTTTAATTAAATTTGATATAATTAAATTAAATGAATTAAAATTATAAGTTATATGGGAGATGTTCATTTGAATATGATTTAAATGAAATAATTTATTAAATATTATTTATTTATTTATTTATTTGTTAAATAAAATAATAAAATAAATAAATAAATAAAAAGGGTAACTCACCTACGTGGGAGTTACGTTTACGTGGTTTAATCTCATGTCTCCTAATTGTTCTCTTAATAAAGACTTGCAAAAGAAACAGAGAGATGAATGTTTTTCTCTCAATCAAAATTCTTTATGGTTTTCTTCCTTTATCAAGGATCAACAATCCTTCATCTCATCACTCAGAGAAAAAGAGAGATTTGTGGTGGTGGTGTTCAGAGCTTACAACGAATGTAAGGCTTCTGTATTTTCTTTCAATGTATTAGTATTTCAAAATCCCAATTTATTTAGAATTTGGTTATGTATTGCTTATGCTGTGTTAGGGATTTCAACCCTTTCACCATGGTTATTTTATGTAAACTTAAATATGTATGTGGTTGACATACAAGGTTCGATCATGTTTAAGTAATAACTAAAAGATCGGTAGTATAAGAATAAGGTTGTGTGCCTTATTCTGGTAACACTACGGATACGACCCACTTTGTAACTGTTACGAGGAGTTGTAAAGTATGCAAACGTTTTGATCCTAATCGTTTATGTGGAGATATGTGAGTGGAGGTATCCTATGCAAATAGTTTGTATAAAACCGGACTGCGAAATGTTTAATTTGTCTTTGTAAAGTCGTTAATTGTAGAAATCCTTGACCTGAATCCTGAGTGAGTTATGAACTCATATCTATGAGGGCAATCTATTTTATCTGTATGGGTAAGAGTGGCCAAATCGCCGACTCAATAAACCTACCATTTTGAGAATTTGTCTGATTAGGGAGTTGAGAACATATCTTCACAAGATGGAATTCACTCCTTCCCCGTGTTTAGGGTAAGTAGATTAATTACTTCCTTAAAAGTTGATTCTGGGTCTTGAACAATGAGACCTCACCCTCTTAATGGCCCGAGAGGGGTTAGTTTATAGTTGGACCATAGACAATTTGTTCATTAGAGGGATCAGTGGCACTTAAGAAGTTAGATATAATTACAGGGGTAAAATAATAATTTGACCCAGCTGTAGTTATGAGTAATTTGTGCAGGGTCAACTTACTGTTGATTAGTAAATTTCGTGGACACAGAAGCATGTCTATAGTGCGAAGAGTGCAACTGCAAGTCTTTAGTAGAGTGACATACAGTTAATAAATATTGATTAATCTGATTAAATAGTTTAATTGATTACTCTCATATCATTGGAGCTTCTAACTATAGGTCCATAAGGTCCCCTTCCTAACTCATAAAGGATTAGTATAAGAACCAAACTTTTTGGCTAATTTGAAATGTTTAAATTAATAAGGGAATTAATTGTATGTGATACAATTAGCATAATGTATGCAGAGCTAACATACAAATCTCCAACAATATATGAACAAAAACCATTAAATACCTCGATACAAAAATATATATCAACTTTTTAAAGGCGCATTAATACCCTTAGTTATGTTTCAAAAAAGAGTTAAAAAATGTTACTACCGATTTATCTACACCACATCACCTCCCTCTTCCATTTTCTCTCTCTCCTTATTTCATGTCCTAACACTTCTCTATTTTCCCTCTTTTTTCTCCCATCTTTTCCTTCGATACCCTTTTCTCCCCTTCTTCATTTCCCCCTTTCTTGTTCTCTTATTGTTATTGATTCTATTACTTTAGGTTAACTATTTGACCTTCTTATATCTAAAAAAAATGCCCTTGAAATCAGGGTATATACAATATAGCAAGAAGAAAAAGAATAATGTAACCACACCAAGAGACATTAGGACTTAAATGTGTTTAACAAGGTTATATGTTAGTGGTTGAGTGTGTTTTAGTAAGTCGTTTGAGTTTAATATACAAAAAGAGAGGAGTGTTAATAACAAGAGACATATTGAGATTTAGATCATAGTTTCTAGATGACTAGTAGAAGAAAAGAAGAAAACATGTTTATTACCAATTTTGTATTGATGAAGACTTTATTGATCCTTTTTGAGAAAATTACTCTATTTATTGTGATTAGTTAAGAATATTAGATCCTTCTTGTATTTTGCTGAGTTTTAATGGGAGATATTAACTTTGGACTAAGACTAAAAATAATGTCAAACTCCTTCTTACTAAACAACACATTTTTACCCAACTGTACAAATCTTCACTACATCTGCTCTACTCTCATTATTTTTTTCCAAGTATGTAATGAACAAATTGACCAGTGATTATTATTGATGTATCTAACAAGGATCCAAAAGTAGTTGCCTAAACATTTTCAATTGGGTTTCAGTTAATTTTGATTTTATATATAATTTTTTATGGTTCAACCTAGGTGAGAACAACGTTGTTCATTGTGGTGTGAACATGTTAAGACAACAGGAAAATAATCATTGTGGTGGAGTTTAGAAACCATTCCATGGTGGTACACTTATAGAGAATTAAAACTTGCATAAATTAGAAGAGGAAATATTGGGGTGATGATATGAAGAGGAAAAGGATAAACAAAAAAGGTTGGTTATTGTCATGTTAAATTGCAAATTTAGTCCTTCTAGTTTGGAGAAATTAAGAATTTAGTATCTATGGTTCATAATTAGAATTTAATCTCTATAATTTGATAAACCATTCATAAATAGTCTAGACCATGTATAATGATATTATTAAACTATACGGCTATTTATGAGATTTTATCAAATTACAAGTACTAAATTATAACTTTTAAAACTATATGGACTAAACTCTAATTTTTTCCAAGGACCAAATTTATAATTAAACTTTTTTTTTTCATGGAAATGTACGAAATCAACCTTAGGTAAATAACTTATAAGGTTGTTCAAAAACCCGATGACCCGGAAACTTGGATCAACCCAACTCCTACGGTTTGGGTTGGGTTGAGTTCAAATAAATGAAAATGTTATGGTTTGGGTTGATTCATGGGTTCCCAAAAATGACCCAAACCAACTCGAACTTATTATTAATTTTAAAATATATATATATATATATATTTTACTTATGATAAAATTATGGATGCATATATTTATTTTAGTTTTATTTAATTTCATGTTTTTTGATAATTTTTTCTCCTAACTCCTAGAAACAAATTTTTAGTACCTAGGAAAGAAAATTTTTATAATAATAATTTAAATTGAGTTGTTAATTTTAATGGAATATATGAAAATAATTAAATAATTTTTTTACATATTAATATTTTACTTCTTTTTAGAACCAAAATTTAAATAAGTGACTCGAGTAACCGAACCAACCCAATCCAATATAATTCATGGTTGGGTTCGGGTTCATTCTTTAATAAAGGTTATTTGGGTCTAAAAAATCCTTCAACCCAATCCACAAACACCCCTTATAAATAAGCCAATGAAACCCTAAAAAAGATCCTAAAATTCAACCAAATACTAACTTGTTGTCTATTTAGTTGAAGAAGAATCAAATCAAGGCTTGATTTCACCTAGATCATTGAGAGAGAGTGGGAGATCACCAAGATAATACAATGGTAGTAAAAGAAGAAAACGAAAAGTTTGAAATTTGGAACTCTCATCATTTGTAGAATGGGAGGGCATTTATGACTTTGTGTCCTTTAGTAGGGTTCCAAAATCAAAATTTTAAAAATGGGTCTATTTTTCGAATTATTATCCATTTCCCAAGTTTTACGACCCTCCACTACTACACATACGGTATATCTCAAACTTTACGGTCGTTTTCTTCATGACTCCAGAGATCACCAACTGTCAATTCTTACACTATAAGTACATGGCAGCCATTTTTCTCTGCATTTTCCGACCCCATTTTCCTTCACTGCTTCACTGGCAATAACACTGGAACGATAATGCCGAAGAAGAAGGAGTTTTTGGAGCATCATCAAGAGGATGCAGATGGTCCCAACACTAAACCATTATCTCGCCATGATTTTCCTCCCAATTTCTTCTTCGGCGTTGCCACTTCCGCTTATCAGGTTCCCTTTTGACTTGTTTAACAATCGCAATGTCAACACTACCTTCTATTTCCTTCAATGGCTGAATGCGCATTTGTTTTCTTGTTAATTTCGCCTTTTGATACAGTTTTTGCGCTATTCATATTTTGGATTTTGTTCTGTTTGGCTGAATTTTGATTTGTATCAATTAATTGCGTGAATCACGTTTTTTTTTTCTTTTTTTTTTCTTTTTTTTTCTTTTAGGTATTCGAATAGATGTTAACTTTGTCGATTTGTTTTTGTTCTTCGATTTCTGAGCTTCTTTGCAACTTCTGAGGCATTCCGATTTCCTGATCTCTGATTGTTCGTTTCTTCGTCTTTCATTAATCCCTAACTCAAATTTGGGGATATAGCTATGTCAATCGGTTCTTTCTTGCTACCTCTGATCAGTAAAATGTTTCTTAGTTATCTAACATGAAAATTTGTGAGGTTTTTTTTTCAAAAAGTGCATCTTCCTTTCGAATCCTATTGTTTCTATGTTGGAATTCCTTGATTCCCTTTTCGATTTTTTTTTTTCTTTTTTTGATCCGCCCTTTTCGCTACTTGATTTTAAAGTTCAGATGTCCACGATAGAGAGAGAAAGTTTTGTTTCCTCTTTTATCCCTTGTTTGGTATGGTTTCATTTTCTGGAATTTTTTAAATATTTATTTTGCTGAATCTTTTAAAATTAAGAATATCTATTAAAAATAATTAGAAATATAAAATTTTTATTTCAACTTAGAAATCCTTGATTACTTTTAACATAGAAATCATTATCTTGCTACAGTCATTCACTAACATAAACTACTTTTACTACATATTGGCGTGTATTCACTAATTTATATGTTTTAACTATTTTCTAGATATGCTATGTTTGCAATATTTTATTTAAACTAGTCTAGATTTAAACTACCTTTTATCCATCTAATAAATGTTTTAGCTCTTTTGTTGGATGGCTATTTTAATTTAATTTATTAATTCTTGATAAATACGATCAACTTTAAGTGTGTTAGTATTTGAATTTACAAAATTAACTTTAGGGAAAATATCAATTTCTATACCTAAACTTTGTGGTTGTCCATTAAAATTATGAACCAACAATTGTATAAATTTAAGCCTTGAACCTCCATAAGTGTATTATCAGACTTCTTTAAATTTAGTTAAAAAAATATCGTGTGACTTATAATTATTTCAATGAACTTTCTAAATTATTATAAGTAAATCAATTTAGACCCATCATTAAGATTACCTTTGAAAATAGTCAATGCATCAATTCTCTTCAAATATCAGATTAACAAAATGGACGTTTAAAATTTAGAATTGATCCATGGACGATTTAAAGTAATTCTTAACTAAGAGTTCAAATTGATTCGCTCATGAAAATTTAGAGGTTTAATTGAAAAATAGAAAAATTGTAATAGGTAGCCATTATTTTTAAGATTTTGCAAAAATAGCAACTTAAATATGGTTCTGCAAATTTGATAAATGATCATTTTTAATTTCCATTTTGCCCTTGTTAAAAAGAAGTTGACTAGTGCTAGATATAGCATTGGTAGACTAACCCAATTAGAAGTCTATCAATGATAGACTATAAATTTAAGCTGTGTTTGGAATATATTTTCAAGTGTTTAATTTAAAAAATAAGTCATTTTGAAAGAAATTGGAGTGTTTAGCTTTTCAAGTGTATTGTAATCAATTTATAAAAATGAGTTTTTTGAAAAACACTTTTTTCTCAAGTGAAACCAAACGGGCCCTTAGAAGAAGTGTATCAGTGATAATTTCTAATACTAAAAGAAGCCTATCATGAATAATTTTCTTCATTAAGGTTGTTATAGTGAGAATCACCAACTTCAGAAATAGAATTTTGTAAGTAATAGAAGTCTATCCGTGATAGTTACTTCAACACATAAATAATGCTATCAATAATCTGTTAGTGATAGACATTGATAGTCTTCAATACAACTATAGTTTAACAACAGTACTAGTCCATGACTAAATTTAACTATCAATAATAGAAGTCTATCAGTGATAGTCACTAATAAACTTCAATACATATGTAGTTCTATCAACAATATAAGTCCATCAGTGATAGACATTGATAAACTTCAATACAAATATAGTTTTTAATAACAATACAAGGCAATCATTGCACTAAACTATGAAATGTAGAAGTTTACTAGTGATAGATATTGATAGATTCTACAAACAATATAAGTCTATCAATGATAGAAGTCTTTTGCTACTAGACTTCAATCATTCTAATGAGTGTTTTTCTGATGAGTTGATCAGTTTTTTAGACTTTTTACATGGGCTGGATCTAGATTTTCTAGATTTTGCTACATTTGCAAAGAGTTTTAAGTTTTTTTTTTTAAATAATTATTTTCTATTAATTTGGTTCTTTTCACTATATATATGCAACCAACCCATGAAATTATAAGTCTCACAAGATATTTATATAAATGGAACATAATGGAGGGTATACATTGATACATTTAGGAAAGTTTATACAATTATTAGTTTAGGATTTTAATTGATACAACCCGCAAGGTTAGGGATATAAATTGATATCTTCCCTTAATTTTAATTATTTTTTTAATGATATATTAGTTATTTACATAAAATATCAATATTAATTGTCTAAAATTACAATATAGTCGTAACTTTTCATTTTACTTATTTTGTTGTATAATATTTTATTTGTATTATTTTAGTTAACTTCTTGTTTATTATATTTGTTCCATTATTTTTAAACTTTACTATTAATAATTACTTTTGAACGTTAAAATATTTGTGCAACACGCATGAGTACTGGCCCTTGTCAACTAAGGGGCAGTGGGGGCAGTGGTTTCGTGATTGCAGTGTGTACATTGGTTAATATTGTTGAATAAATCAGACATTTGTTATCAAATCAGTTTGTAGCTGCCCCTTTGATGTGAAAGTTTGATAAAGAATAAAAAGTGGTCAACTGTGAAGGATTCTAAAGTGAATATGCAAGAGGATTAAACGTTTTGTTTTTCTTCGAGGTTATGAGCTTGAGATAGTTTCTAAAATAAAACAATGTATTAAAACATACAAAATCATTATTTGTGAAGAAGAATACATTCGTTTAGTAGTATCATTGCGCTGTTTTCATAAAATTATTGGGATCAAAATTATTCTGTTACTTATTCGTTTATTAATAGTTAATTAACTATCAATAGACGTAGCAACAGAAATGAATTCACTATGGATAATTAATTAATTTGATTTTGCAGGTTGAAGGAGCTGCCAAGGAGGGAGGCAGAGGGCCTAGCATCTGGGATGAATTTTCACATATTAAGGGTAATCATTGTGATTTGATTTTGAAGTTTGGTCATTCCTTGTAATTTCTCTAACCAGATGGCTAAGCTGATTCCGTCGTGATTTTAAACTTATTCTGCTTCCACCATGTCTGCAGGCAAGATTCTGGATGGTGGCAATGGTGATGTAGCGGTGGACCAATATCACAGATATAAGGTTGGTCAAGTTCACTCTTAAAAGTGTTCATTTATTTGGTTATCCTTCATTAGGATTGTTTCTAATAAAAATAGAAACATATTAACTTGTTTAAACTATATATTTCCTTTATAGACGTATGCAGGTTTTTTTATCCCCCCTCCCCCCACTTAAATACAACAATTACATTATTTGTTTATATTTTATGTATGTTTAGGAAGATGTTGAACTTATAGCAAATTTGGGATTTGATGCTTACCGCTTTTCAATATCATGGTCCCGCATATATCCTGGTATGTGCTCTGTAAAATGTTCCCTGCATTTTTGCTGATATCAAAAGAATACTAGATACATGTGGTACACCATCAATGTTGTGGATATCCGTATAGACACCAGAAAGGAAGAGGAGAAAACATTAGTGTACAAATCTCAAACATTTAGATTTATGTTGCTGAAATAGTTATTGTCAGATTCAATTCCCTGACAAAAGAAAAATATAGGTTGAGATAGACAAAGTCACAATAATGTTTTTATTTTTCATTTTTTGAAAAAGAAGCAAATCTTTTTATGGATATTGATATTGAACTCCTTTAGCTTGGGCATATTGCCCTCTTTGGTAAATTTCATACTTAATAAAATTTGTTTCTTATATATAAAAAAGGATATTGAACTCTCACTAGTATTGTGGTAGCTAAAGCTGCGACGCTTAAGAAGGGATTAAAACATCTATTGATATACTCGTAAATTGGAGGGTTCGACATCGATATTAAGGATTAATCGATCTCAAAATGGTTTTCAAAATACTTTTATTTTGATCTTACTATTATTATTATTATTTATTTATTTATTCATTATTATTATTATTATTTTGTGAATAGCCAAGCTTTTATTGAGAAAAAAATTGAAAGAATACAAAAGCATAAAAAGACTAGAGCCCACAAAAAACAAAAGTGAACTAAAATAGAAAGGCCTCTAGTCAAGCTAGATAAAATTAAGTGGATAATTATTGAAAAACTTTTATTAATACGTATAAAACATATGAAAAATTGTCCATTACTCCTAATGTGAGTATACATACTAATATCAAGATTTATAAAATATCTTATCGATATATTCATGCATCTATAAATTGAAACCCCAATATTGTTATTGATATCAATATTTTAATCCTTGTGCTCAAGTTAGTGACTCAACCAAGATAACATATTAGCTGTGTAATTTAAGAGCAATATACATAGATAATGTTCGATTCAAAGGCTTAAGAATATTAATTATAGACGTGCCCATCAACAGAGAAATAAGGAACTAAGGTTTCTTTTTCCTTTTCTGTCTTTTTTTTCTTTTGTGTGTGTGAAACATACGAAGGTTAGTTGAAGGGGCAGCAAAACGTCAATGGATATTTGTTAATGCTTGTCTTTCCTGAATTGATCTTTGAAGAAAAGATAACTACATTACCTGTAAAATATATAAAATATGATGAAATAATACTCATCAGTGTATTATTTTTACTGTTTCAACAGAGAAATAAGGAACTAAGGTTTCTTTTTCCTTTTCTGTCTTTTTTTTCTTTTGTGTGTGTGAAACATACGAAGGTTAGTTGAAGGGGCAGCAAAACGTCAATGGATATTTGTTAATGCTTGTCTTTCCTGAATTGATCTTTGAAGAAAAGATAACTACATTACCTGTAAAATATATAAAATATGATGAAATAATACTCATCAGTGTATTATTTTTACTGTTTCAAATTATGATTTCTTTATTTTCAAATTTCCATCATTTGTTGCACTTTATATCTTTCCACCTGTTAGGACCATCTCGTACATGAAGAATTTTATTCCACATCTTACATCCCTATTTGGTAACATGTTAATGATCATATTTGCATTATTGTTGTTAAAAAACTGTTGAGACGAAGAAATTGGGACTTCAAAACCTGATTTCCTTTCCACTTCCAAGACCTTGTCCCAGTGGCAAGAGCATATGATGTTTAGAGGTTCTTTTCAAGGTCTCTGGGGTGAAGCCTCCTTAATAGAAAACTCAAAACTCTAAAATCCTTATTATCTCTTTGAGGTAGTCTTGGGATGAGCGACGTCTTATGGTGGAGTGGGTCATGAGCATAATGAACAAGGAGTGAAGCCCTTGGATACCATAGTTATTAAAAGGAAAACCATCCTTCTCTCCTCTTGTTATTGTGCTGTTTTTACTTCTATTTCCTCCAATCCTTTTGAAAAACTTTTGTAAATATACTATTTATCTACCCTTGGTTATTTCCTTCCTTCCTTTTTTTTTCCTAGCCTTTTGAACCATCAGCATTTTGCTGTTTTCAATTCATAGTATCACGACCATTCTAAGCACACAGAAATTATTCCGATTTAAAGTATCTTTGTTACTTTATTGTATTTTCTACTGACAAGCCTTTTCCTCTTTCAGATGGTTTGGGGACCGAAGTCAATGTTGAAGGGATTAATTTCTACAATAACCTAATCAATGCACTTCTTGAAAAGGGTAAAAATCTCTAACTGTGAATTTCATTTTTAGCTCAGCTAGTGAAAATTTGGTTGAAGGATTTTAATTAATTAATTTCTGCAGGCATCCAGCCGTATGTAACATTGTATCATTGGGATCTTCCTTTGCATCTCCAGGAGGCAATTGGAGGGTGGCTAAATAAAGAAATTGTGTAAGTGCCTTCTTTACTTGAGACCTATGTGGTCTAAAAAGCTATGTTATTTTTTAAGTGCATTATCTTCTATAATTCTTTTTATGGATAGCATACGTAGTTTGGTGTTTGGTTTACAAGTTTGTGTAAAGCTAGGTTTTTGTTTGGAGTAGCAAAGTTCTGACTCTTTCTAGCATGTTTCGGTTGCGCAGAGTTGAAGAAAAGATTTAATAAGTTTGCTTTGTATAGACTTTGTTTGAAGAGGGTTTCAATAGCTAGTGTAATTTTAATGTTTGAGCTCGTGGCATTAACATTGTTGTATTCTAGAATAAAGAATCCTTCTTAAGAGTCAAATGTAGGCTAGACTGTGAGGCCTTCAATCGTCCAAACCTATCGTAGGAAGGGCAATTTGGGAATTACAACTATAAACTTACCAGGGAATCATGGATAGTGTAGGGGCCTCAAGCTTGTAGGTGAAGTTTTTACTGTTTTGGGAATGGTCAGCCTATATACTATTTTATTTTACTGTTTGGGATTGTCATTGTATTTTGTATGCAAGATTTGTCTTGTAGTGGATAGAACCAACTCTCTTGAATAGCTGGGGAACACAATTGTATTGCTGGGTATGTTGAGCTTTGAATATATCTTTCCATATCTTGGCTTGTTGTCTTGCGGGGAGATATTCTTGTTTGAGTTATTGCAGGAGAAGGTATAGAGATACCTTACAGACACCTCCTTTTTTGTGTGTGTGCATGTACTAAAGGAAATTGAAAATTTTCAATGATGAAATGAAAATTTACGTTGAGTATGACCAACTTACATGATAAAGAGAAACTCAACTAGCACTTGCTTTGAAAAAAAATATTAAGGGAGAATTTGTCACGCAAAGTTGAGTTGAATTGAGTTGGTTCGGTAATAATTATGTGGAGAGTTAGATTGTCTGGGGAGTTAGATTTGTGTTTGGGGTGCAGAGTTGGGTTGGGTTGAGTTGAGTTGGAATGTTTGTGTTTGTGGTACAGAATTGAGTTGAGTTGAGTCAGAAAGTTCGTGTTTGAGGTGTAGAGTTAAGTTGAGTTGAGTTGGGTATTCGGTGTAGTATTCCTAAACAAATTGATTTTGTATTATTATTATTTTTTTAATTTCCAACTGTACACCCATTGGAATAAAATTTTTAACACTAAAAAAAGCTTAATTTTTTCCATTATTAAAACATAATAAATTCATACAAAGTAAACATACAGTAAAGACAAATTTGGACAATAATTTTTTAACACTCAATCATGAGCCGGGGTATTTAATACAATTTTTTAAAAACAAATTTGATTTTGTCTTGAACTTTTATTTATTTATTTATTTATTTTAAAGTTTCCAACTATACACATATTTTCCTAAATTTTTTAACACAAAAAATGCTTAATTTTTTTCCCATTCTTAAAAAATAACAAATTCCTAAAAAGTATATACTTCACACAAATTTTGAATTCAATTTTAGAACACTCAATTACATGACATATTTTTTTCCTTTCCTAAATACCAAATATATTCCAAACAAATGAAAACTTTTCACAACTACTTAACCCTCAATCACGAACACTAAAGAAGCTTAAAAATTGAATGAACTCTTTCTTTTTCCTTTTTGAAAAATGTAACATATTTTCACCACACAATTTGAACACTTAATTGCATAATAATTTTATTCACATCCCTAAAGACATGCCATATTCCAATAAAATGATCATTTTCTCTACTCCCTAACCCTCAATCTTTAACTCTCAGTTAATTTTAACTCAACCATTGAGTGTTATTTTTTTCCAAACACTTTTATGGTTAGTTTTTATGGTTAAGTCTAGTTTGCCACTTACAAATGAAATAATAATGTCCACAAAATTGTCTATATATATAAATGCTTATCAATGAATAACACTCAATGGTGGTCTTCGCTGGAGTTGTAGTTGGAGGTGGTTGCTGAAACCCAGAGTTGGTCGTCGGAGTTGGCCACGTGTCGGAGTTGCTTTTTTGTATGAAGGTGGTCGTTGGAGTTGTTGGAGGTGATTGCTGGAGTCCGGAGTTAGTCGCTGGAGGTGGTTTTCGGAGCCTGGAGTTGGTCATCTGAGTTGATCATGCGAAGATGGTCATTGGAGTATGTCATTGGAGTGTGGTAGCACTAGTCGTTGATGGGTGGAGTCATTGAAAACATTCGAGGAAGAGAGTGTTGGGGTGAGTTGGGTTGTGTTGGGATGATTTGGTAAAAAAACTAACTCCTCCAACATTTAAAGTTGGTGTGCCAAACATTGAATTGGTAATTTTTACCAACTCAACCCAACTCATGTTGGTGAGACAAACACCCCCTAAATTGAAACTCAACAGTGAAAATTCATGTTGAGTATGACTAATAAGTATTTACTTATCCTACCCCAAGGTGTTTCAAGTTTTTGTTTAAAGAGCCAATTTGTTTCATTGTGGGCTGTATTTGATTGTATTTGCTTTAATTTTATGGGCTCCAGCGTTGGACTATTTTTGGTAGTATTTTCTTTCTCTTTTTTTGTCTCCTTGTATTTCGAGCATTAGCCTCTTTTCATTTCATTAACTCTTCAAGCTTGACTATTCTAGCCTCTTCTTTGAGCTCAAAAATTGCACAAAGTGGAAACCAAACTATTGTCTGTTGAAGAATACTTCTGATCCATCACTTTTTTCCATAAAGTTGCAGCCTGCAGGCTCATCATTGTAACACTAGTAAAGCATTATTATGCTCCTCAGTCCTCAGTCCTACGTAGGTCAAGAGTCAAGACACCAAGAACTCTTTGTCTAGGCCAGGCCAAGCCATGTCAAGCAGGTTAGCTAGCTAGGTGGTTGATGCTTAGCTTATGTTTGAGAGATTTATTCGACCATGAGTTGTCGCGTTGAGTGGCTTAGCGTATAATACATGAATAGCATTTGAGTTCTCGATTGAAGCAATCACCAGAATCATTGTTTAGTATCTGAAGATATTCTCATTATGACACCTTAGCTAGAACTCAACTATTAGGTTATGTTGATGGAGACATTTTGAGATTGTTTGAGATGCTTGTTACTGAGTTCATGATCAAGTCGAGGACGGAGTGAGAGACAAACTATGTGGACAAGTTTTGTCCATTAGCTCATTATGGTATCTCATGGTTGAACTAATGCTTCAAACAACATTACATGACCCTCAAGTTACAGTTTCACTTGATATGACTTGAAACATAGATTATTTCCTTTTATATTAATATTTTCCATTGTATTTATTGTGAAATATTTGTTGTATTTGTTTTTCCTTATTGTATATTTATTCCCTTATTTGTAATGGGTGTTTCCTCCCTTTTCTATCAAATAGTAATAAGAGAAAAAATACATCTTTTAGCATGGTATCAGAGTAGTAACTTTGAAACCCTAATTTTCTAAAAAGAACTAAAAACCCTAGATTTGCTGATGCCGCCGCCACCGGCTTGTACGCCGCAGCCACCGGACACCAGATCTCCATCGTATGTCACATCTCAACCACTGGACTCCACCCAGACGTCAGATCACCGATTCGCGAACTCCCGTTGGTCGAAGCCTTCCCAGCCGACGCCGAGGCGAGTTTCTGGGGTATCAACGCCTGAGTTCAAGCCTTCTCCGCCGGCCAACCATGTCTGCATTACTATCTGAACCTTTTCCAACCAGTCACCGTCGTCTTTCGTCTCTGCTGCCGCCGGTTGTTTTCTTTTTTTTGGGTTTGTTTAACCCTTTGTTTGGTTTCTTTTTCATATCTATTTCTTTAGGTATTTTATCTCTTCAACAACTGGTCAAACACTAAGGCACTTGCCGTAAAGTCTTCGACAATTGGATCCACTCCAACACTCCCATTGTCCAAATAACAAACATTCGACTTAACGGGAATAACTTTCTTTGTTGGTCCCAAAGTGTTTGGATGTATATTCGTGGACAAGGGAAGATAGGTTATATCATTGGAGAAAAAACTGCTCCTAGTCTAGATGACCTTTCATTTGCTAGGTGGGACGCTCAAAACTCCATGGTTATGACTTGGCTTGTCAATTTTATGGTGGAAGACATCAACAGTAACTACATGTGCTACTGAACTACAAAGGAATTATAGGGTAGTGTAACTTAGATGTATTCCAATTTGGGCAACCCGTCACAAGTGTTTGAGTTGAATCTTAAACTGGGTGATATATGACAAGGAGGTAACTTAGACAATATTTTCACTCTCTGAAGAGGATTTGGCAAGATCTTGATCTATTTGATATGTATGAGTGGAAGTCTACAAATGACAAAAAACATTACTGAAAAACAAGAAGGTCGCATTTACAAATTTCTTACCGGTCTCAATGTTGAGTTTGATGAGGTTAGAGGCGGGATACTTGAGAAAAATAATCTTCCAACTATTAATGATGTTTTTTCAAAAGTTCACAAGGAAGAAAGGTGTAGGAATGTTATGATTGGAAAAAAAGCAATTGATTTAATTGAAAGTTCAACGTTGGTGATTGAAAAAACTGCAATCAAAGCTTCTAATCAATCTAACAAAACTTATGACAAGCCTCGTGTTTGGTGCAATCACTGCAATAAACCCCGACATACGCAGGAAGCTTGTTGGAAACTTCATGGAAAACCTGCAAATTGGAAGAGCTCTAAACAATTTGAGAGAAATTCCCACCAACATGCCTCTAATACGAGTATTGTTGATTCCAGTCCATTTAAAGAGCAAATTGATAAAATCCTGAAGTTGCTAAAGTCCAATTCATCTATTAATCCTAGGGTTTCCTTGGCACAAACAGGTAATTCCCCTCAAGCTCTCTCGTGTCTAAATTCCTCTCTGTGGATCATCAATTCTGTAGTTTCTCTTATTTATTTGAACCATACTCCTCTGTGTATTTCAATGAGAAAGTCCGTATTGCCGATGGTAGTTTCACGCCTCTAAGTACAAAACTCACATTACGTTCTATCCTTTATGTTCCACAATTAGCTTGTAATTTGTTATTTGTGAGTAAAATATCTAAGGATGCTAACTGTCATGTTATCTTTTGTGAAACTCATTGCATCTTTCAGGATCAGGATGCGGGGGAGACGATGGGACGTGCTAGGATGATTGACGGTCTCCATTACTTTGATGAAGTTTCAACGAGTCATAAAAAAGTTTAGGGCTTGAGTAGTGTCAGTTCTCTTTCTGTTCAAGAAACTATAATGCTTTGGCATCATAGATTAAGGCATCCCAATTTCGTTTACTTGAAATATTTGTTTCCAGATTTATTTAAAGGAATTGATTGTTCTATTTTTCAATGCGAAGACTGCATTTTGTCGAACATCATCGATCCACCTTTTCACCCAAACCTTACAAGGCTTCATCACCTTTTTACTTAATTCATACTAATGTTTGGGGTCCATTCGTCTGAAGTTTTGACTAATAATGGCAAACGTTGGTTTGTTACCTTTATCGATGATCATACTCGTTTGACTTGGCCTTATTTGTTAACTAAAAGTTCGGAAGTAAAAGAGGTCTTTGTGCATTTTTATCAAATGATGGAGACTCAATTTCAAACTAAAATTCGCATTCTTCACTCTGATAATGGGACTAAATTTTTCAACGAACAATTAACCACTTTTTTACAAGATAAGACTATCTTTAATCAAGCTAGGTGTTGTGATACTCCTCAACAAAATGGTATTGCTACACGAATAAATAGACATTTACTTGAAGTTGCTCGTGCACTTATGTTTTCTATTTTTGGAATTATGTTTTCTATGCATGTTCTAAAATATTTATGGGGTGATACAGTTCTAACTGCTGCATACCTCATCAATCGAATGCCAACTAAGGTGTTGAATTTTAAAACTCCTTTGAATCAATTCAAAGAGTTTTTTCCTACTGTCCGACTGTTCTTGGATTTAACAATAAAACTATTTGGGTGTACTATTTATGTTCATACTCCTCTCCTTTCCCAAACTAAACTGGACCTTTGGGCTGTTAAATGAATTTTTGTAGGCTATGTTTCCCGTAAGAAGGCGTACAAATGTTTCGACCCTTTGACCCACAAGTATTTTAAGAGTATGGATGTGTCTTTTGTGGAAAATCAACCATTTTTTAACCCAAATTCTCTTCAGGGGGAGACATCTATCCTTTAAGAGAAGTTTTGGGATATTTTGCCTCTTCCAAACATCATTAGTTCTGAAATTATGAGTTCTAGTCCATCAATCCCAAGTGTGGAAAATTCTTCGACAAGGGGAGAAACACTACAAACTGATTTGACAGGTCGAAATCTTGAACTTCAGGTCTATACTAGAAGAAACGTAACTCAAATGAATAGAAATTTGACAGTTGATCGAACACAAGACTAGTTTGATGCTCTAATGAACGATTTTGAAAGTCTAGGTATTTCTCCCTGCTCTCCTTCTCATAATATGTTACCTAATGTCTTTGATTTTGATATTCCAATTGCCCATAGAAAAAGTCCATTGATGTACAAAATATCCCATTGCAAACTATCTTTCTTATCATAGATTGTCTGACAGTCATAAATCCTAAACAACCAAAATAACCAATCTATTTGTTCCAAAGAATATACAAGAAGCCCAAAATGATGTGAATTGAAAATTAGCAGCGATGGAAGAGATGAATGTGCTGAAACAAAGTGGTATTTGGGTCATAGTTGATCTACCAGAAGATAAGAAAATAGTGGGATGCAAGTGGATGTTCACTATAAAATGCAATGCTGATGGTAGTATTGAAAGGTACAAGACTAGATGGGTTATTAAGGGGTTCACTTAGACCTATGGAATTGATTATCAAGAAACATTTGTCCCAGTTGCTAAAATTAACTCTATCAAAATTTTGTTGTCTGTTGCAGTTAATTTTGATTGGGCACTTTATCAACTTGATGTTAAGAATGCTTTTCTCAATGGGGATCTTGAAGAAGAAGTATTTATAGACTTGTCGCCTGACTTTGAAGCGGACCTTAGGGTTAACAAGGTATGCAACTTAAAGAAATTATTATACTGCCTTAAACAGTCTCCTAGAGCCTGGTTTGAATGTTTTGGAAAGACAGTTACGAGCTATGGATTCAACCAAAGTCAAGCCGATCACACTATGTTGATGATATCATACTTATAGGCAATGATGAGACATGAATATCTATTGTGAAGAAAAAATTGGTGAATGATTTCAAGATGAAAGACTTGAGATCCTTAAAATACTTCATAGGCATGGAGTTTGCTAGGTCCAAAAGTGGTATTCTTGTCAACCAAAGAAAGTATATTCTTGATCTACTCAAAGAGACAGGTTTACTTGGATGCAGGGTAGCAAAAACTCCCATTGAGCAGAACTTAAAATTGGAAGTTGCAATTGAAAAGGAGGTAAAAGAAGAAAAAAGAAAGTACCAGAGACTTGTGGGAAGACTCATATACCTCTCTCACACACGTCCTGACATTTCCATTGCAGTTAGTATGGTAAGCCAGTTCATGCATGCCTCTGGGCCAACTCCCTTTGAAGCCATCTTTAGAATCTTGAGATATTTGAAAGGTACCCCTGTAAAAGGAATACTCTTCAAGAAACATGACCACTTACAGGTTGAGGTTTACATTGATGTTGATTGGGCAGGTAGCACGATCAATAGAAGATCGACTTCTGGTTATTGTTCCTTTGTTGGAGGAAACTTAGTTACTTGGCGCAGTAAAAAACAAATTGTGGTAGCAAAGAGTAGTGTTGAAGCAGAATTTAGGGCATTAGCCCATGGTATTTGTGAAGGCATATGGATAAAAAAACTATTGGAAGAGTTGAAATTTTCTTAGACAATGCCCATGCGCATTTACTATGACAACAAGGCAGCAATCTCCATCACCCACAATCCTATCCTTCATGATAGGATGAAACACGTTGAAGTC
Organism: Citrullus colocynthis; assembly: GCA_031780015.1. Taxonomy (NCBI): domain Eukaryota; kingdom Viridiplantae; phylum Streptophyta; class Magnoliopsida; order Cucurbitales; family Cucurbitaceae; genus Citrullus; species Citrullus colocynthis. Next base: position 3,910,918 of record QLSR01000084.1, read on the forward strand.
GATAAACATTTCATAAAGAAGAAGATTCATGCAGGAGTAATATGCACTCCCTACCTTCTGACAATAGAGTAAATTGCAGATGTATTAACTAAAGCTCTCCCTAAGTAGCAATTCAACAAGTTGACTAGAGGGATATCTTCAAACTAGCTTGAGGGGGAGTGTTGATCATTTCCTTTTATGTTAATATTTTCTATTGAATTTATTGTGAAATATTTTTTTTGTATTTGTTTTTCCTTATTGTATATTTATTCCCTTATTTGTAATGGGTGTTTCTTCTATTTAGGAAAACCCTTTTCTATCAAATAGTAATAAAAGAAAAAATACATTTTTTAGAAGATTAGATGACCTTTGAAGGGAAATTTGCTAAGCCATGTTGATAGGCTGCCCCCTATTTTAAAGGTCTTTGTAAGAGAGGAATTGAGGCTAGAGAGTGCGGCGTGGCGTGGGGTCATATGTGGGTTCAAGTTTGTTTGTTTGTTTGTTTGTTTTTTGATAGAAACGAAGACTTTCGCTGAGACAAAAATGAAAGAATGCAAGGCATACAGAAAACCAAATCCATAAAAGAGAGAAGAAAACCTCTAAAGGAAGGGACTCCAACTATACAAAATAGAACCTATAGAACAGTTCCAAAAGATATTTGAAAGAAAAGTCCAAAGAGAAATATGATATCTAATAAGGGACCAGTATCAAAAGAATCGCTCTCTAGCCTTCGAACATCTTGTCATTTCGTTCCCCCCATAGGACCCAAAGAGTAGCACACACCTCGACCATCCATAAAAAGCACTCCTTCTCCCGAAAAGGCAGATGGAGGAGGAACTCCCCAATCATATCACAAATATCCCTATGACGAGCATGTGAGGATCCAAATGTTTGAAAGAAGTAATCCCACACTTGGCTTGCAAACTCACAACACTAGAGAATATGATCCAAGTCTTCCTCCCACACCGTGGGCTCAAGTTAGTAGGCAAATCTCATATTCTCCCCTTGCCCTTGTAAACTCTCTCTGGTAATCAAGAACAAAAGTGGTTTCTATCACGTCTAATTGAGTAATCCTTTTGTGAGGCCTCCCATTATGAAAATGTATGAGCGAAGGAAAGGTAGGAAAGGAATTGTGCAAGCCGAAAGAGAAAGGGGACCACTTGACCTGCTGACCGTTGGTGGAATGGGAGGTGAAGCACCATTCAAAGGGGGGATGAGCAGGGGAAGGACTTATGTAGGGTTTTTGGGTTTCTGTGAAGGGGGGAATGTTTTGTGAGTAAGAAATACTCACAGAGGAGAGTTGGCTCTCTCGAATAGCCGGGGGTTCTCTGTGTTTTTCATTTTCAAATTGCTTTGTTATCTTGTTGTTCTTGCTTGTTATTGAGACAGTTTTGTATTGTGGTCGAGTCACTGTTAATATATAATCTTGAAAGCAGGGGAAGTCAATTGCCCCTTGTTATTGTGACTAGTTGGGTATCTTTTGGAAGTGTTGTGTGTTTTTCTGAGTGCAGGAACCTTGATACCTAACACCTTTGTCTTGGGTCATGCATAAAAACTATTGCCTATCATAGACAGCCTCCTGAGCTTGGGCTTGGTGTTTTTCTTGGCCTCGTTGAAGACACAACTCCACCAGAGTTTACTATTTTTTATGACGACTTAAGACAGCATCTCCCAGTCATGAATATTTATCAGTCTTTTTTTTTTTTTTTTTTTTTTTTTTTTTTTTTGCATGTGTATAAACCTTTGAATCTCATATATTTGTAAAGTATTTTGCAAATTCCATATTAACAACCTGTTTTCTAACTTGCTTGGAGAACAAACAGAAATTACTTTGCAACCTACGCAGAAACTTGTTTTTCAAGTTTTGGTGATAGAGTAAAGAACTGGATTACAATTAATGAGCCTCTTCAAACTTCCGTGAATGGACATGGAATTGGTATCTTTGCTCCTGGAAGATGGGAAAATCCATCAGTTGAACAATATTTGAGTGCGCACCACCAGATCTTGGCACATTCAGCCGCTGTATCCATTTATCGAAAGAAGTATAAGGTATAACATCCAAACCTGTCTGCACTAAGCACCTTCCTAATTTATTTATTTTTTCTATCCTCTAATGAGTATATGATTCAAATATTTGATTTTCTCGTCCTTCTTGTCAATATCTCACCATTTTTGTTCCTCATTATTAGTGAGGTCCTTAGTACCTTTATTTCACAAATACGCGAGAAGGGGTTGTTTGGAGGGTTTTTGATTGGAAAGGATAAAGTTCATATTTCCATTTTATAGTTCGCAGATGATACTCTTTTGTTTTGCAATGTTGGATTTGCTTATACAAACAGTTAACTTTTATTGAAAGGTGCTTAGAGCAGAAAGTTAATTGGGAGAAATGAGCTCTTTATGGAGTCAACATTGATGAGTCTATTTTGTTTTCTGCTACTGGCCATTTGGGTTGTAAGGCTGGAACCTTTCCATTCATCTATTTGGGGCTGCCAATAGGGGGATATCCAAAAACAACATGCATTCTAGCAGCCTATAATAGATAAAATTCATTTGAAGCTTGATCGTTGGAAGAGATACAATCTGTCTCGAGGGGGCTGTTTAACACTTTGTAGTGCTGTTTTGGCAAACCTTGCAACTTACTACATTTCCATCTTCCAAATGCCTAGCTCAGTTATTGCTGAATTAGAAAAAATAATGTGTAATTTTTTCTGGGAAGGACAAAAAGCCAGCAAGATGAATCACCTAGTGAAATGGAATGTAGCTTCAAATGCTTTATCAGATGGTGGTCTTGGGGTAGGAGATCAGAAAATCAGAAACTTGGCATTGCTGTTCAAATGGAATTGGCAGTTTTTGAAAGAGCCCTGATGCACTTTGGTGCAAAATTGTAGCAAAGTATTCATGGTGTTGTTACCTATCATTGGCACACATCTGGAAAATATAGCTTGAGTCTACGCAACCCATGGATTAGTATTTCAAAAATCTTGAACAGTTTTAACACTTTTGCAACATATAAATTGTGAAATGGAAGGAATCTTTTTGGAATGACCCTTGGTGCATAGATCAGCCCTTTAAGATAACCTTTCCTTAATTATTTCGGGTTGCCTCCACCCCAAATGATAATGTAAATGCCCACTGTGATCCAGCAACCTCCTCATGGAATTTATCTTTCCGTTGGCCTTTAAAAGAAGAGGAGATCTCAGAATTCCAGCAGCTATTATGTAGTTTGGAAGGTAAGAGATTATCCCAAACCCCTGTTTCAAGGATTTGGTCTTTGGAATCCTCAGGCAAGTTTACTGTCAAATCCCTTTCCAAACATTTATTTCTCTTCTCATTTAGATAAAGGTCATTCCAAGCCTTATGGAAGTCTAAGAGCCCGAAAAGAGTCAACATTATGGTTGGATCATGATTTTTGGCACTCTCAACTGTGCAGCACGTTACAACATAAGTTGCAAGATCACTCTTTATCTCCTTCTATTGCCCTCTTTGCTTAGCTTTCAGTGAGGAGGTACAACACATATTTTGTGAGTGTCCATTCTCTACTACGTGTTGGCTCTTCTCATACTTTAACTTGTCTTGGGCTTTTGGAAATTCTTTCCGAGATAACATATCTTAATTGTTGAGTGGCCCCTTACTTTCACCCAAAACCCAAGTTTTATAGTGAATGCAGTTAAAGCCATATTCTCATAGCTTTGGTTTAAGCAAAGAGTGTTTCATGACAAACCCATTAATTGATCAGACCGTTTTTCCTTAGTACCAGTTCTAGCTTTTTCTTGGAGTTCACAATCCATGTTCTTTGTTGAATATTCCATACAAGACATACTTCAATTTGAATGCCTTTATTTCTACAGTTTAATGTTGTTGATTTTGTTAGTATGTCTTATGTCTTTCTGATGTATTGCATTACAAACTACATATCCCACATTGAGGTTCATTTTGTAATAGGAAATGATGAGGATGCTAAGATTGTGTCAACCTAGTTGAGATAACTCGGTGCATCTCCTGACCTATAGTTCTATTTGAGTTGTATGATTCTTATGTCTCTTTGTACTCTGAGCACTAATCTCTTTTCATTATATCAATAAAAAGTTTGTTTTCATTTAAAACAAAAAACAAAAAACAAAAAAATGGATGCCCTAAACTAATAGAAGTAAAATTAAAGTAAAGGACAAAAGACTAACAAGTTCCTATTTATACATATACACACAATGAAAATCAGTATCTAAATTCTAAACAAGTTCCAAGTATTTTCACCGCACTTTCATTCATGATGAAAGTTCATATTTTATACAAGTGAAATAAAAAATAAATAAATAATCCCAATTTGCTAATGTAGCAAGTGAAAATTTGAACCATTATCTTTCAATCTTTTACAGTAATCGAAAAATGTCAAAAGTGAAGCACAAACTCCAGAACCCAGCCCTTATTTGTATACAGCTAGTGGATTGCCAATGACTAGGATACAAGTATTACACACCACTCTTTGCTGCAGCTATCTATTATATTTTCTTAATTCTTGAGGACGCAATCATTAGAAAATGCAATGAGGATATGGTCTAAATGGGGAAGGAGACCTTAAAACCTATCGTTCTGAAATGCTGGCTAACTTTTACTTTCCAATATTATATTTGTTTAAAATCTAGAAAATCTTCGTTTTTGTGTACACTGTTGATTAAGGTGGCTGGCCGTCCTTGTTTGTTTACAATCCTAACATCCGTTCAAGATTATTCCTGCTTCTAGACATAAATAGAAGGCAACGGGTCTAAGATTGACATGAAATGATGAACATATATTGTTTGATTAGCTTGTTTATTTTGTTCCCCTAATAAGAAATAACTAATAAGTGTTGAAGTTCTTATTCTTCTGTTGGAGTAAAATTTTAATTCCTATTGCTTCTGCCAGCATATGAACAGTATTTGGTTTTTTCCACTCTCATTCTTTTCCAGGAACATCAGGGAGGACAAATAGGCCTGTCTGTAGATTGTGAATGGTCAGAACCTAACTCAGATACAGTTGAAGACAGGACTGCTGCATCAAGACGCCTAGATTTTCATCTTGGGTGGTAATTTCTGGACTCTTATAGTTTCTTGCTATTGTTGGACGATGAGAAGTTATACCACTTCGTAATATCTCACTCTCTCACCGCCCACATGAATAGGCATTAACATACAACTCATTGTTTGGTAGTGATTAGTGATATAAGAAATCAAGTAGCCTAAAACACTTTGTTTGGCTCACAGTTCTGTTTGAGGTTTTCAAGTCTGGACTGATTAAACTTATGTTTGTAGAATAGGTTAAAGACGAGAATTTGTATAACTTGTTTTGCGATTGTGCAGAATGAGTTTGTTGAATCTAGGTGTAATTCGTAGGTGTCGGATTTGCAGTAAAAGAAAGATATATTAATAATTTATTATACATAAGAAAATTAAATATAGATTATATTTGATCGAAATATCAAAATATTTTTTTTAAGAGATGAAAGTATATTATAAGAATGAATAAAATATTTTTATACATTGAGCCAAAAATTCTCAAATAGTTCACTTGCGAAATAAATATTTTATTTTTCTTACCATTACTGTTAGTGTATTTACCTATGTGTAAAAGAGTATTATAAATTCTTCAATATGAATTTATTTAGTTATAATTGGTAATTGCTATATAGCAGAAACTGGTAACATGAGTATTGCTCGGGTTGGAGAATCGAACCTTTGATCTCAAAGTCAATAGTTCAAGTTTTATGCTAGTTGAGCTATGATTATTTCTTTTTTAGTACTTGTATATCGGGGACTTCTTAAGAAAGTAATAATGTCGTAGTATTTTATATTGGCAATTGACACTAGCAGTTTCTTAGTGCTGCATGAAATAAACAGCAGATGAAAGGCTGCAAAGAATTATACGTCTCTCAATCTGGATTTTTTCCCCTAGCTATTCCTGGAACGCAATTTACTCTGGTTGGGTGCAATCCTTTAATAACTTTTTTTTTTTAAGTTGGTATGTTGCTGATTTTTACTTGTCTGGAGCGAGGGGATCTCTCTATTTGTGTTGTGAATTACGATCATTTGCTACTTTTTTCAACTCTTGAAAAAAAAAAAGGTTGTTTATTCTTAAAATTAATAAAGATCGACTTTCAGAGTTAGCTTAAAGTCTCTCTAGCATAATTATTTAGTAGTTTGAGTTATGATTTTTGGAATAGGTACTTGCACCCAATATATTTTGGAGATTATCCAGAAGTTATGCGTGAACAACTTGGAGATAACCTTCCGAAATTCACTGATGAAGAAAAGGAGTTGATTATGAATAGTGTGGACTTTGTGGGTCTGAATCACTACACGTCGAGGTTTATTGCCGATGCAGAAGAGAGCCCTGATGGCGGGGATTTCTACAAATCACAAAAGATGGCAAGAATTGGTAAATCTCTCTCGTACTCTCTCCCTGTTTAAGAATTATGTTTAACATTTCTGTTATTATCATCAGTTCAATGGGAAGACGGTGAGCTCATCGGCGAGAAGGTATGGCTCTCTCTCTCTCTCTCTTTCTCTCTCTCTTTCTCTCTCATGAGCATGGAACACATCACAAGATACACATCCACTGCAATAAAAACATTTGCAGTGGGCATTTGTGTATCCTGTGAACTGCCATCTCCATTCTGCTGATCAATTTACGTGCAGGCGGCATCAGAATGGCTTTACATTGTTCCTTGGGGATTCCGAAAGGTCCTAAACTACATAAAACAGAAATACAATAATCCAATTATCATCATAACTGAGAACGGTATGTACATTAAAAGCCTACTAATATTGTAGGACTCGACCATGTGAACATGAACCCTACCGGCCATGCAATATTCTTATTTCTGATTTCAGGCGTGGATGATGAAGAAAATGAAAGTTGCCCACTTCACGAGATGCTTGATGACAAAATGAGAGTTGGTTATTTTAAGAGTTATTTGGCTGAAGTATCCAACGCAATCAGGTGGGCTGCATACTTTACTTCCTTTCATAATCAATGGAGTGAGCAGGGTCTCTTAAACTCTGTTTTTTTAACACATTAGCATATATGTGTTGTTCTACGCCACTTTTGTTTCATTTTGGTTTCTCTATTTTTTTAAAATATCTATTTTGGTCCATGTTCTCTTAGTTTTTGTTTAGAGCAATACTTGGAGGCATCCCAAAATGTACTTATCTCTATCTACCACTCCATCACACACAAAAAAATAAATTAAAATATTTCAAAAAGAGATAGGTTATACCGAGATGCACCTAAGTATTTTTCTTTTATTTATTTTTTGATATCACCATTTTGTCTGACTTTTTCTCTATACATTTAAAGAGGGACTGATTTAGTTTATTCTTTTTATCTCATTTTTCAATCCCCCAATAAATTTTTTTAACTTGTAATTGCAAACATAACAATCGAACCTAAAATATTAGCAGTTATAACATAATTCATAAAAATTTACAAATATAACAAAATTACTATCGACTATATCGCTAATAGAGTATCAATAGTAGATTCTAATGTAGGAATTTATTAGCAATAGAGTCTATCACGAATAGATTTTGCTATATTTGCAATTTATTAAAAATATTGCTATACACAAAATCGTGTTGAATGATTCTATTTGTTGTGTTAAATTAGAATTTGCAAACAAGACCAAAATGATGAGGTGGTTTGATGGTAATATGGAATTTTGTGCACAGGGATGGAGTAGATGTTAGGGGTTACTTTGCATGGTCGCTATTGGACAACTTTGAATGGGCTCAAGGCTACACCAAGCGATTTGGATTGGTTTATGTGGACTACAAGAATGGCTTAACTCGCCACCCTAAATCTTCAGCTTACTGGTTCCTTCGCTTCTTGAAAGGTTCTGATGAGAAAAATGGCAAGCAAGAGTGAAACACTCCTTCCTTTGGTATGTCTTGTCCTTTTTTTTTTTTTTTGCATTTACTTTCAACCTTAGATCTACTTTCTTGGTATTGAGAAATTTAAGGCATATTTTAACTAACCAATACATTTGACTTGCTTCTTAGAATGAAGATAAATAATGGACAGAAAGGATCCAATTCTCAATGCATCGGATGAAATAAGCAAACGAAGGAGGAATCTATCCGTGCATGTTCGTGTTGGTCGACAATCAATAACTAGAATAAGTCATTAATGTGTGTCGTGGAAGAAAATAAAACTTTGTATTACTAGAGTGGAAATATGTATCCAAACGGTGTGATTCTCAATTTTCTCAAATTGACAAATCGATGATAAAATAATAGCATAAAGATTGAGAAAAATAGGTGTTGAGAATGATTTACAATCACTAAGTTGGTTATTGTAGTTTATGTGTTATAATAATAGTATTTGTTTAGTGTGTACACCATTTGAGTTTGGATTATAATAGTCTATGTTTGGGATGCAAACTATTTCTCTCTCCTCCCGTTTATCTCTAAGTACATATTTCATTTTTGGGATGAAATTTTGTTCAAAAATCAGAGTAGTATCTGATTAGCAAATGCATACTGATATAGTCTGGAGTATAAGCAGGCGATGAACAACTTGTGCTTTGTTGTTACCGTGTACGAACAACTCAAGTAGAAACTACGAGTCTAACTCTCAAATTACTTCCATTGGTTTGATACCCACATCATGTTTTCTTACAACAGTAGAAATTAAGACCACATACGAAACAGGCAAATGGAATTTCACAATTTGGGATTTAACACAATCTTCATGGTTTTTCCCCCAATATAATTGAGAAACCCTTAACAAAAAATGCCACTGTCTTTCACATTCTCTATCATATGCACAATTTGAGTAAAAATAAATCGAAATTTGTTAGAATTTATTCACTTGTTTAATCTCTTTTCTTCCTCCATGATTAGAATTTTGTTAATGAAATTTTGTATTTGGAATTATGGTACTTCTGTTATTAGCACTAATTTTTGAGGAACTGTGGCTGAAGCGGGAGGAGACAAAGGGAGAGAGAGAGAGAAAGAGAGAAGGAAAAAAACATGTTACCCGATATAAATGAATTTTTTTAAAAAATAATATTACTTTAATAAATAATGACAAATATAGAATGAAAATGAAAGAATTGACAAAATTAGGTTGCAAAATTATGGACCGAGTACACAATTTTTGAAAAATGTGTAGTGGTCTACGTTTATTTAAATAAAATCGCGGACTCGGCCATAATTTAGGATAATTGTGGATTAGATCCACGATTACCCCTCACATGGTTGCCACGTTGCGGATGGAAATTATGGACCCCGTCCCTAATTTTTTTTTTTTTACCCTAGTAAATTACCAAAAATACTAATTGTTTTCGAATTTTTTCTTTTGTGCCGCTCCCCCTCACACTATCATCTCCAATTTTTATGTTGTCTGATAAATGTAGTTAGTTTTTTTTTATATATATATATATATTTATAAAACATGTCCATAATATGAAAAATGATTAATTCAAAATTTTAAATTTATAGCAAATAATCACTCACTTAACAATTGAAAATATCTTACCAATCAATCAATAAATTAAATTAGATAAGGAAAGATATACATAATTATCTCATTGAATTTATTAATAACTTAAATTGTGCAAATTTCATCTTAATATAGAAATAATTTGACATTAAGGAGGAGACATTCAAAAGGAAATACAATTATTTTGATCAATTAATTTTGAAAGAGAGAATAAAAAATATTAGGGTAATCTAGAAAAGGAAACAAAAATAATGTCAATTTCGTGAGCCTCACTCTATTTCTCTTTCTTTAATTATTAATATAATCAAATTCAAATTGAGAAATAACCCCCTTGGGAGTTATTTCACTTGATGTCGTGGGTAGTTAGGGAGTTATTTCACTTAAGGTAGTGGGGAGTTATTTGATAACTCCCACATATACATCTCTCCCTATATATATGATTCACAACAAGGAAGACAAAGAGGGGGTGAAAAAGAAGTTAATCTCTACAAATTCTCTTCTTCTTCCTTTTTGGCAATTCTCTCTCAAAAAAAACAAAAAAAAAAAAAATTGTCTTCTCCCTTTCCCAAATTTAATCCAAGCAAGCTCACACAACTCCGCTATGATTCTCACCTTGAGAATATCAAGGAAGATCTCATGGTGGTGACCAGAGTTGCGATGTTCGTGATCATTTCCTGTGGAGAAACACAAAAGAATTGTAGAAGATTGAAGAACTCTTCAAAGGTAGTTCTTTCTTCTTGAATTTCTTCACAATAAAACATGCTTAATTAAAATATGTTTAAATTTCTTTGTATTTTTTGTAAATTCAAAACGTAAATTAAATGTACACGAGTTCACACGCTTCCGCATAGAATTTGATTCCTTCACTCTCTCACTCTTGTTGTCTTGCTCTCGCGCTCGCGCTCTCGCTCTTTCTCTCTCTCGCTCTCCACTACAACAAAAACAGTCTTCTATGACTATAAAAAATAGTCATTACGACATTTCTTAACTTTTTTTTTTTTAGTCATTTAATCGCCCATCATCTAAAGTATATAGATGACACGTGAGAAATCAGTGATCATTGATAGTTTCATGACTTTTAGACAAAGTCAACAAATAATATATATTGACATTCATTATAACTCATGGAAACTGTTTTTTGTGACAATTTTCTACAGTCATTGAATAATGAAAATGTTGACTTTTTTCTGTAAAATAAAGAGTTATCTTGACATCGAAATTTTGTCATCAAACAACAAATAATGACACATTTAACATGTCAATAATACCTTAATTATGACATTTTTTTAAGGTCATTGAATTACATACATTGTCACTTATTTGTAGTCATAAAAGTCTAATAGATGATAATATTCTACTGTCATAAAATTACATCCCATGACTTTTGTCAGATATCAAAGAAACCATTACCATGATACACGTTATTACACCTGTGTTTCATACATGTTATTACACCTGTGTTTCATAAAAAGTAACTTTCATATATAATAATATAGTTTCTATCGTTAATACAAGGAAACTAATAATCACACTAGTAATCAAATTCTAGGTACATCATTTACAAGTTCAGTATTTACAACTAAATGTTGGCATTTTACCAAAAAGAAAATATATACAACACCTATTTAAATATCTTGGTTGGTGGGTTTCCTTGCTTCAATGACATTGTCCAGGAACCTTACAAAAAAAAACATTCATTTTAGAATTTGACTCAATATATAAAGGTTAACAATAATAACAATATGCAAGTTATATATATGTTGATTATAATGTGACAATATCATTCTGTTATGTACATTTATACTGAAAACCCCACTTTAGTCATACAAGTAAGCTTCGATGAACACTTTGAAACAAAAATTAGGCATAGAATCACAATATAGCCACATAAATAGGCTCAAAATCACATTATAATCTCAATTTTCAACCTTAGTAACATGAATAACCTCTAAATTTAACTTGTACACTACTGTAATAGAAAGAATAAGGGTTAATTGAAAAACTGCTTCGTTTAGGAGGAGGAGGGGAGGGGGGGGGGGGGGGGGAAANACAGTAGGAGCAAAACAAATGTATAATTTAAATACTCACATTAGTCTTACTATCCACAACATAAACACTTCCAACGTCAATCAATGCCAGTAACTATTTAGAAAGGATTCTAATAACTATTAGGTTACTATCCACCACATAGACACTTCCAAAGTCAATCAATGCCAATAACTATTTGGAAAGGATTCTAATAACTATTAGAAGAAATTAAGCCTACCTAAATCTAGTAATGTGAGCCAGCATTTGAACTGAGGTCTTAACAACATAAACCAATTCAAAGAAACATGTAATTCTAGGTTATATGATATATACCTCTTAAGCACCAAAAAATATTGCAACTTCAAAACTTCTTCCTCCAATCTACTTCTTCCCCGTAACATTATTCTCAAAATATTGAAATATGAACTATAAATAAGATAAATATAAAAGATTAAGAGTCAACCAAAATTATAAGGTTTAGTTAGAAATTCAACATATTACAAATCCATCAATTAATACATTTCCAATACCCCCATTTTACCTTTTTGCTAACAATCATTTTTGAAAGTTTTTTCTCCGCTTCGATGGCAAAAAATCATTTGTGATGTTACCCAATCATAGTAATATCATGTGTCATGCCAACCTTTTCCAAACAAAAAAGACCAATGTTAATATAAAACTAGTAATGTAGTTATATAACAGATCAAACACATCACAATTCTACAATACCTTTAAAAAAAACAACGACATTTAATGATCATACCCATATCAGTTTAATTCATGCTTCAACTTCACAAAAAGTATTTCGCAAATGCATTCTATTCTATATTGAGTAACAAAATATAAGTACTTCATCCACAAAAAAAAGTTTGTTTTCTCCATACTCCAACAATTGTTACTGGCACAAATCCTATGCGAAGAACATGTGCGATCCCACATACTCTGCCCACTCAATTCGTACCACGTCAATGTCACCTTGTGAGTATGTAGGTGGCACACCTTTCATCTATAAACAAAAAAATTCAAATAAACTCGAAAAACTAAATACGTAACTTATATTTGTATGAATTTGTATACGTAGTATATCTAAAATTGATGTGGTTCTTGATAATATTATCTTACGCATGTATCGCATGACATAATATCCACATTCGACCACATCGATTGCTTAGGGCACTGTTTGTATAAAATGCAAAACACAAGTTAAGTCAATTTTGTACATGTTTATTGGATAAACTATGTTATGTATGAAATAACATACCTTAATTGATTTCCAATTGAGCTTTTTCTTCTTAGGGTCAACAATCTTAAAAGACCTACAAATGACTTTAAATGTAACATGTTTCTTTATCTATTCATATTAGTTAAAGTTGTGAAATGCTAGCTATAACATACGTACATGTCTATCACATTGATGATATCTTGGTCGAGTCAATTTTTTAAAGGGTTCATCCAGAATATGCTATTTTTTAAATGATCAATAATGATCAAAGTTCAATGATTCCTACAAATTTAAAGAATCATAAAAAAAATTATACAGTGCACAAAATATTGTATAATGCATTTCGTACAACATACCCAGAATTGTAAGAGAAGATGAGAAGTTGATTATCCAATCCTGTCATTCTCGAGGACAACATTTGAGCTCGAGATTCTTTGTTGGTTGACATTGAGATGGAACCAGCATCTAAAAACTTATACAAACTCAAAGTCTTCGATTTCTCCATTAGTTTGTATAAGTACCTATAAATTAATTAAATTTTATACAGTACTCAATATATAAATTTTAATACTAAACCATGATATATTAAGATTACTTACATCATATATGCATCAAGACAAGGAGTGCATATTGGGCGCATATGACAAAAATCTCGTAAGACCTCAAACGAAATGCAACACTTGCGTTGAATTCCAAATACTTCCATCGATACAATGATTTAAATTGAGGATCCAATATATTCAAGCTCACGGAGTAAACAACGTAAAGAAACTGGTGAACTTTGAATGGATGTCATTAATAGAACTCCTAAAATTTTATTTGAATTTTTTCCCTCCTCCTATTAACAAATGGTGTAACATTAGAATAAATTACTTATATAGAATAAAAACCAACAAGGATGGAAAATGTTACCTTTTCATTGTCTATTATTACAAGATCCCGTGGCCATAGCAAGTGTGAGTCTACTTCTTGAGATAACATATTTTCTTCTCCCTTTGTTGGTATTAGGACGGAACAATCACCATGCACAACTACGTCAAGTGAAACCTTCACCTTATCACTATTAACGTCATAGTCAAATATAGTCCCCGCTCCAACGACGTTATTTTTAGATCCGATTACCAACAAACAAGAAGTTCCATCCTACCATGGGTAAGTTGAAATGTAACTGTTAATGTTTACTAACGTATATTATGTAGAATATATACTAAATTAAAGTGAAAAACTTACCTTAATGGGCTTTGGGGCGACAGATTGGCTTGAGTTATGTTGTTTACGTTCATCCACCTGTAGGGAATAAATAAACTTACATTACATATATTATTGTCAATGCATATTTACAACCAAGTAAAGAGCTATAAGATAGACATAAAACCTTTTCTTTTTCATCTTTCACTTCAACATATTGAGAACTCCTAGTGTGTTTCAACAATTTTGCCTTCGCCTAGATTAAAAAAATTCAGTATTAGATGAATAGTTATTGTGAAGATTATGAAAAACTACTTAGAAGATGAATTGAAACACATTAACCTGCTCATTCTTCTTTTCTGCTTCACCCCTTTCTTCAATATCACTTGGAGAACCATCCTTTTTTCCTCTTTGTGAAGTCTTATTTTGGTCTAATAATCCTTTCTTCACCTGTAAAAAAGGAAATCACATTAAATATTTAACATCTACACTAACCACTAAATAGGATGAATAGATGCCACATGTGACCTTTTCATTGTTGGAAGCAGGTTCACCATCTCGTTCTTTAATATCTTCTGAAGAACCATCCTTGTTTGAACATTTGGTTATCTTTTTTTGTTTTATAAGTTCTTCTTCCAACTCTTTTATACGTGCAGTCATCTTCGCCTTCTCATCCGCATCAAATGTAACTTTGTCTTCCTTCTTCACTTGTCTTGGGGTATGAAAATATTTACTGGGCATGATAAACTTACCCAATCCTCTAACTACTAGTGAATTAGTATCTTACCAACTCTTTCGAAAGATTAGCATACCCCTTCCGTGACATTCGATGATTATATACATATGTTTTTTCCTCTTCTCGGTTCTTACTACTGACCACCTTAATAAAATTACATAATAAAATGTCATATTGATAATTTGCATCTTCAATGTAAGTGAATATAAAGTTTGAATGTTTCAAACAACAATACTTACTTGGAACTCTTCCTTAAGCCGAAAACTGACAAACGCATCCCAATATTCTTGTTCATTATAGGAATACTCAATCGGGGGACATTTTAATTTCTCCAGATCATCCTTAAATGGCCTTATATACTTCGTAGTCAAAGCATATTTGAATTGACGGAAACAGATGCCCGCAGTTTGCATGAGATTCTTGTTCGATCTATGGTCAACAACAAATCCACCCTACGAATCCACACCAAATGTTATATGTTAATGAAAGCAAACAAAATCTAAATACCATTTGTGGCCTATGTGTATACCTGAATGAGGTCCCAAATCTTTTCTTTTATCTCGAATGACACTGCTTTCCAACTATTGTATGTAATTGGAACATGGGATCGAACGGACGTTCCTATGAAACTTTTCATTTTTATTGCATTGCACCCAAATGGCTGACCATTCTCATTGTATTGCACCACTCTCCTACGACCTTCACTGCACGCACGAGTGATCTCATGCATTCCAGTAGGTCCTCTAGTTTTCTTTCTCTTAATTTCGCCATCTATAACTGGGGGATCTGCATCACTGTCATGTTCATCGTCAAATATATCGTCTAAGTCATTGCCTTGTGCATCGTCAAATGTATCATCCATCAAACGATCCAACTGCTCGTCCTGTGTATCATCAATCGTATCGTTCATCTATTCACTAGTATTTTTGTAAATGTAAAGAAAATTGACAGTTAATAATATAATTACAATGGTACATTAAATAATAATTAATAATATATTTATAACAGTACATTAAATAACAGTTAATAATATGATTACAACAGTACATTAAATAACTGTTAATAATATGACTACAAAGGTAAAGGTAAAAATTTGATTACAATAGTACATTAAGTAAAAGGTCCAGTAATAATAAATGACACATTTCCCACTGAAAATTAAAGAAGCATATTCGTTGGATCGATCCCCTCTTTCATTAACAATAACCTACGGGATAAATAAGAAAATCTATCAACACTAAAGGAAAACAAATAAGAACTGAAAACAATCTTGTTATTTAGATGTACGTACTTTATAAACTTTCAAATGTCAACCCATGTGCCTTCACAATCATCTCTTACATATGGAATCTCAGTTTCGTCTATATCAGTTGGTGATGTCCATTTTGAAAGTGAAGGACAGTTCAGAAGTATCTCCAAGCTCGTCATCATAACATGTATCGCAAAATCTTTTTGAGGTGGTGTGATAACAATTGACCATTGTGCTTCATTAGGATCCTCTATATAAAAAACTTGCCTTGCTTGAGTGGCTAAGATGAATGGATCCGAAGTATGTCCTATACGATTGAGTTTCACCAAGGTAAATCCAGGATTGTCAATTCACACCCCATTTTGATTTTCAACCCAGTCACACTTAAATAATGGAATCTTAAATGTATTGTTGTTAATTTCCCATATCTCTTAAATAACCCCATAAAATGACATGTCTGAAACAATCAGATTCTTATCTTTTGCACTGGACACTTGCATTGTTATGGCAACTAATGTAACCCCACTATTTTGGACAGTGCGACCATTGTCGCGAGATTTTGTGCTATAACTACACCCATTAATCCTATAACCCTCAAATGTCATCAATCTTGGGTTGAGGTCATGTGCCACCCAACGCACAGTTGAAGAAACCGGTTTTCTATCATGTATTTCCAGCATCACCTATTATTACAGGCAGACATTTCATTCAGTGTGTGACTATATTAAATGGATATAGCAAAAAATGGGGAATGAAAATTCAATACCTCATCGCGTATCCAACTAGCAAACAATCGATTGTGTTCATTTTATAACCATTTTTCATTATTTGCTTTCCTTGGATTTTGGACATTCAAATGCTCCAGATGTTGTCTACAAAATGTACTAGATTTTAGGTGATAATACATTCAACAAGTAGATAATTTGAGAATTGTAATATACTTACATTCTATACGGTTGTACTTCTTCTGTGTTCTCAAGTACGTAGAGATGTGCTTGCTTTAGTTCATGCACATTAGATCTAACATGACATCCAGCTGATAAAGGTCTATCAATGCGTGTTTCTTCTCGTATCTTGAATGAACCAAGCCTAACTGAATCTAACCCATATAGGAATTCAGAACAAAATTCAACAGATTCCTCACATATGTGTGCTTCCGCAATGCAACCTTCAGGTCGACTTCTATTTCTTACATAACTTTTCAACACCTTCATATACCATTTAAATGGATACATCCATCGTAGGTAGATGGGCCCACAAAGTTTCACTTTTTTTACAAGGTGAACAGTGAGATACAACATTATTGTGAAGAAAGAAGGTGGAAAATACTTCTCAAGTAGACATAATGTAACAACTACATCATCTTGCAACTTATCTAACTCTGGTACCCGCACACTCTTGGAGCATATTGCATTGAAGAAGAAACATGATCTAGTAATAGCATACCTCACATTCTTAGGTAGCACTGAACGTAATGCAATTGGAAGGAATTGTTGCATTAAAACATGACAGTCATGTGATTTCAAGGCATTAAGTTTCAAATCTTCTAACAAGACCAGACTTCTAATATTAGAGGAATAACCTTCAGGTACCTTTATTTCAGATAAAGTCTTACAAAAACGATACTTTTCTTCTTTTGATAATGTATAACACGCTGCAGGAATGTACATTTTACTCCCCATACGTACAGGAGCTAATTCAGGTCGAAGGTTCATTTCCACTAAGTCAAGTCTAGTACTCATTCCATCTTTATTTTTTCTCAGAACCTCGAGTAAGGTACCTATGATATTCATGCACACATTCTTTTCGATGTGCATTACATCAAGACAATGTCTAACATGCAACTCTTTCAAATAAGGCAGTTCAAAAAATGCAGGTCTTCTTTTCTAATAGTTATCTAAAGTTTTGTCATTCAATTTCTTACCACACTTCTTTCCACTAGGAAAACTTATGTCCTTCAATTTATTGTAAATTTTCGCACCTAACATTGGATGTGGAGGACTTCCATTCTCTTGCTTACCATCGAAGGCCTTTTTTTGTCTTCTATACGGGTGATGTCTTGGCAAAAATTTTCTATGGCCCATGTATACATTTTTTTCCCATGATGTAACCTGGTTGAGTTGGTATCCTCTCCACATACTGGACAAGCCTTATACCCTTTCACAGTACAACCACATAAATTTCCATAGGCAAGAAAATCATTAATAGTCCATAGTAAGACTGCTCGCAAAGTGAAAGACTCTTCTTTGTATGCATCAAAACATTCAACTCCAACTTCCCACAAAAGCTTCAAATCCTCAATCAACGGAGCTAGATACATATTAATATCATATCCTGGTTGTTTTGGCCCTGATATCAACATTGACAACATTAAAAACTTCCTCCTCATACACAACCATGGTGGGAGGTTGTACACTGTAATAATGACTGGCCAACAACTGTATTTGGTACTTAGATCTCCATATGGGTTGACTCCGTCAGTGGATAAACCCAAACGAAGATTTCTTGGTTCTAAACCAAAAGCTGGCCATAGGTGATCTATTAACCTCCAGGATGGAGAATCAGTTGGGTGTCACATAATACCGTCTACCTTCCTATCTGTAACATGCCAACACAAATTTTTTGCATGTTCAGCACTCTTGAACATCCTCATGAACCTTGGAACTATTAGAAAGTACCATAACTGCTTAGCAGACACTCCTTTTCTCTCTTTTGTTGAGTTCTTAAGAACCTTCCATCTCGATAGATTACAGGTAGGACATTGGGTGCTTTTTGTATACTCATTTCTATATAAGCAACAATCATTTGGACATGCATCTATCTTTTGGTAACTCAAACCTAGGGCACCTAATGTTTTTTTAGCTTCGTACATAGAAATTGACATCTCATTCTTCTCAGGTAAGAATTCACTTATTATAGATAGTAATTCAGAAAAGCTTGAATTACTCCATCCAAATCTAACCTTTAGGTTATACAATCTCACAAGTGCTGACAACTTCGTAAATCTTTTACATCCCGGGTATAATGGCTTTTTAGCATCGTTAAACATAGTGTCAAAGATATTTGGCGCACCAGGAAGTTGATCATGAGTAGTTTGAACCATATCAATTACGTTAAACAAATCGTACTGATCCTCATAGTTTTCATTTAACACAGGATCTAAATTGTTGTTAATATTGTGTGTGGCTAAATCTTCCCCATGCCAAAACCATAACTTATAACTTTGATCAATTCCATTGACATATAAATGATCCCTAACTATCGAAACATCCTTAGATATAAGATTTTCACATTTTAAACATGGGCATTGAATGGAATTGGAACCATTGCCATGACGCAAACCAAATTCAATGAAAGTTTCAACTCCCACCTCGTATTCTCTAGATAATCTACTTTTGACCATCCATGATTTGTCCATCACATAATGTTAGGGAATTAAGAACTTGTTAATTTTCCCTCCCCAAAAAAGGAAACCTGATGATAAGATCATAATATTAGACAATAACTTTTATCAAGTCCATCTATAGTCGTTTATCTAAGGTGGTTAATTCGTAGTTTCGTTAAGATCATTTCTATCATAGAAAGGTATAAATGGCAATCTAATTCAACAAGTTAAGTTACCTATGTAGCATGCTTTCGATATGCACAACTAAGTAAAAAGAAATGAGAATTGGGTACATGGACAGTTTGCACGTCAAAGTTTCTAAAAGGACGCCTAAGCGTGGCTTCTCAGCTCAAAACAAAGACAAAAAGTGCGTAAGTGATAGTTCCAACCTCAACTCGTCATACAGAGTGCATACCAAGTGACATACATACTATTCCAGAAATTACATAAGTTAAGTTACCTATGTAGCATGCTTTCGATATGCACAACCAAGTAAAAAGAAATGAGAATTGGGTACATGGACAGTTTGCATCCCAAAATTTCTAAAAGGACGCCTAAGCGTGGCTTCTTAGCTCAAAACAAAGACAAAAAGTGAGTAAGTGACAGTTCCAACCTCAACTCATCATACAGAGTGCATACAAAGTGACATACATACTATTCCAGAAATTACATAAGTTAAGTCATCTATGTAGCATGCTTTCAATATGCACAACCAAGTAAAAAGAAATGAGAATTGGATACATGGACAGTTTGCATCTCAAAATTTCTAAAAGGACACCTAAGCGTGGCTTCTCAGCTCAAAACAAAGACAAAAAGTGCGTAAGTGACAGTTCCAACCTTAGCTCGTCATACAGAGTACATACAAAGTGACATATATACTATTCCACTAATTACAAAATCAAAATCAATTCACTATCGTATCAACAAACCCACTCTTTTACTCTCTTTTTTTCAATTTTTGTTGGTTTTATTAAAATGCAGGGTATGTATGCAAAAATAATGACTACTTGGCCACTTTTTAAGATGCCAATCTTCATACTTTCTCTCTATCTATTCATTTCAACCATTTGTTTTTTTTATATACTAAAGAACACTCCTTCCCCTGAAAACTAGAGAAGTGACATTGAAGTGAGAATGAAAAGACCAAACTTACCCAAATGGAAGACCAAGTAGGAAAGTAACCACAGGGGCAATGTTAACAAATGCACAAGTGAAAGTAGCAGATGTATGTTGAATTCCCAAAAGAAAACAATATTGAGTTAGTGAAGCCCTGAATTAAGAACACAAACAACAAACCAATCAACAAAGAAATGAAAAAAAACAAGTAATTGAGGTTTGCATTTTGAAATTTAATGAAGAATAGAGGATGGACTCACGAGAGCAGAGGGAGACCGAGAGGAGAGGGAAAGTCGGAGTTCTGTCTTTCTAACCTAACTGCGGTCGGATCGAAGTGTGAGAGGAGAGGGAAACCGAGAGGCGAAAGGAGAGCGAGAGGAGAGGGAGGGTGTCGACGAGGTCTGAGACTGAGAGTGAGGGAGGGAATCCAGCGAGAGAAGAGGGAGACCTCGAGGCAAAAGGAGAGCGATTTCAGAGGGTTTTAGTCGTGGAATCGACTGCGAAGGAGGAAAATAAAAAATCGTTCTTTTCGTTTTTAAAAGGTTATAAATTGAAACTTTCGCTCTCGCTCTCTCGCTTTCGCTTTCGCTCTCTTGCTCTCGCTTTCTCGCTCTCACTCTCCCCTAGATCGAAGACTATCTCTCTCTCGCTCTCTTCACGCCCTCTCTCTCTCTCTCTCCCCCTCCCTCCCTCCCTCAGATCAAACATTCTCTATGTCTCCCTCCCTCACTTGCCATTTCTCTCTCGCTCTCTCTATCTCTAGCTCTTTCTCTCGGAAAAAACTGAAATTTTGCATATTTTTCCTCCAAAATTGCACCTTTTTCGTTTACTCACATTTAATGACTATTTTTTTTAGTCATAAATTAATGACACATAAAAACAGTCATGTATTCTGCCAAATCCAAAAATTTCCGTTTTTTCTGGCCAAAAACGCGTGATTTTGGATTTAATGACTCTTTTTTTACTTTCTCCTCTATTTTTGGCACTGTTCATGAGTAATTAAATGTATAATTTGTTGTAGTACTCGCTCACCAGAGTTGGTTGCATCGAAGTTTGGACTTTTTGTGTTAAAGAAGAAGAAGAAGCAGCAGCTAGAGAAGAAAGCCTAAGAAAAAGAAGATGCATGAGAAGAAGAAGAAAGGAAAAAAAGAAAAGAAGAGAGGAGCTGAAAAAGGAAAAGGAGGAAAAGAAGAAGAAAAAATAGGAGAAGAAGAGAAAATAGGAAAAAAAACAAAGAAAAAAAAAAAGAAGAAGAAGAAAGAGACAAAGAGGGAGTCAAAAAGCATAAGAGAAAAAAAAAAAAAAAAAAAAGACGGGGTACACGATTTTAGTTCACATGGATTGCCAAGTTAACATTAGGTTGGATGCCACCTAATGCCACAATTTTGCTTTCGAAAATCGTGTATCTCGTCCATGATTTACCAACCATATTTTTTTGTTTATAGTTTCCAATTCAACTCTATTTTAAAATTTTCTTTTTTAAACTACATTATTTTTTAAAAAAATTATTATTACCCTATTTTTGTCATTTTTTTTTAAAAAAACTACCATATTATTGAAATTGACTCGAATAGCAACATTACTCGCTAGAGGAAATGGCACACCTTTGCATGTGTAAAAGCAGAAGACGATTAACAACTTATATTAGTGCCACTAATCTTGTTCATTTAAAATTTAATGAGTTTAAATATATGTATTTGTATGAATTCAAGCATCACATGTCTTCCAGTGCATTATAGGGCGTTGTTGGTTTAATTTGGAGCTATTAGGAGCTTACAGAGCATCTAAAGCTTCAAAGAAGATAAAATGACAAAAATGCCCTTAAAGGGCTAGTACCATGACAACAAACCTAGTAGCAGCAAAATGAGAAGCGTTGCTTGATGGTGTCGCGACACAGTCACTAAACCTAGAGTAGAAGACATACTATGACGTACAACGTCATGATGCCATAAATGGCACTGTGTTGCTCTTTGTGGGACTATAAGTTCGTTCTTTCATTTTTAGGATTTAATAGAGGAGATTTAGGTGCAATTTTTGCTTTGTAATAGAGATTATGGCGTTAGGATTTGAGTTTTGATGACGTACTAGGCCCCAAACATCTATGTTGAGGTTTGTCGGGCTTTTGTTTATGGAATGTTATGGATTTTTCAGATTGTTCATGTTTTATATTTCTCGTTTGAATCTATGTACAATATATATTCATTAATGTGATAGATTAGTCATTTCAAAGTATAAGTTGTACATATATGCTTTGTATGTTGAATCTCGTAACAAAAACATGTTTAATTTGAATAGTAAATAGGTGTAGTGATAATTATGATTTTATCTCTAGCATTACCAAGGTTCCCAATAATGAGAGATAACAATAAAACCTAAGGAATAAAAAAACATTAGGTTAAACCTAACTGATTTAATCTAGTGTTCTAATCAATCCAAGAGCTTAATTTGATTAACTAAGTAGTAGGCAATGTGTACAAATCTAGTTAATTTTAGAAGTTGATATTGAAGTTGATTTTATATTAACGGTTTTGATCAGTATTACTGGATCAGTGGTTAGACTTGTTAATTATATAACCCAATAACCCAATTCCTATGATAAATCGATGAATTACTCTATAAAAGCCTAAGGTCTCTTAATTAGTGAGGTAATCTTATGCTATCTCTCTCTCTAATCTATCTTTCCGCACCTTAATTTCTTGCACCAAAATTCTCATGTTTTACTTCTTTCCATAGACAAATTTACCTTAGAGAGATTTTATCTTAGACTTCCTATGGTTTGACTCAGTCTTGCTATTAGGGGATATTGGTTCGGTTTTCCTCGGTTTTAGCCTAAACCAAGAACCAAACCAAACCAATTAGTTTAGCTAAAATAAGAATCAAACTAATGGAATTTTTTTAAAATAATGTTATTTTAATAAATAATGACAAAAGTAGGGTTGGGTTGAAAGTATTGACAAAAATAGGGTAGCGAACTCGTGGACGGAGTCCACGATTTCCACATGGCATGTAAATTGTGGACCCAGTCCACAATTTACCCTCTACATGGCATGCAAATCGTGGACTCGGTTCATGATTTGTCCACATCTCTGGTAGACGTGGTTTCCTTTTTTTTTTCTTTTCTTTTTTCACTTCTTCGTGACTCCCTCTCTTTCCCTTTCTTCCTTTTTTTTTCTTCTTCTTCTCCGACACCAATGATCCAAAATCCGACACGACCAACTTCGATGAGCGAGAGAGATAAGATCGATAGTGAGTGAGGAAGGAAACAAGATGAGCAAGACACACGAGATGAGAGAGACAAGCGAGACGACAGAGAGAGCGAGAGCGGAAGACTGATCTCTCTCGCTCTCGCTTTCATCTCGCTTGTCTTTGTCGTCTACTTGCCTCGCTCTTGACAGAGACGAAAGAGAGAGCAAGAGTAAGGCGATAGAGACGAGTGAGATGAAAGACTGACCTCTCTCGCTCTCGCTTTCGTCTCGCTTGTCTCGCTCTCGCTTGTCTCGCTTCCTTCCTCATTCACCTTGGTCTTATCTCTTGCTCACCAGAGTTGGTCATGTCAAATTTTGGACCATTCGTGTCGGAGAAGAAGAAAATGCAAAGAAGAAGAGAAAAGAAAAAAAAAAAAAAAAAAAAAAAAAAAAAAAAAAAAAAAAAAAAAAAAAAAAAAAAAAAAAAAAAAAAAAAAAAAAAAAAAAAAAAAAAAAA
>QLSR01000084.1:3937555-3966185 GCA_031780015.1 Citrullus colocynthis
AAAAAAAAAAAAAAAAAAAAAAAACAAAAGTAATACTCTATTCGGGGTATTTTTGAAACAATTATTACCCGTTTTCATCTAAAACTAACTATAAAGACATATTTTAAACTCTTTTGAAAGATATTTTTGAAATTTTCAAAAATAGGTGTTAATCACAAAGTTCAAGTATAATTTATATGATTTAGCCCTTTTTATATAGAGGAATTGGAGTTTATAGTAAGATTTTAGATTTCAATTGCAAAAATGGCAAAACCGAAAATTAATAAGATTTTTAGCAAAACGTGTCTCTCTCATGTGTTATGTTTTTTCTTGTATTACCAATTTTCCCTTGGTGGTTTCTGGAAAGTGATGAGATTTTATCTATCATTTTTCGTGGTTTCTAATTGAAACAAATTATTGTATTTGCTTTTAAACAAAAGATTGTCAATGATTATTTAAATTAGAGATTCTTCCTGATTTTTCTCCACCATTAACTATTCAAATCTATCTTTTATACTTTTTAAAACTTTACATGTAAAGTGTAATTGCATTTTGTGTTAGAAGTATTATATAAGTTGTTATCACTTATAAACTAGTCCTTATCCCTTGTTTGGAATTTTTAACATTTTTGGCAAACAAGTTTTTACTATTTACATATACAATATAATTGCATTTTGTGTTAGCAGTATTGTATCAACTGTTATCATATTTAAACAAGTCCATAATTGGAATTTTTAACCATTTTTGCAGGTGAACTTCCTTTCCTATGTTTCAAATTTGCTCTCTCTTGATTTCTCAAGATGCCTACAACACTATTTACATATGTAGTGTAATTAAGTTTTGTGTTAATAGTATCATTGTTGGGACTAGTGTCCTAAATCTCTTGAGTCTAGTAGTTTTTAAAGTTGTAAATACATTTTATTCAATAAAATAATGAGCTATTTTATTTGTCTTTTGCATTAACTCAATTCAATAAACTAAGATCCATGGTTATTTTATGTAGACCTAAATATGTATGTGTTGACATGCAAGGATGGATCATGTTTAAGTAATAACCAAAAGGCATGTAGTACAGGGATAAGGTTGGGTGTTTTATCTTGGTAACACTACGGATACGACTCCCTTCGTAATTGTTACAAGAGTTGTAAAGTGTTAAAAACGATTTGATCTTAATTGTTCATATGGAGACATGTGAGTGGGAGAATCCTATGCAAAGTGTTTATATAAGACCGGACCGCAAAATGTTTAATTTCTCTTTGTAAAGCCATTAATTGAAGAAATTAACATTTCATAGGATGACCATATGTGACTCGACCTTAATCCTGAGTGGTTTATGAACTCCTATCTGAGGACAATCCTTTGATTTGTATGGGTGAGAGTGGCAATATCACCGACTCAATAAGCCTACCATTTTGAGGATTTGTCTAAATAGGGAGCTGAGAACATATCTTCACAAAATGAAATTCACTTCTTCTCATCTTTAGGGTAAGTAGATAAATTGTTCCCTTAAGGGTTGATTCGAGGTCTTGAACAAAGAGGCCTCACCCTATTACTGGCCCCAGAGGGGTTAGTTTATAATTGGACTATAAACTGTTTGTTCATTAGAGGGATCAATGGAGTTAGATATAACTACAGGGGTAAAACGGTAATTTGACCCAGTTGTAGTTATGAGTAATTTGTCAATAGTCGACTTACTGTTGATTGGTTATATCTGTGGACACAAAAATATATTCATAGTGCGAAGAGTGCAACTGTAAGTCTTTAAGGAGTGGCCTACAGTTAATGAATAGTGATAAATTTAATTAAAGTGTTTAATTAATTAATCTCATATAATTAGAGCTTCTAATTTATAGGTTCATAAGGTTCCCTTGCTCATTAAGGGTTTAAATAACAATAAGTTAGTTTGGATTAATTTGAGATGTTTAAATTAATAAGGGAATTAATTATATATAATACAATTAATATAATGTAGATAGATATATTATAATATAAAGTTATTTTTGAATAAGATTAAAAAATTTATACTTTATGTTATGAGAGAGATTACTATTTAAATGAGATTTAAATGTTAATTATATGAATGAGATTTATATAAAAACTATATGTTAAATTTAATATGAATATGATTCACATTAAAAGTATAGGTTATGAGAACATTATTTGAATATGATTCAAATTAAATTAAATATATGATATTTAATTTCTTTATTTAATTATATATTAAATATGATTTAATATATATTTTACATCAAATTAATTTAATTTAATTTAATCTTGAGAGTTATTTTATACGTGTTGGTGCGAGTAAATAACTCATCCCACATTCTCTCATTTGTAAGATATACTCATCTTGATTGAGTTCAACATTGAGAAGGAAGAACAACACTTTTTTGTGTGAAAAATTTTCTCCCAAGAAAAACTCTCTCTAAGTCTCCCATTCCCTCACCATACACCATGAGAGCTCACAACTCATCTGGATTCTTCCCAAAGAATAGCAAGGAAGACTTCTTTGGTAGTGTCTCAAGATCACTCTCTGTGCATTGAGTTTCAAAGATCGTTCTGGTTGTTTGTGCATTTCGGAGAATCAATTTTAAGGAGGAAGAAAGATTTCAAAAGTTAAATTTCTTCTCCCTCCTTATTTATCAAAGTGATGCTATAACTTTTTAATATCATTGTTTATCCACGTTTCTGGTTCTCTGATTTTTATGTTTTCCATAACGAAAAATATTAGCATAAGGCGATCAGTCGCTTCCAGTGAGGATTCAATTCCTTCAATTGGTATTAGAGCCAAATTGTGCCTTTAATTTTTCAGTTTGGAAACAAAAATTTCTGGAGAAAAGGTGGATGTTTGATTCTGTATTATGAATGTGGGTTTGCAAAATAGATGTTTTCAATTTTGGCATCTTAGATTTACTATTTTGATGTGATCAAAATGTGTAAGGACCCGCTGTTTTGGATATTTAAATTTTGCTATCGAGGAGCAAGTGTTGCTGAGAAGAAGATCGAAAACAGCTCAAAAACGGAGGAAATCGATGCAAAGGAAGCATTATGTACTTCACCGTAGAGCACATCGTTGCAACATTGTATGCTATGTTGCAGCACAGAAGCATCGCTGTGCTACGATTTCTAAAAGCCAGAGTGTAAGAACGCTCTCCATTAGCGTCGTGACGTTTCGTTAGTTGCAATCGGGCCTAGAAACTACCAGGTTGTGAATTCGGGTTGTAGCTAGAGCAGTTTTTTCGTTTATTTATTAAATTGATATAATATGATTATATGAATTTAATTAATTCTTAGGGGTACAAAAATCGATCTATTTTGCTGTTTAATTTAATTTTGCATTTGATGTATGGTTAAATTATTGGTTATATGTTGCATAATGTATACCATATAGTTTACAATCTCACATTAGGATAAACATAATCATGCATCATATTTAATATAAGTGTTATATTATATGATCATATAAGCATGAACATGCATTCTATTTAATATAAATGTTACATTATATAGTTGTATGTATTAATTAGCGTATCCATGCATCATGCTTTAATATAATTGTTATATTGTATGATTAGATATGCTTGATTTCTATTATTTAATATAAAATGCTATATTGCTTAATAAAAATGAATATGCATTGGGCATGACATTACCTTAGTAAATATAATTGTTATATTTAACTAATTTCACTAGAATACATGTTATTAGGTTTTAATATTTCATTAAAGTATAAATGTTGTGTGTTTAATGAGATAGATTAAAATGTATAATAAAGAGTTTCATGCAAACATAAGTTATGAATTAGTTTTAAATGGTTTAAAATTGATTCACCTCAACTTATGTTTAATATTCCTAATATGATTAGAAATATGTTAATCTTTTATATTTCTTTTGATAGAAGTAAAATGAATGCGATAAAAGATTGAATTTATAAAATATTTGCCTATAAGAGACTTTTGTCTAAGGAAGGTTTTGTCCAAGGCTGGTGTTTTTAAGTTGACAGAAACAAAACACCCTTACTTGGAAACCGATCTAGAAGATGAATTAGTCAAATATTTTATAAGCATGCAAAAGTTGATTTGATTTTATTAAGGTGTTTAATAAATGATGATCAAAGTTGTTAAACTATCTAATATAAAAGTGATTAATATTTAAATGAGATTTAAATATTAATTATATGAATAAGATTCATATAAAAACTATATGTTAAATTTAATATGAATATGATTAAAAGCAAATTAAATATATGATATTTAATTTTTTTATTTAATCATATATTAAATACGATTTAATATATATTTTATATAAAATAAATTTAATTTAATTTGATTAAATTAAATTAAAAGAATGAACCCCTTTTGGGAGTTATTCTATACCTGAGTTATTTTTAACTCTGACCTCATCTTTTCTCATTTGTAGGATATACTCATCCTAATTGAGTTCTGCGTTGAGAAGGAAGAATAATAGTTTTTTGTGTGAAAAATTTTCTCCTAAGAACTCTCTCTCAACGTCTCCTTCCCACACCAAAAACCAAGAGAGCCTACGACTTCTCTGGATTCTTCCTTGAGAATAGCCAAAAAGACTTTCTTGGTGGTATCCCAAGAGCACTCTCTGTGCATTGAGTTTCAAGATCGTTTTGGAGAATCAATTTTAATAGGAAGAAAGTTTTCAAAGGTTGATTTTCTTCTACCTTCCTATTTATCAAAGCATGTTGTAACCTTAATATCATTGTTTATCCACGTTTCTGGTCCTCTAATTTATAGTTTTCCATAACGAAAATATTAGCACAAGGCGATCACTCACTTCCGGGAGGAATTCAATTCCTTCAATCGTATCAAATGTTAATATCACATTTAAACCAGTTCCTGATTCCTAATTTTTTTTTTTGACTAATTCCTAATATTCCTTCCCATTCAAATTTGAATTTACCTTCTATTTTTCTCAGATTTCATATCTTTTGAATTTTTCAAATCTAATAAATTAGTTTTCTAGTAGATTAAATTAAAATATTTTAGTTTTCAAATTATTTTATAAAAATATGGAGATGGTATTTAATTTAGGTCAACAAGTATTTGAATTTAGGTCAACACCCATTCCCTCTGTAGATATGTTTTCTGCGAAGTTTCACTTGCTTTGCCACTGTGTGGTCGCTGGATGTAATGCCCCCCCCCAGGATTCGAGCCTCGACACTCCCCCGCATCCCTGTGACTTGAAAATGTCATTCTTGACGAAATTCAGATTTGGCACTTAATGACCCCGTCATTCTCCTAGAGTTCTTATGATTGAGTCATCCAAAAGGAAGGTACAACTTATGGTTGATTCATGTTTCCCTCCTAAACTCAGGTCGTTAAACCGGAGGAATCACCTAGTAGTTTTTAGGTGAGTATGATTGGTTGTTTTGTGGTTTTTGTTAAACTTTTGGTTTTGGTGGGCTTCAATAAAATCACCCATTGATTCGATTTGGGATTTGGTGAGGATCTTAGCTTATTTTGAATTGGTCTAAAATACTTTTCAATATAATATTTGCTCTTTTTGGATTTGTTGTAGTTTATGACATTGGATTTTTATCAATTTGAGTTTGTATGGGTAGTTTAGGCATTTGCTAATTTATATTTTCTATCTTCAAAAGTCGTTTTATTATTGAGAAATTATCTTAAATGTCTATCGCGGTCACTATTATCTGTATCTATCGTGATATAAATAATAGTCTAATCTATCGCAGATAAATAATGAAATTTTAAAACTTTTTACTATTTCTCCGAACGAAAGTTTAAAATGTGCTACAACCCTTTTACATAAGTTTTTGATTTCTAGTTCAGTTAGACCAATTTCATTATCGGAAGTGAGAGGAAGAGGCCTTTTGGACAAAACCCTTGTTTGTTATTTGTGGTCTCCGTTGGCCGCCGCACCTTAAACCTCCGCATCGCACTCCATTTTTCCATTTATCATTTGAAGTTTTCAAGGTTGGTGCACAAAATCGCCTCCATTTTTGTGTTTTTCTTTCGATCCTTTCTTGTAATTTGATCCAAATTTGTGTATGGAAGTTGTTTGTTTCTGAATTCGTTGCTTTGATTGGCAGTGGAGTTCCTAGTGATGATAATAGTGCTGAACTCGATTGAGAGCTTCGCCATTTCGATCCACACTGAGAAGTGACTGGCGTTTGAGAAAATCGCGAGTGCCATTACAGAATGTGGAGGTCGCTTGTGGCGGTGAGAGCTTCTCTATTGAGAGCTTCTCGGAGCGTAACCCGATATTCAGACCTGCCCTTATCTGACTCTGTAGCTCAATTGCAACAGTCGAGCACATCGGTTGTGGTTCCTGGATCCTGTTTCTTCAGAAACCCTAGGTATTTTTCTCAACATTATTCCAATTCTTCAGATTCTGAGCCTTCCATAGAGGATTTTGAATCGGGTTCAGCGGAATCGGTGAAATTTGGTGAACGCGATAATGAGCAGCTTGAAAGCTGTGTAGCTAATGAGGAAGTTCATGAGTTTGATGGGACGTCTTTGGGTGTTGAGGGAAATAGTGATCTCTTGGTGGAAAATGCCGTAGTTTCTGATGGGATCGAGGAGGAAGTGGAGATTTATGAGGTCAATGTGGAGCAGTTAGAAAGTGTGTTGTCTCTAATTCAGAGCACTGTTGATGGGTCCTTTGAATCAAGTCTTGATGAAATGAGATTGACTCTTCATGAGGATTTTGTTCTGAAGGTGTTTGAAACCCCACATATTTTGGGTGAAAATTTGATTCGGTTTTTCCGCTGGGCTGTGAATAGCCATCCCGAGTTCAAAGTAACCACTCCCGTTGTAGATGTTCTTGTTCGCTTGGTTTGTGGTGATCTACGGCAAAGAGACGCTTATTCTTTGTGGGAATTAATTAAAGAAATTAGTGGAAAGCAGAATGGTTTGTTGAATGCTGAGATTCTTAATCAGTTGATAGCACTTTTCTCAAAGTTGGGAAAAGGAAAAGCTGCTTTGGAAGTACTTGACAGTTTTGAGGTTTTGGGCTGTGTTCCTAATGCTGAATCTTACTATTTTACGGTAGAAGCGCTTTGCAGGCGCTCTTCTTACGATTGGGCTTGGCCGGTTTGCAAGAAAATGCTTGATGCTGGAATAATGCCTGAAAGTGATAGAGTTGGTAAGATCATTTCATGGTTTTGCAAAGGAAACAAGGCAAAAGACGCCCATTCAGTTTACTTACTGACAAAGGAAAAGCATCTGAACCTACCTCAGTCTTCTATGAATTTCTTAATTAGTTCTCTCTGTCGAGATGACGAAACTGTTGAATTGGCTCTGGAAATGTTGAATGATTTCTCAGCAGGGGAACGGAAGCATGCCATTAAGCCATACATGGTGGTCATCCGTAGTTTGTGCAGAATCAAAAATACCAGCATAGCTAAAACTTTACTTTTAAAGATGATTGCTGAAGGACCACCTCCAGGAAATGCAGCTTTCAATGCCGTCATTAATGGATATTCCAAAACTGGTGATTTAGAGGAGGCAATGGAACTGATAAAACTGATGGAGAGTAGAGGGTTAAAGCCAGATGTTTATAGTTACACTGTTGTTATTAGCGGTTATGCAAATGGCGGTCAAATGAAGGAGGCATACGAAGTCTTGGACGAGGCAAAGAAGAAACATGCTAAGTTATGTCCTGTAACCTACCACACCCTCATCCGTAGTCACTGCAAACTTGAAGAGTACAACTCGGCATTGAAATTACTGAGTGAGATGAGAGACTTTGGAGTGCAACCAAATGCAGACGAGTACAACAAGTTGATTCAATCTCTTTGTTTGAAGGCTTTGGATTGGAGAACAGCAGAGAGACTGTTTGAAGAAATGAAGGCAAATGATTTGCATCTTAATGGTATTACTAGGGGTCTTATACGAGCAGTCCGAGAACTGGAAGAGGAAGAACTGAGGACTGAAGAATTGAGCATTGCAGCTTAGGCGCAACTGAATGGAAGCCTCTTCTAGTCTCTCTCACTCGTTGAGTTATACTTGTTTTTTCTTGGGTGACATTAGATGTTGTTGCTAATAATGTTTATTGTCTTGTTCTATCCTATTTCTGGTTATGTCAACGAAATTTTGTTTTCAGATGGAAAACCCGACCCCACCTTAATTATCTCTCTTAGACATAAGATGGTTCTTGAGTTTGAAGCCAATTCTAATTCTTGCTCTTAGATTGAATAATCTTCTTGTACAGAGATGGGACTGCATTATGTTGAGCAAGGAATGTTTTCGAGAATGGCTAGGTTGATAGTAGAGTAGAAAAGAAGAGTCGAGTATGAAGGCTGATTGTGTAATTAGCTGAGCTTCGCTATAAACTTCTCGACCTAATTGACCAGAGTTTGAAGGAAGTTGGCACACATGAATGACTTGAATTTAATAGGTCATTGGCAGAGGTTCTACTATAAGTTGTTGAAGTAGTCATATTGTTTATTGATTATGAAAAATGGAGTCTTTCGGCTGAAAACTAGTGAACTGTTGGGGTCTCTGGATAAATTGGATCTATTGATTACGGAGAAAACAGAGGTGAGGCTAAAAAACTAAGCATAGGCTATGAACATATAATGCATTCGATTGAATTTACAAAAGAAAATCTATCATATTAATGGAGTTAAATCTTGAGTTGTTGTGAATAAAAAGTGAAATGATGAAATTGATCAGAATCTCCATTTAGAACTTGTTGGAGCAATGATGTGGGTAGGTCAATCCTCAACCTTCTTTCTCAACCTTCCTTCTTTTGGGTCGGGTACCCTTTGATTTGTTGTTTTTGGTTTTTAAAGTTATAAAACCAAGCTATGTTTTGAAATGTAAAGAAGTTGTTTTAAAAAGTTATATGGAAAAATTATCTTTATTGTCCCTAAGGTGCATTTCGTTACTTAGTTTTTAAAATAGACTTTTTTAGTCCAATTTTAGTCTTTGAGTTTTTAAGAATAAGTTTAAATGGTCCTCATTTCTAACAGATTTGTTAAATACTAACGCTTTTTAATTGCATATGTAGCTAGATGATCGTGCTAAATTGGTTGATGACTAGATTTTTATTTAAATTAATAGTAAAAAACATTCAAACAAGCAGTAAACCACCTTAATCTCTACACAAATCACACCAAATTTGAAGCTCAGAAAAATCACAATCAATGGCTTTCCACCACAATTCTTCTTCAACCACTATTGCATCGTCGAATCTAGTTCAGATCTAGTAGTTCACTCACTGACTGACTTAGAGTGTACTTAATTGCTGGCTTTGGTAAGGAAACCCCAGAGTCTTATCCGCCGTTTTCCAACGCAAACACAGAAACTAAAACCCGCATCTTCAATGAGCGGCTTAAACGAGAGGTTTGCTTAAAAAATAACTCTCTCTGGTTCGTTTTCTTTCCGGCTGTTTTCTGTTATGCTCTGTAATTTTGAAGTTGGTTGATTTTAAATTCACAGCTATACTCTAGCAAAGAAATTGGAATTTTTGCATATGATGAAAAGGCCTTAATGGATAAACCCACGAATCAAAACCTAGAAGCTAAATTAAGCAAAATAAAACTGAGTTTATGTAATTTGGGAACTAAAATTGTTTGAAGACCACATTGAAAATTATTTCCAACCACAAGTATCTGAGATTCTGTGATTCTAAAGAAGAAAGTCTTGCATTTGGGTTTTGTGATTTTTCTGGGTTTTAGTTTAGGTCTAAAATGTGGTTTTTAAATTTCTTTTATTATTAATTTAAATAAAAATCCAATCATCAAGCCACATGTGCAATTAAAAAGTCTAGTCATCTCTCTGTTAGTATTTTACACCTTTCTTCAAGTGTGGATCATTTAAATATATTCTTAAAAGTTCAGGAACTAAAATGGTATATTTTAAAAATTCAAGGACCAAATTCATCTTATACTAAAAATTTAGGGAT
The DNA here is from genome assembly GCA_031780015.1 of Citrullus colocynthis. NCBI lineage: Eukaryota > Viridiplantae > Streptophyta > Magnoliopsida > Cucurbitales > Cucurbitaceae > Citrullus > Citrullus colocynthis. The sequence continues at coordinate 3,947,435 of QLSR01000084.1, forward strand.
TAAAAAGATAATTTTTCTAAGTTATTTTTATTTTTGGAATGTGGCGTAGAATTCAACCCGAATAATTTTTTAAAATGAAAAAATAATAAGCCAAATTGAGTCTTGGAAAGGAAATCAAGTTGTAATCATCAATGTTGAAAGAAACTTGGAGATTTGAGAGGAGAAATTTGGAGGGATTCTGTCTCTAAAAAGATGCACTCTTTGGCTGGCTCAATCCAGTGTCTATTTATGGGACCTCGTAGAAAGTCTTTGAAAAAATTGAATAATGGAAAATATCAGATTTATATATATATATATTTTAATTTTGAGATCGTATGAATTTAAATCTTAAATTAATAATTATATTAATTTAAATTCGGTATTTTTAGAAGTGTATGAATTTAAACTCTTAATTATGTTCTGTTTTCATAAATATCATGTGAGACTATTATAAGCAATCAATCTAGACTCTCAACTTCAACACAAGTGTAAGAGTTGATTGCATTAACGATTTTAAATACAATGATAATAAATGTCCTAAATTGATTTATTTATAAAATTAAGTGTACTAATTTACACCTTTCTTCATATTTAGTTCCAAAAATATCATGCAAAGGCCGTTTAGTTTTTCCAAGCAATAATCCAGGTTTAAATTCATACAATCGCAAAATTTTAGAGTATAAATTGAAATTTTTTCAATAATATATTATAACATCTAATATATTAAAATATATATATATATATATATATATATATATATATTCGACATTTTTGAATCTCACACTTAAATCTTATGTGAACCTCTGCAATATACGTTTAACCTTTTTGATATATGTATATATATATTCGACATTTTTGAATCTCACACTTAAATCTTATGTGAACCTCTGCAATATACGTTTAACCTTTTTGAATCTCATTCAAACTTCATTTGTAAATTTTTGTATCCAATGCAATAATATATTATTCTCATTTATATTTAGTATATCAAATACTATAAACAACTGTTTTCAAATATAACAAAATGAGTCAAACTATTTATAAATATAGAAAAATTTTATTATCTATCAGTGATAGAAAACTATAGACATCTATCTCTTGAGTGATAGACTGCGATAGACTTCTATCACTCAAGTGATAAAAGTCTATCAAGGTCTATCGCTGATAGACAATAAGATTTTTCTATATTTGTAAATAATTTGATATTTTTTCTGTTTATAATCATTTTCCTACCATAAATATATTTTTCTCATTTAATATAACCAAATATTAGTTTAAACATTACAAAATTTATTTTATTTTTATTTCAACAACGTTGATCCTTTGATGCTCTTATATGCTAGCAAATATAATATGTAAACCTACTGATTATAAATTTCAATAATACGAAATTAATTAACCAAACTCATTAATCAATTGGGTTTCTTTATTATAAGCTTAGAGTTGCACTCTTATGTATCAGGGTGAGTTGTGTCTATATATAGAATCATTATATACATGTCGATCCTTCAAAAGTTATTTATAGTTACAACTTAGGGGTATTTTCAGGAATAATGCAGTTTCCCAAAATAACAACAAAAAAAGGTATGTTGTAAAAAAAACAAAAAAATAAGGTGGTTTAGAAATTATTGTCAAAAATTGGGTAGGAAATCGTGTATCGGGTATACGAGTTCCCTTAGGACTCGTCAACGTCCCAATCAGCTGGCTAACTCGGATTCGAGTGGCACTAACTCATGGGCTCGGTCCACAAGTTTGAAATCGTGGACCCGATCCACGAGTCCCTTTTTTTTAAATTAAATTAATTTCTCCCTTAGATGAAAATTTGTTTCTTGTGCTTTTTTGTTGTTCATTTATTGCATTAGTTTCATTGATTCTTAATCTTTCAAAATGTAATGACAACGTCGGTACTGTATACCAACAACATGTTTGCTGATTGTTTAGATACAACTAAGACACCACTCCATTTATGACATGGATGTAAAACAATTAAAATACTTTACTACTTATATTGACAAGAGAATAAATATATACAGAAAATAATACCTGGCACTAAGTGGATGTCCCATAAAGTAATATGGAAGTTGTAATTAGACTTCTGGTGCTACAATGTTAAATCTATCATAGGCCCATACTTGAAATAGTATTAGTGGGCTTGCTATTTCCAAAGCTTATGCATGACTAGCCCCAGGCCGACACTATCCCACGAGTAATTACCAGCTCGCTCAAAACTAGACAATAGTGGAAGAAACATCAGGTGCACCAATGTATTGGACTTGTTAGCAAATAGAAATCCTCCGATAAACTGCATAATATATGCTTGTGCATATCTCTATATACTGACCTCATCAGCATTGTGGCGTTCTCAAAATTATAATGCATACATTATTAAATCAATCAAGTTTTCCTAATTCAACCCAAGTATAAGTGTAAATTAGGTTTCTCGGTGAGTTCGAGTCGAATGCAGGGACTTGTGCAGATTTTAAACTCTCTCTAATTGTACTGGCTATCCTTGCATAAAAATACTCAGGATCGTGTTGCGTTTAATTAATAAAGGAAAAAAAAATTCTAAACTAACAAGTAGTGAAAATAGGGGATGATGCGATACAGTAGAAATCAGCAAATGTATGTATATGAATGAAAAAAAAAAACATGTTAAGAGGGCCATTATTGTCTATCTTTAGAAACGCAGGGTCAAATATTCATATTCTCAACTTATAATCTGCACCTTTCGGTGGACTGATTGCATGCTCATATGTCTATGATGCATGGGTAAAACATTATTAAACTCTAAGGTTGCTTCTATGTCTAGAAAAACTACTTAGTCTGCTTAATGATTTCCACAATCACTTACTTTTTCAAGCAGTTGATCATTGCTACTTATCTCGATTAGCTAGATGAAACAAGCAATAGATTTGAGTACATTAAGCAAGATGGTATAGTCTACTCATTGTTTCTTAAACAGACAATAACTTTGCCCCCAACCTTTAAGAGATTTAGCTAATCATGATTATTAACAAGAAAAGCGAAAACAGATATAGAAATGGAAAATATGAATGATGTTTAGATTGCTGAAATGGATCAAGTGTTACAAAGAGTACAATCTCTTGATACAAGATGAAAACACAAGAAAGTAAAGATAGAGATATAAAGCAGGGAAAAGGTTGGTGGTTGACCAATCTCTTGACTCAATCAATAGTGGTTGCGTGATGGCTGCTACTATGATGTGGGTGATCAGAAAGGAGACTACTCTCTCAAGCCTTCTGTCTCCGGTTGCCTTTTGGAGAGAGTTCTACTGCCACAAAAGAAATTCTCTCGGAAAGTTCAACAACCCTTTCAGCCTACGAATCTGCCCTTTTATAGAGGCTGTGTTGTAACGCTGGTAGATTCGCGTCATTATCGGCTGATTTGATGCCTTGCATCATTCTCGCTTAATTGCGTGATTCTCGGCTAAATTGGTAACCTCTCATTGTGCCGCATATTAAGCAAATCAATTTCCAGTTGCTTGAAATCCCAAAACTTTCGTCTGATACATTACTGCTTTGCATTTATTGTTCGGACGATGCCAATGTTGAATCATGCGTTCCTGCACTAAATAATGTGTTTTAGAGATAATTTACTTCAAAACATTTATTTTCATTAAATCAAAGGTGTAAAACGCAAAGAATATTTTTATCAATGAATTTAACCCAAGCCTAGTGCATAATCCTCCAATTCTTCTCCATTATTCTAAGAGAAAGCTACAATAACTTGTATTTCTACAAGTTATCGCACCCCAAAATTTAGAATAATGCTTGTTCTCAAGCATATCTCTTACTAAAGAAGTTGATTAGTCTCTTAGTATACTACACTTTAATGTTTACCCTTGAGTTACACTACTTTCCTAGCTTTATTTTTTTTCCTTCAGAAATGATTCTAGTTTGAATGCAGCAAGCTTTCTTTTCAATCTTCTTTTCTCATTTTCCACACAATTTTGTTTTTCATTTTAAACTATGTATTTGCAAGATGAAAGTATAAAAATCTTTTTCATTCTTCCTGTTATGTATTATTATATTTGTATCAATGCGTCAAATAAGGTTACCTGCCTTCGTTCTAACATGCCAACTATGGGGTGCATGAGACAACCAACTATGAGCATGTGCCATTCTCGACTAAACTCCTATCTAAGCTTGATTTTCTCATTAGACATTGGAGTTTGTTATTTTGTTTTTATACGTCATTGATCCTTGTTACTCACCTTCGTTTTGACATACCTATGAGCAAGTGTCATTCTCAACTAACTCTTAACAAGATAATTTTCTTAGTTTTGATAGCGAAGTTTGCATTTAAAATTATTATTATTATTATTATTATTATTATTATTATTATTATTATTATTTTTTAATGGATGAAATAAATCTCTTATATTTTTATCTTTAACAGCTCAAATTTGTTAGAGTAGCAAGGTTCTCATTGCTAAAACGTAAAGCAAAAGTGTTGTCAAATTTTTTTTTAAAAAAAGTTAAGTTAGTAATTAATTTACTATATCTTTTCACATTTCATTTATTAAACCTTTATGGGTTTATTAAAAATACATTAATTATCTCATGACCTTCATTTTTAATGATATTATAACTATCTACATTTTATTTATTTAATCTCTATGGATTTTTTTTAGCCTAAATATATATATAATTATTTTTCATCAAGGATATATTAAGTTATTTTGCTCAATTTGGAACCATTAGCCTTTTTGACTACTTGTTTGTTTATTAAAAATTCTAAAAAGTTTCCAGCATTTTTTTTGGTCATATATTGAAAATTTCAGGCATCAAAATTAGTTTACTAATTTGATTTCATATAATATTTAAAGTTACTTTTAATTATTAATTCCAACTTCTTAATTTTTAACCTATCTTGATGATTAATTAACAAATTAATTTATTGTTTATAATTGATTAACAATTTCTTTCAACATGAGGTTGCATGATTAAAGTTAGTTTACAAATTTGATTCCGTATCATATTTAAAGTGAACTTTTTTGCTTTTAATTTCAATCTTTTAAATTTTAATCTATTATTGATGATTAATTAATTAAGTAATTTATTTCTTATAACTGATTATCAATTTTTTTAGGCATGAGGTTAGATTATTTTTTATTTCAACAAAAGGAACGTAAATGTGCAATTGAATGATCAATAATTTTTTTTTAACATGAAATGAAATTAACAATTTCTCTTAAAAAAATAAAATTAACAATTAACTAATTATAAAAGAACAATAAGAAAGACAAAACTAAAAAAAAAAAAAAAAATCAATGACGCTCTATACACATTTCTTAAAATAGCTTTGCTCACTTCTTGATGATTATTCAACTTCATCAAGGTGGATTCTTAAAGAAGGAAGCCTAAGATCCGAGATTTTGATTTGAAACGTGCATCTTTGCAACTTAAACATAAACACAAATATCTTGAGATGCTTTGGAGATCAGATAGACCTTGAGATCAAGCAATGAATTGAGAGAACAAAAATGAAGAAAGAATGAAGCTTGAGTGATCTTGAGATGCTTTGGAGATCAGATAGACCTTGAGATCAAGCAATGAATTGAGAGAACAAAAATGAAGAAAGAATGAAGCTTGAGTGTTGATGAAAAAAAAAAAAAGGTGAAGAAAACCCCTTTTTATAGTAGTAAAATGTGATAGTTACAAAACTATTTGAATTAAAATTCTTGAAATTTTATTAATTAAAGGAAAAATAACTTGTATGTTGGAAAGCTCTTTACATTATAGCATTTAATTTTCTATAACATATTATTTTTATTAAAGATTAATGAATTAATATATCAATTAGGAAAATTATCTTAAATGACAAAACCGCTAAAAATATTTACAACTAATAACAAAATACACGGTCACAATAAAATTTTGCTATATTTGTAAATATTTTGTTTCTTTTTGTTATATTTTTTTGTTATATTTGAAAAGAACCCTATTAATTATAATCAATAGTTAATGACATTTGTGTAAATAAGTAAAATAGGGAAGGGACAAAAACATAAAAAAAAAAAAGGTTTTTTTTCAACATCCTCACTTTTTAATATATTGTAGAATATAGATATAATATAGATAGATAGATAGTTATGCAATTTTTATAATGGGATGTAAATGGTACCTAAATTTTTATGTATATTTAATTTTTCTGTTATTTTATCATTTATTCCATCATCATATATAGTCCTAATTATTTTCTTGATTATTATTAGCATGTGTTAAAAAAAAATCAATTGTATTCCAACAAAACATTCAAATTGTGTTGAAAAAAAAAATGGCATCGAACAATTTAGGGTTGACGAGGAATGAAAAATTATGAAACTTTTGAAATTCCAAAATTTTTATATTCTATAATTAAATATAATTAGGAAAAATTTAATTTTAGAATAATTTAGAGAAATTATCATAAATAGAAAAAAAATGAAACTATTTACACAAATAGAAAAATTTACCAAATGGACCACAAGTCTACTATAACCAATGTGAAATTCCAAACAAAACCCACAGCAGAAAAAAAAAACACAAAAATTTGGGTCGATTCGTAATTTAATTACCTGCGCTTTGAAGAAAAAAAAAAAAGGAAAGAAAAAAAAAAGAGAGCAAGAGCAAGAGCGAGAGCGAGAGATAGAGCAAGAGCGAGAGCGAGATCGAGAGAGTCGGTCGCGTCGAAGTTCTGTTCTTATCACTCCCTCTCGCTCTTGCCCTCTATCATTCTCGCTTCCTTTCCTCACTCACAACCACTCTTATCTCTCTCACTCCTTCTCTCACTCTTGCTCTCTCGCTCTCGCTTTTGCCCTTGTTCTCTTTCTCGCTCTTTTCCTCACTCTTGCTTTCGTTGTCTATCAGTGATAGACGGTAATAGATAGTAGTCTATCATTCTTTATCATAATGATAAGCTAAAAAAACTATGCTTGGTCTTCTATGTCTTTAAATCTTATCAATCGTGTAATAAACAGAAGGATTGACATTGACAGCTTGTAGTCTATCACTGTCTATTCCTGATAGACAGTGGTAGATAGTAGTCTATCATTCTCTATCATAATGATAAGCTAAAAAAACTATGCTTGGTCTTCTATGTCTTTAAATCTTATCAATTGTGGAATAAAAAGGAGGATTGACATTGATAGAATCTTTCGTTTGTCTATCAAGAATAGACAATGATAGAAGTTTACCATTGTCTATCAGGGATAGACATAGACAGTGATAGAAGTCTATCATTGTCTGTTAGGGATAAAAATTGATAGAAGTCTATCGCTGTCTATCAGGAATAAATAATGATAGAAGTCCATCGCTGTCTATTAGGGATAGACATAGACAATGATAGAAGGCTATCGCTATCTTTATGTATTCATGCCTTTATTTAAGCTAAGATGGAAAATTTCAAAATTTGAGTTAAGGAAAATTTTGGGATTTAGAGAAGGATAATTTTATCTTGGGGCAAGTAAAATAAGGTGATTAATTTTGGTGGGATTGGATAATTGAAGTAAATCTTAGTTGTAGAAGATTTTATTTGATTTTATTTTGTTTGGTTGGAAAAGAAAAGGGGAAAAAGAGGAAGGAATAGGGAATTAGGGTTTTTATAAATAAGCCTCGATTTGCGTGCTAAAATAAAACAAAAAAAAAGAGAGAAAAGGGAATTTTTTTTCTTCTTCTCTCTCTCTCGCGCGCCACCCCCCCCCCGATTCTTCTTCTTCTTCCTCGCAGGTAGCGCCGCCGGCCTCCTCTCTTTTCTTCTTCTTCTTCTTCTTCTTCTTCTTCTTCCTCGCGACTGGACCGCCACCGCCACCGCTGGCTCGATTTTCCTTCTCCTTTTCGTTGCCGCCCCGAACCAGCAGCCGCGCCGTTGATTTTTCTTCTGCTTCCTCGCAGCTGCAGCACCGCCGCGCCGACGTCGATCTTCTCTCTCTCTCTCTCTCTCTCTTTTCGGCAGCCGCCGCCGACGTTGGTTCTCTCTTCCGCCGCCGGTTTCTCTCTCTTCCACCGCCGGTTTTCTCTCTCTTCCGCCGCCGGTTCTCCTCCGCTGCCGTTTCAGTCAAACGCTCGCCTGATTACTCGTCACCGAACCGGTAACGTTCGAGTAAGTACCTCGGACCCAAGGAAAATTTATGGCGTAATTTGGTAAAACTATTCTTGCTTGAGACTTATGTGATAAAAATTCTCTTAGGTGGCCGGAAGTTGTGTTGGGTAAAAAGGATTGGAGCAACTGCGAGTTAAGCCACGCTTGGGTAAGAACACTTTTTAATTTACTTGGAAATTAACTTGTGGTGAGACTAGACTTGTGGACTAATCAAAGTTGGGGAAATTTTATTCACAGTTGACCAAGAACTTTTCAACAGACTGCCGTGTGGATAAGTTAATATAATTGCTCAGGTAAGTGGTCTTACTACCTGAACCGCCTTCCCGCCATACGTTTAGTTGCCATGATGAGTAAAATTTCTAAGCCCCATGTGAGATAGCATGCTTGTATGAAATACCCATGTTTAAAGGATGTATGTGAAATCGCCATATGTTTAGTTGCCTTGATGAGTAAAATTCCTAAGCCCCATGTGATATAGCATGCTTGTATGAAATTCCCATGTTTTAAAGGATGTATGTGAAGTGCATATGCTTGTATTTTGAGATGTTTGTAAACAGCGCTGTTAATGTATGAATTCATGGAAGGAAAGGAGTGAGAATTTAATTGGTCATGTGTGCTGGGTAGTGGTAACTCCCCTACGTCGGTTGGATGTTCACCAGAGGTTGTGGTCCTTCGGGGTCACTAGAGGTTGTGTTCCTTCGGGTTCACCAGAGGTTGTGGTCCTTCGGGGTCACTAGAGGTTGTGTTCCTTCGGGTTCACCAGAGGTTGTGGTCCTTCGGGGTCACCAGAGGATGTGTTCCTTCGGGTTCATTAGAGGTTGTGGTCCCTCGGGATCACCAGAGGTTTGTGTTCCTTCGAGATCACCAGAGGTAAGAGTTCCTTCGGGGCTCCAGAGGTTTGTGGACATCCAAAACCATCTGTAGGGCGAGTACAACCAGTTCCCTATAAAAGTATGTTAGATATGCCTGTCTTATGATTAATGCACTTAAAGGACTTGGGTGCCTAGCCCGGCTCCGGTAGTGGGGTCACTTACTGAGTAATATAATTGCTCATCCTTTCATCTTATTTTTTTTCAGGTAAGGGAAAGAACGTGCTGGCGAATGACAAGAGGAATCCTTGATGGCTTCACGGGACCCATAGTAGCTTCCGCTTAGCACTGCATTTTTTTTTTATGAGCTTTTGTCAAATTTTGTTTTGAGGCTTGTCTTTTATTTTGTATTTGGTTTTCCTGTTCACGGAATTTTATTGATTTTATTAGGGGTACCCCGAACCAAAATTCTTTCTATATGGTTATTCATTGCTTTCTTGGGATAAATAAAACAGAAGTTTCCATGAGTAGCATTGTTTCTTTCTTACTACTCAGCGTCGTGTCTTTTCTTGAAATTTGCCTGCATTGAGTAATGGTCTGGTTAGGATGTAATAGTCGGGTCGTTACACTATTCATGATAGAAGTCTATCAATGTCTATCAGGGATAAACAATGTTAGAAGTCTATCACTGTCTACCAGAGATAGACATAGACAATGATCAAAGTCTACCACTGTCTATCAGGGATAGACATAGACAATGATCGAAGTCTATCGCTATCTATCAGGGATAGACAATGATAGAAGTTTGATAGACAATGATAGAAGTCTATCACTATCTATCAGGGATAAGCATAGACAATGATAAAAGTTTATCACTATCTATCAAGGATAGACAATGATAGAAGTCTATCGCTATCTATCAAGGATAGACATAAACAGTGATAAAAGTTTATCGTTGTCTATCCATGATAGAAATCCATCACCGTCTATCAGGGATAGACAGTGATACTATCACGGATAGATATAAACAGTGATAAAAGTCTATCGCTGTCTATTAGGGATAGACATAGACAGTGATAAAAGTCTATCACTATCTATTAGAGATAGACATAGACAGTGATAGAAGTCTATCGCTGTCTATCAGGGATAAATATAGACAGTGATAGAAGTCTATCGATGTCTAGTAGGGATAGACAATGATAGAAGTCTAGCATTGTCTAAGAGGGATAGAAATAGACAGTGATAGAAGTCTATCACTCTCTAACCTAGTTACAGGTAAAGAAAACTCTGCTGTAGTCTTTTTCATTTTAAATTTCATAATGTTAGATGTTAGATATTCTTGCTTGCTTGTTATATCATTAATGATAAATAGTAGGATAGATAGTGATAGATAGTACTCTATCAGTGTCTATCACAAGATAGTGTTTGTTGATATTTTGTTTTATATCTGACATATTGTATTAATATAGTTTTTAAACAAATGGAACATGAGCTAATAATGAATGACCAACAAAAGAATCCAAGGATAACTGTGTATCTAAATTTAGATATACTACAAATGATAAAAAATAAATTAGATGAAAAAACTTTAGGTAGTTTTAGGAATGGTCCTTTGGCCACTTTCTTGATATTAAAATGTCAAGAGTACCCACCTAGTTCTTAAACTACTTGATTAGAAAAGATAAATAGACTTACAGAGAGACTTACAGAGTGAGAGTGAAAGAGAGAGCGAGAGAGCAAGAGTGAGAGAGGGAGCGAGAGAGATAAAAGTGATTGTGAGTGAGGAAAGGAAGCGAGAGCGAGAGCGAGAGAAGCCGAAGATGAAGAAGCCGATGAAGAAGACGAAGACAAAGAAGACGAGTAGACCTGAAACACTAATCAATGCAGATGAAGAAGCTGATGAAGAAGAGGATACCGATTAAACAAGGAAGAAATCGCTGGGATTTCACTCTCGAAGTTCAAATGACGAGGGTAGATTGAGAAATTTTTTTAAAAAATAAAGTAGGAAAAACATGTGACCTATTCTCAATTTTTTTTTCTTCTATTTCTGTAAATAGTTTCATTTTTTTTTTCTATATTTTTAAAGATCCCTATAATTTATGTAGAGGTATAACTTTTCATTCCACCCACTTAACCTATATATGATGTATTAAAATTGCATTGCATTTTATGATTTTTAATGTTTCAATAAAAAAAGAACATAGTATTATAAATGTAATAATATATATTATAAATAACATTTAGTGTAGATATCCATAACATACATATGTTACATAGTTTCATAACCTCTCATTGAGTTCATATTGTAACATACACCATTCCATGTCCTATAAATAATGGTGTATGATGCATTTGTAAGACACACTACAATTGAATCTAATTGTTCTATCTACTTTCTTATTTTATAATACGTTATCAGCACGACTCTACCACTTTCACTTGCAAAAGGTGGGTTTAATTTTGTTTTTCTGTTTTTGTTTTGTGTTATGAACGTTCTATGTATACGATGTATATGTATCAAATACATCATATATACACTGCGTATGGTTTAAACGTTGACAACATGTTATGCACATTGACATTATTTTTACAAAGTTATTATTTGATTATCATGATATTCTGATTGAATTTATCTTATTATTTAGTTTATGTTTTATCTTATGAGAATAATATATTATGTATAGTATGATTGTTCATTTCATATGAAATCTTTTATTCATGTAATTCTTTTTATTTGCCCTAAAGTATGATTGTTCATTTATGGCATTGATCTAAATAGTCATACCACTTTTATCTAATCATGTTGTTAATCATTTTGTTTTATATATATGAGCATATTATAAAGTTAATATATATACACATTGCAATCTATTTGTTTGAATTATCATCAATATTGGATACAATGTGCATATCTAAATTTTCATTGCTTGATAATTTACTTAAAAAAAATAGTATATTGCTATGTATTATAATGCGTCATAATGACATGTATGTTTATAACTTAATTTTTATAACTTTAATTGTCCATTGGTATGTATGTTTTGAATCATTATATATTAGTTCTGTTGCAATTTGTATTATGTACAATACAATGTCATTTATTATTATTATTTTTATATGAATATCATGCTTACAATCAATATAAATATTGGGCATATTATTTATATTATACATACACTTACAAAATATGTATATATATATATATATATATATATATATAATACAACATATGCTCATTACCTACATAATTTAGAATGCATGTTTGATATGTCTATTAAATTTTTAATTTAAATACATTTCTTTGTTATAGTTTTACCATGACAAATCTTACAAAATTAGAGTTTCTAGCTCTTAATATCAATGGTAATAATTATTTATCATGGGTGCTTGATGCTAAATTCATTTGGATGCTATGAATCTTGGAGAAACAATTAAAGAAGAAAATACGACTTCTAGTCAAGGAAAGGCAAAAGCGTTGATTTTCCTTCGACATCGTCTTCATTAGGGACTAAAGATTGAATATCTTACGGTAAAAGATCCATATGTTTTATGGCAAATTTTAAAAGAAAGGTACGATCATAAAAAAATAGTAATTCTTCCCACCTAAGGTTGCAAGATTTTAAATCAGTAAGTAATTATAATTCCGCATTATTTAAAATTAGTTCAAAATTGTTGTTATGAGGAAAAAAAATACTGATGAAGATATGTTAAAGAAGACATTTTCCACATTTCATGTCTTGAATATGCTCATGTAGCAGCAATATCGAGAACGAGGTTTTAAAAAGTATTATGAGCTTATATCATGTCTTCTTATGGCCAAACAAAATAATGAGCTATTAATGAAAAATCATGAATCTCGACCAACTAGAGCAGCACCATTCCTTGAAGCGAATGCTGTAATTTCAAATAATCACGGTCGAGGTCATGGTCATGGTTGAAGTTGTCACCGCGGTAGTGGAAGAAATAGTTATCCTTTTCATGGTAATAATTATTCAAATTTCAAGAAAACCACAAATACTAATGATCATAGAAGAAAAATCACACAAAATAAGAGCTCTAAAAGTGTTGAAAATCAATGCTTTCGATGTGGTATGAAGGGGCATTGGTCTCATACCTATCGTACATCCAAACACTTAATTGATCTCTATCAAGCCTCATTAAAGGAGAAAGGAAAAAACGTGGAGGCAACCTTTGCATATTAAGATGATGTATTTGACCATTCCAACATCACACATTTGGATGTTGCTGATTTTTTTGAGTCTCCTTAAGAGAAACCTGATGCTATTGAAGGAGTAGCAAATAATTTCTTTAACTATGATAATGTCCAGAATTAATATTGTTTTATGTTTTAGTTTTTTACTTTTACATATGTAAGTTAATTTTGAATATTTATATTTCAAGTTTTGTCTTTAATTTTGAAACTTACTGTAATCTTTTTTTTTTTTTTTTTTTTTTTTTTTAAAATAAAATTTTTTTTTTTTTTTTTTTTTTTTTTTTAAAATAAAATTTTTTTTTTTTTTTTTTTTTTTTTTTTAAAATAAAATTTTTTTTTTTTTTTTTTTTTTTTTTTTAAAATAAAATTTTTTTTTTTTTTTTTTTTTTTTTTTTAAAATAAAATTTTTTTTTTTTTTTTTTTTTTTTTTTTAAAATAAAATTTTTTTTTTTTTTTTTTTTTTTTTTTTAAAATAAAATTTTTTTTTTTTTTTTTTTTTTTTTTTTAAAATAAAATTTTTTTTTTTTTTTTTTTTTTTTTTTTAAAATAAAATTTTTTTTTTTTTTTTTTTTTTTTTTTTAAAATAAAATTTTTTTTTTTTTTTTTTTTTTTTTTTTAAAATAAAATTTTTTTTTTTTTTTTTTTTTTTTTTTTAAAATAAAATTTTTTTTTTTTTTTTTTTTTTTTTTTTAAAATAAAATTTTTTTTTTTTTTTTTTTTTTTTTTTTAAAATAAAATTTTTTTTTTTTTTTTTTTTTTTTTTTTAAAATAAAATTTTTTTTTTTTTTTTTTTTTTTTTTTTAAAATAAAATTTTTTTTTTTTTTTTTTTTTTTTTTTTAAAATAAAATTTTTTTTTTTTTTTTTTTTTTTTTTTTAAAATAAAATTTTTTTTTTTTTTTTTTTTTTTTTTTTAAAATAAAATTTTTTTTTTTTTTTTTTTTTTTTTTTTAAAATAAAATTTTTTTTTTTTTTTTTTTTTTTTTTTTAAAATAAAATTTTTTTTTTTTTTTTTTTTTTTTTTTTAAAATAAAATTTTTTTTTTTTTTTTTTTTTTTTTTTTAAAATAAAATTTTTTTTTTTTTTTTTTTTTTTTTTTTAAAATAAAATTTTTTTTTTTTTTTTTTTTTTTTTTTTAAAATAAAATTTTTTTTTTTTTTTTTTTTTTTTTTTTAAAATAAAATTTTTTTTTTTTTTTTTTTTTTTTTTTTAAAATAAAATTTTTTTTTTTTTTTTTTTTTTTTTTTTAAAATAAAATTTTTTTTTTTTTTTTTTTTTTTTTTTTAAAATAAAATTTTTTTTTTTTTTTTTTTTTTTTTTTTAAAATAAAATTTTTTTTTTTTTTTTTTTTTTTTTTTTAAAATAAAATTTTTTTTTTTTTTTTTTTTTTTTTTTTAAAATAAAATTTTTTTTTTTTTTTTTTTTTTTTTTTTAAAATAAAATTTTTTTTTTTTTTTTTTTTTTTTTTTTAAAATAAAATTTTTTTTTTTTTTTTTTTTTTTTTTTTAAAATAAAATTTTTTTTTTTTTTTTTTTTTTTTTTTTAAAATAAAATTTTTTTTTTTTTTTTTTTTTTTTTTTTAAAATAAAATTTTTTTTTTTTTTTTTTTTTTTTTTTTATAATAAAGAATCATGGACATTTCTCATATTTTGGCTGACTCAAAGATGAATAATGAAGACTTATGCTTGGCAGATAGTGCAACTACGCACACAATACTTAAAAATAGAAAATATTTTTCTAAATTGATAATGCTTGAAGCAAATGTCAATACAATATCAGGTTTTGCGAACTTGATTGAAGGTTTTGGAAAAGCAAACCTTATTTTGCCTAGAGAAACAAAGTTTACAATTAATAATGCTTTGTTCTCTAGTAAATAGAAAAAAAAATATATTGAGTTTCAAAGATATACGTCAAAATGGTTATCATGTTGAAACTAACGGTAGGATCAGTATGACAACCCTAGAGGGGGGGGGAGCATAGGATTTATTAAAACTAATTTAAACTTTTTACTCATATGAGCCCAATTAAGTGAATTAATAAACTTTTTGCAAATAAGTAGTTTAAACAATATTTTTTATACAAACAGATTCACTTTGAATTAAACAAGAAATTAACAATCACATTTTAAAGCACCCTGTTTAATTCAAATAAAAAGATCGGTAATGAAAATAGAAATTTAAGAACAACCAATATGAGCAATTAATTTCAAGAATTAAAAATTGCAATTAATTTCATGCAATAAAATATAGTAACAAAAATTAATTGCAAAAATAAATTAGGAGAAGGATAGAGAAAATGACACTGTGAATTTTATAGTGGTTCTGCAAAACCGGCCTACTTCCACTTTCCAATCTTCTCTTGGGTACTTCACTAGAAGTCTTTGACTCTTTCCACGGCTTAGAGTCGAAACGCTACAACGTTCTTTTTCCTGGCGCAAGAACAAACCCGATCCTTTCTAAGGTTAAGGATCAAACCGTTACAACAACTCTTTTTCTCGAGATCAAGAGCCAACCTATACAAAAATTTGGAAAAAGAAAGAGCACACTTGACAAACTCTCTAAATAGAGTGGATTTACAAGTTTAAGCACTTCACAAATAAATCCTCACAATACAACATATCTCTCTCAAAAATAAGATGAAAAGAAGAAAATTGAAGCTTGGAGAGAGAGCAACAATGGTGGCTTGGTGAATTATGGAGGATTGAAAATAATAAGAGTTGTAAAATTTTGGAGAAGATGACGTGTTTAAAAAGAAATGAAATTGGGTGAAACGAAATTAATTTGGACCATTAGATCTTTGTAAAAGAAAATTGAATGGTGGAGATTTAAACTCAATTAGCCGTTAGACACAAACATATAATAATATTAAATTAATCTTTTTAAAAAACAACTAGCCGTTTGACACAAAGATATATAATAATATTAAATTCATCTTCTTTTTAAATTCATTTTCTTTTTTAAATCATTTTCTTTTTAACATCAATCCAAAAATAAAAAACCTACCAATTGTTTCTTCTCCATTGCTCCAAGTGACACCTTTCAATTTGCCCACTTTGATTAAAATAATCTGCCACGTCATCAACTCGGGATTTTTCCATTAAGCTTGTTTCGGTCATATCTTCTTCGTTTGAACTCCGATTTGAGTGATTCAAATTACATTGGAACCATTGTTCCAAGCTCCACACAATGGATACTTCATCACACTCAAATGGTTAATAAATAAAATCAGGTTTGTTATTATCAAAACACTAATTAATCAATCCATTAAAATTAATTAATTTGAGATTAAGGACCAAAAAGCCAACACTAACAATAAAAATAATGTAGAATATCTCTATATTACATCTATTGTTTCACATGGAAAACGTATATTGGAAACACTACCTGCCTTTTCTTCTAGATTATATTATACACATATACGAGTAATTGAGACATATGCAACAATGAACATGAAGTTCATGAATCCAGATATATTTACTGTTTGGCATGATTTATTGGGTCATTTTGGGTCAATAATGATGAGTAGAATTATTGAAAATTCTCATGGACATCAATGAAAGAATAGAAGATTCTTCAATCAAATGAATTATCATGCGTTACTTGCTCTGAAGGAAAATTAATAATTAGACCATCATCAGCTAAAGTGGGAATTGAGCCACCTGAATTTTTAGAACGAATTCATGGTGACATATGTGGACCTATTAATCCACAAAGTGGACCATTTATATACATCATAGTTTTAATTGACGCATCCAGTAGATGGTCATATGTGTGTTTATTATCAAGTCAAAATCTTGCATTTTCAAGATTACTTGCTTAAATAATCAAATTAAGGGCACAGTTTCCTAATTATACAATGAAAAGCATTTGACTTGATAATGCTGGTGAATTTACATTTCAAGCCTTTAATAATTATTGCATGTCAATTGGGATAAGCATTGAACATCCTGTAGTTCATGTTTATACACAAAATAGTTTAGCAGAATCATTTATCAAATGTTTACAATTAATTGCTAAACTATTACTCATGAGAGCAAAACTCCCAATATCTGTATGAGGACATGCTATGTAACGACCCAACTCCCTAGGACTCGTGTCGGACCGTTAATCATGCATGCAAACACTAAATCTAAACCTTTAGCAACAAAAGAAAACCTTTGAAGTACACATAAGGCATAGAGATCTTTTAGAGTTTCACAAATCTTAAGAAAATACTCAACTAAGCGCCTCAAAGAAGCCTCAAAATAGTCAAATTAGAAATTTAACACAGGAATAGCGAAAATCATTACATAGTTTTCAAAACAAGGATGATTCAAACGTTAGAACGTTTAGAAATTGATGCAGTTTATGCGGAAACATTAGCCTAGTCCCCATTTGTCATTCAAGGTTTATTCTTTTCGTTCACCAGAGTGTCATTTCCTTTACCTAAAAAGAAAAACAAAAGAGTGAGCATAAAAATACTCAGTAAGCAACCCTACTATGGGAATCTAGCTAAGCACCCATAAATAGAAGTGTGGAAGCCTAAGTGTTATACAAGTCTATTTTCCAACTGTCATGGCCATTTAGTAAACGATCTAGCCCATCCTAGTACACAACTGATGGCTTGAAGGCTCACAAACGTAGCAGGGTACCCGTTGGTTCCCTATAACATAGCAGGAAATCCGTCGGCCTCCGATAACATAGTAAGAAACCTGTCAGTCTCCAAGAACATAATAGCACTAGGAGGGCGATCATCACACCTTAATTTAATACATAACATACTTACATGAAATTTAACTTAGACCTCACCACACAGCCTCAGAACTTCACAGAATTCTATTAATCACAAGTTAAGAACAGTCTCATGCTAGTATAGATTCCATATCAATATCAGTATAATGCCAGAATAATTCTCACAATAGTATCAGGCTCATACTATCATCATTACATAAAAGAAACAAAATTAGACATAAAGGATTTCTTAATCCGTTCAACCAAACAGCCAATCCGCTAACTAACTTTATTTCACACATGGGCAAAATTCCAGTAGTAAGATTACTTACCTTGCACTAAGTTTAAATAACGATCGCTAAGCTTCCCTTTAGGCTAGTAAGACTCGCCACTCACGTCCTAGTGATGAAATATAACACATTCAAAATTCTTACACTTTTGGGTGCAATACTTCAAGTAAAACCCAAAGAAACACAAAAACGGTGGTTGTATAAGTTCCAAATGAAAAACCCATACTAACCACCAAGATTCTCGACGGCCACCACAACCAGCAAGACTAACCGACCAATAGAGCAAAACCACTGTTCGACAGCGAGAGATATTAACGAGACACACGACAAAATGAGACGAGCGAGAGGAGTGAGACTAACAGATCGGCGATCGGAACAACGGTGTGAACGGACACAGCGGCAACGACGAGCAATACTTAACGATTTTGCAAATAAGGAGAGGTCAATCAGAAACAGCGACGTGTGAGACCGTTCACTTATCGACTGGAAACGAAAAAGAAACGCCCATCAAAACATTCGGATAGAGGTAATTCCCTTCTTGTTAAAGAAGAAGAGAATGAAGATGAAGATGGAGATGAAAACTTCCGGAGAAGGAAGAAGAGAGAGGTTTTGCCCCCCCTCCCCCCCCCCCCCCCCCCTTTTTTTTTTTT
>QLSR01000084.1:3966450-4011849 GCA_031780015.1 Citrullus colocynthis
CCCCCCCCCCCCCCCCCCCCTCTTTTTTTTTTCTTTTCTTAATTGGTACAAATCCCAAAGCCCTAGACCCCTTTTTAAACAAATCCCCAATTTCACCATCCTTACTATACTCCTAACGAAAATTCCTTAACCACAAAACATGGAATAATAATAAAAAAATTCTCATCTAAAAATAATAAACACAAACCAAATAGAAGGAGAAATTACCTCAAAATTTGGATTGTTACATGCTATTTTGCATGCAACATCACTTATACGCATAAGACCAACATCTTATCATAAGTACTCCCCAATACAATTAGCTTATGACCAGAAGCCAAATATTTCCCATTTGCGAATTTTTGTTTGTGCTGTATATGTTCCAATTGCCACTCCACAACGTACTAAAATGGGATCTCAAAGGAGGTTAGGAATATATGTCGGATTTGATTCCCATCAATTATTAGATATCTTGAAAACCTGACGGGTGATGTATTTACTGCACGATTTGCTGATTGTCATTTTAATGAGACAACTTTTCCAACATTAGGGGGAGTAATTAAGTTGGAAAATGAATTTGCCTGGAATGCATCGTTATTGTCTCATTTAGATCCTCATACAGATCAATGCGAACTAGAAGTTCGAAAGATAATTCATGTGCAAAGCATAGCAAACCAAATGCCTGATGCATTTATAGATGTTAAGAAAGTGACCAAGTCATATATTCCAGTTGCAAATCCTCCATCAAGAATTGAAATTCCAACTCAACAAGTTGTTACAAATAATGAGTCAGCGGTACTCCAGAAGCATGGTAGACCAATAGGTTCAAAAGATAAAAATCCTCAAAAAAGAAAAGTAATCAATAATCGAAATGACTAAATTGAAAATGGAACCATTCAAGAAAAATCCTGATAACTTGTAGGAATACAAGTTATTATTAGCTTTCCTGTAGAATAATTAGGACAAAGTAAAGAATCATGCGGCAACTTGGGCTTATATTCATTGATATATCATCTGTTGCATTTATTCTTTGAGTTGGTGAAGATAAATATTTTGAAGTAAATGATATCTGAAATGCATGATATGATGCAGGAATGCAAGCCTCATGTCAGTGCAATCGAGAAACGCAAAGCAGCAGAGAATCGGACGAGAATCCTGAGAGATTGTCGAGAGATTAATGTACTTGATCTGCGACAGAAATGACAGTTACAAATTTCGCCGAGAATCATGCAATTACGCAAGAATAACCCAAGGCGCTAAATTAGCCTATGATGATGCGAGTTTACCAGCGTTAGAATGCAACCTTGATAAAAGAGCAGACTCAAAAGCTGAGAGGGTTGTTGGAAATCCTTGGAAACTTAAGTGACAGTAGAGTTCTTCCTAGACGACAACTAGAGACGAACAACTTGAGAGAGAAGTCTTCCTTCCGATCATCCATCTCACAGCAGAATCCATCATGCAACCAGAGTTGGCGAATTCGAGAGATCGAGCATATGCCAACTATTCCATGCTTTCTATCATGTTCTTTACTTTCTTATGTTTCTTAGTGTAACCAGAAATTGTAATCTTTGAAACGTTTGATTCATTCCAATAATCTACACATCCTCCATGTCTATCATCTCCTCATCTTGTATCATTTGTGTATTAATATCCATGAGTAGCTAAATTCCTTAAGGGTTAAGGGTTGTGCTAATGTTTATTTAAGAATCAACAATTGAACTAGGTCATCTTGTTGAATGTGTTGAATCTAATGCTCATTTCCATCTAGCTAATCGAGATGAGTAGTAATAATCAACTGCTTGAGAGAATAAGCGATTGTGGAAATCATTAAGAAAGAATTAGAAGTATTTCTAGACATAGAAACAACCTTAGAATTTGATACTATCACATGCGTCATAGACATATGAGCATGCGATCTGTTGACTGAAAGGTGCAGGTTACGAGTTGATAATATGACTTAGTTTATTATGCAGTTCCAAGGATAGACAATAGCCAACCCTAGCCTTGCTTTTCTTCCTATTCATACTTATACCCTTGCGGATTCCTACTGTGACGCATCATACTTCATTCTCCACTAAGTTAGTGTAGCTTTTGATAGCTTAATTACTTTTAACGCATTGAAAATAGACTTATTTTCTTGTTACGCATATAACTCAGATAATCAAAGGAAATTTGGAATCTGCATAGTCCCCGCGTTCGACCTCGGATTCACCGAGAAACCTAATTTTGACTTATACTTGGTGAAAGTTAGGAAAACTTGTTTAATTAATAACGCATGCACAATATCTTAAGCAATACAACAAATCCCTAGACATGACTAATGATAAAAATGTTAATGAGACTCAAATATATGAAGATAACAATGAGATCTTGATAAATTATGTCATGACAAGAAGAAGATGGAATAGAACTGATGTAGTTGTAGACAACATTTTTGTTATAATGTTGCTCATGATATTATTCACAAAAATGAGGATTCTAAACTTAGATCTGTTGAAGAATGTCGCTATAAAAAGGATTGGATTAAGTTGAAAGAAGCTATACAAGCAGAATTATACTCACTTTCAAAGCGTGAAGTTTTTGGACCTGTAGTCCATACACCTGAAGGTGTAAAACCCGTGGGATACAAATGGGTATTTGTACATAAAAGAAATGAAAATAATGAGGTCACAAGATATAAATGATGACTTGTTGCAAAAGGATTTTCTCAAAAACCAAGCATTAATTATGAGGAAACATATTCTTCTGTAGTGGATGCTATTACATTAAGATATTTAATTAGTCTGACTGTATATGAAAAGCTTAACATGCATCTTATGGATGTAGTCACAACATATTTATATGGATATCTGGAAAATGAAATCAACATGAAAATTTCTAAAGGATTTAAGATACCTAAATCATATAATTCTAATTCAACAGAATTATATTCAATCAAATTACAGAGATTATTATATCGATTGAAATAATCAAGACGAATGTGGTACAATTGTCCAAGTGAATATTTATTGAAAGAAGGTTACCAAAATAATCGAATTTGTCCATGTGTCTTTATTAAGAAATCACAGTCAGGATTTGCTAATATAGTTGTATATGTTGATGATTTAAATATAATTGGAACTTCTGAAGAGCTTTCAAAGTCAATAGAATATCTCAAAAAAAAATTTGAGATGAAATATTTTGGCAAAACAAAATTTTGCCTTGGCTTGCGAATCGAACATTTAGCCGGTGAAATTTTTATTCATCAAGCGACATATACAGAAATGATTATTAAAAGGTTTTACATGGACAAAACACACCCATTGAATATTCTAATGGTAGTTAGATCACTAGATGTGAAAAAGGATATTTTTCGTCATCGAGAAGATAATGAAGAATTACTTGGTCCTGAAGTACCATATCTTAGTGCAATAGGTGCACCAATGTATCTTGCTAACAACACAAGACTAGATATAACATTCTCAGTAAATTTATTAGCAAGATACAGTTCTTCTCTAACAAAAAGACATTGGAACGGAGTAAAAGATATATTCTATTATCTTCGAGGAACGATTGATATAGGTTTGTTTTATTCAAACAAATCAAATTTTGATCTAGTTAGTTATGCACACAAAGCTAGATCACAAACAGGTTATCTGTTTACGTATGGAGAAACTCCTATATCTTGGCAGTCTGTAAAGCAGACTATTACAACCAATTCCTCGAATCATGCAGAAATTATTGCAATCCATGAAGCTAGTAGAGAATGTGTGTGGTTGAGGTCAATGACTCATCACATTTGTGAAACATGTGACTTGTCTTCCAGAAAAATTTTACCCACGACATTATATGAAGACAATACAATATGAATAGCTCAAATCAAAGGAGGATATATAAAAGGAGAAAGAACAAAACATATGTCACCAAAACTCTTCTACACGCATGACCTTGAAGAAAATTGTGACATTAGTGTTCAACAAATTTCTTCAAAAGATAACTTGGCAGACTTATTTACAAAGGCATTACTCACACCAACATTCGAAAAGTTGGTGAACAACATTGGAATGCGATGACTCAGAGAACTCAAGTGATGTATTCATGAGGGGGAGTAGAAATGTTGCACTCTTTTTCCCTTAACTAGGGTTTTTCCCATTGAGTTTTCTTAGTAAGGTTTTTAATGAGGCAATTATTAAAGTATATAAAATAATGTATTTTTTTTTCTTCACTAGGATTTTTGTCCCATTGGGTCTTTTCCTTGTAAGGTTTTAATGAGACATTTATTTTATATAATATGGATATCTAAGGGGAAGTATTATAAATGTAATAATATATATTATAAATAACATTTAGTGTAGATATCCATAACATACATAGGTTACAAAGTTTCATAACCTCTCATTGAATTCATATTGTAACATACATGTCCTATAAATAGTGGTGTATGATTGATAACTTGTAGAAATACAAGTTATTATAGTCACTATTTAAATTAATTAGAGTAACTTTAGAGCTAAACGCATGATTTTGGAAGTTGAATTATGTAAAATGTATCACCATGCGTTGGCACTATCTACAAAACAAAATATCTGAAAAATTATGAGCTTTTCTGTTCTTAATGCAGGATTAAGAAGAAAAGAAGCCCAAATAACCTAAGTACTAGAGACGAAGCTGCTGCGAGAACAATCGGAAACCCATGCGCTGAAACTATGCGTTCGAGACCATGCGTCGAGATCATGCGTTGAGAAAAATTAGATACAAACGCCTGAGCAAAAGCTGTCATGTCAATATGCAAAAGGATAACACGTTATCAGGTCATGGTAGAACAAATGGGCCGACGATGTGAAAAGCCTGCGCAGTGTCACAATTGTAGTTGTGCGCTGGACTAAACGATTGTACGACACTTGTTCTAGCTCGTGAACAAGTCAGCCTGATCAAATTCTGATCGCCTACGGCACACCGAGTGCCTCTCATAACCTCCGGTCCCGTTCCAAGGAAAACGATTTTAGAAAACGGGTTTTAAAGGAAAAGGATTTCGCAAACGTTTGAAAGCATGTTTGAGAAATTAAGATGTGTTGTAAGACTAGAAAGCAAAAAGGGACAACGGTGGCTTTATAGCTCACAACTTCGGGTATGAGGATTTGATGGTTAGTCTCACCCCCATATAGTACATTCTAAACAATTGTGAAATTGTCACCCTTGCACATGCAAAGTGGTGAGCGGTCACTTATAAAGAAAAGCACTAGGAAAATACACCAACTAGTAAAATAAAGTACATAACATGAAAGCATGGTAAAAAGGGGTCGAGGAGGGCATGCGGCCACGGGCAACACACCCTGGACAAGCATGACCGTGACACGCAGCAGGGCATGGAATTTAATGTAAAGGTGTCAGGTCATCATGAGTTCACCTTTTTGACGCCTATAAATAGCCCAAAGCTTCTCCATTCAAAGGAGGAGAGGAGGGAGAATCAAGATAGAAACGCGTGATAGGCGTGAAGGCTCTGCACACCTCCTCCACCATAACCAGCTTCCATTTCGAGCTCTTCTGAGAACTTTCAGAATCGTCTCCCAGTGAGTGAGAACCTTCACCCTATGGATTTTATGTAGTAGATAGCAACCATCTCAAGCCTCTATGAAGCAAGACGTTGCCAGTGGCGACTTGACGTCTTCCATTTCTGTTTTATCTCCATTTCCATCCTTCTTACTTATGTTTTGTTAATGACATTTGAGAGAATGATTATTTTAAAGATGAGTTTGATTGACAATTATCTTCCATCTATTTCCATATTAAATATCTTACACCATGATGTTTGAATGCTAAATGAGTTAGATGTTGGAGTTAGTTTTTCTTAAACAATATGAAGTATGGTACATCCTGATAAATGCATATCATTAGCTTGCATAGCATTGTCTGACAAACAAATGCAGTAAGCACGACTGTCTAGCTTGAGAGAGTAGATAGTTAATCATTAGCATTTATTAAGACTAGATGAGGTACAGAGATGTAGTTCACCTTTTGTCAATGCAAACTTACCATGCGTCTTAGAGATAAGATTAATGTGGCATCGAAACATCGAGAGATGGATTCACAAACTAAGTTTGTAGGTATGTACTTATACTTAAATAGGTTTAAGTTTTTCGTCTAACTCCTGCGTCAACTCTACTTTTATCGCATGGTTCCATTCATTTTCAACGCATGCTATCTGACACTAAACAACCTTTGACTAACCATCATCACATCCACCTCATTGTTAGTTAGAAATTTTATTCATTCTTTATGTATAGTTTTAGACACACACAACTCATGCACATATTACTTGTATAGTTCACCGCATAGTCATGCATCTATTCTCAACGCCTAGTTATTAAAAATCCCTGCGTTCGACCCTGGACTCACCAGGAAAACCTATTAGCGAAACTTGTTGTTTATTTTAATATTGGATTTCTGTTTTCGATTTATATTGAGTTTCTTAACTTGTTGCACAAAAACATATATGATAATTTCCATACAAAGATGCGTCAAGAATTACTCAAGTATGATCATGATTAAGCAAGTTTTCATATAAAAAGCCCAAGTATAAGCTCTTATAGGTTTTCCTGGTGAGTCCAGGTTCAAACGCAGGGATTTGTAATAACTAGGCGTTGAGAATAGATACATGACTATGCGGTGAACTATACAAGTAATATGTGCATGAGTTGTATGTGTCTAAAACTATACATAAAGAATGAATAAAATTTCTAACTAACAATGAGGTGGATGCGATGATGGTTAGTCAAAGGTTGTTTAGTGTCAGATAGCATGCGTTGAAAATGAATGGAACCATGCGATAAAAGTAGAGTTGACGCAGGAGTTAGACGAAAAACTTAAACCTATTTAAGTATAAGTACATACCTACAAACTTAGTTTGTGAAACCATCTCTCGATGTTTCGATGCCACATTAATCTTATCTCTAAGACGCATGGTAAGTTTGCATTGGCAAAAGGTGAACTACATCTCTGTACCTCATCTAGTTTTATAAATGCTAAAGATATATTTACTCTCTCAAGCTAGACAGTCATGCTTACTGCATTTGTTTGTCAGACAATGCTATGCAAGCTAATGATATGCATTCATCAGGATGTAACATACTTCATATTATTTAAGAAAAACTAACTCCAACATCTAACTCATTTAGCATTAAAACATCATGGTGTAAGATATTTAATATGGAAATAGATGGAAGATAATAGTCAATCAAACTCATATTTAAAATAATCATTCTCTCGAATGTCATTAACAAAACATAAGTAAGAAGGATGGAAATGGAGATAAAACAGAAATGGAAGACGTCAAGCCGCCACTAGCAACGTCTTGCTTCATGGAGGCTTGACATGATTGCTATCTGATACATAAAATCCATAGGGTGAAGGTTCTCACTCACTGGGAGACGATTCTGAAAGTTCTCAGAATCCTTCTCTCATAAGAGCTCGAAATGGAGGCTGGTTATGGTAGAGGAGGTGTGCAGAGCCTTCACGCCTGTCACGCGTTTCTCTCTTGATTCTCCCTCCTCTCCTCCTTTGAATGGAGAAGCTTTGGGCTATTTATAGGCGTAAAAAAGGTGAACTCATGATGACCTGACACTTTTACATTAAATTCCATGCCCTGCTGCGCAGCCTTTTCACATCATTGACCCATTTGTTCTGCCATGACCTGATAACGTGTTATCCCTCTGCATATTGACATGATAGCTTTTGCCCAGGCGTCTGTATCTACTTTTTCTCAACGCATGATCTCGACGCATGGTCTTGAATGCATAGTTTCAGCGCATGGGTTTCGTTTGTTCTCGCAGTAGCTTCGTCTCTAGTACTTAGGTTATTTGGGCTTCTTTTCTTCTTAATCCTGCGTTAAGAACAGAAAAGCTCATAATTTTTCAGATATTTTGTTTTGTAGATAGTGCCAACGCATGGTGATACATTTTACATAATTCAACTTCCAAAATCATGCATTTAGCTCTAAAGTTACTCTAATTAATTCAAATATGACTATAATAACTTGTATTTCTACAAGTTATCACACCCCCAAATTTGAATTAATGTTTGTCCTCAAACATTTATTTGAAGATTTATTAAATTCTACAGCCCAAGTCTAAGTAAAAGCTCACCTTCTCAATATGCCTTCTATTCCTTGACTATATCAACAACTAGATAACCACACCAAGTTCTTTTTCAATTGACGCTTTGAAAGTACTTCTCATTTTTAGATGCGGCAAGCTTATTCCTAAAAAATACCCTTACTCAATTCCAGCCAATCTGATGTCCTCATTTTAGTAATGTGCCATGGAGTTCATTCATTCATAAAATTTCTATTTTTATCTAACTCAAACAAAATTTTTCTTTTGAAGTGGACTTGCGTTGATTTGGGCTATCTACCTTTGTTTTGGCATACCAACGATGGGTGTGTGGAGGCAGCCAACATCGAGCAAATACCCTTTCACAACTCGGCACTTATCGCGTTCCTTTTTGGTTGCATCGACAGTGATACTGTTTATTTATTTTTTGCTGATCTTGGACTCTCACTTTCTATTTTGTGGTGTAACGAGCCATTCTCAACTCAACTCTTAACAGGCTAATTTTGTGCCCTGTCAGCGGAGTTGTATAGTTGCAAATCTGGACGCATAGCAACCTGAACAATGCTGTGCTGTGGTCCATTCTGCTTTTGAATCCTTGACACTGAATCAGACCAACCAACGAACAAAACCATCTCTGGAAGAAGCGCCAAAACTCAAGTTAAAAGTGTTGCCAATCCACCTGAAGTATGCTTACTTAGGAGAAAGTAACTCTCTTCCAGTTATCATTTCAGCTGCCTTACCCCCAAATCAAGAATCAGCTTTGCTAATCATTCTTGAAAAGAACATCCGAGCCGTGGGATGGACATTGGCTGATATCAAAGGGATAAGTCCCACATACTGGATGCATAAAATTTGTCTAGAAGAAGGAAAAGAGGGATCCATTGAGCCTTAAAGGCGGCTAAACCTAGCAATGAAAGAAGTTGTCAAGAAAAAAGTGCTTAAATGGTTGGGCGCAGGCGTTATCTTTCCCATCTCTGATAGTAAATGGGTAAGTCCTGTGCAATGCATTCCCAAGAAAGGAGGTATGACTGTTGTCCCAAACAAGAATAACGAATTGATCCCCACCCGCACTGTCATGGGGTGGAGAATCTGCATGGACTACAGGAAACTCAACGCGACGACGAAGAAGGATCACTTCCCACTGCCTTTTATTGACCAAATGTTAGATAGACTAGCAGGAAATGAGTTCTTCTGCTTCTTGGATGGCTATTCGAGCTACAACCAGATAATGATTACTCCAAAAGACCAGGAGAAGACAACATTTACATGTCCTTATGGTACATTCGCATTTCGACGCATGCCGTTTGGACTATGTAACACCCCAGGCACCCTTCAGCGATGTATGATGGCAATCTTTTTTGAATTTTTAGAAGAATCTGTGGAGATATTCATGGACAATTTTTCGGTCTTTGGAAATTCGTTCGAAGCATGTTTAGCTAATTTAGAGAAAGTATTGAAAAGATGCGAGGACACCAACTTAGTGCTCAATTGGGATAAATGTCACTTCATGGTAAACGAAGGAATTGTCCTCGGTCACAAAATATCCAAGAAGGGCCTTAAAATCGATCAGGCAAAAATTTAAGCTGTGGAGAAGCTCCCGCCTCCTACAAATGTAAAGACACTTCGCAGCTTCCTGAGACATGCAGGCTTTTATAGAAGGTTCGTCAAGGACTTTTCAAAAATTGCACGCCCCTTAAGCTCATTGCTAGAGCAAAATTGACCCTACAAGTTTGATGAAGAATGCCTCAAGGCGTTTAAGACTCTGAAAGAGCGTTGGTGTCAGCACCAATTTTAATTTCCCCAAACTGGTCGCAGCCATTTGAGCTAATGTGTGATGCTAGCGACTATGCGATGGGAGCTGCGTTGGTTCAACGCAGAAACAGAATGTTGCATCCTATAGCCTACGCCAGCAAAACTTTCAACGCAACCTAAGCGAATTACACCACTACTGAGAAAGAATTGCTAGCAGTAGTGTTCGCTGTTGAAAAATTCAGAGCATATCTTCTAGGGTCAAAAGTCATCATCCACACTGACCACTCAGCTATCCGATACTTGATGACTAAAAAAGATGCCAAGCCGAGGCTCATTCGATGGATTCTGCTTCTTCAAGAGTTCGACGCAGAAATAGTTTGTAAGCACTGACTTGTAATACTAAGTATTGGGACAAGGTAAGTGAAATGTGGGCGTTGTTAGAGAAAAGTAGCCGAGAGTGGAAGAGTTAAGCATGGGCCAAGACTATGCATTGATGAAAGCAGAAAAGAGCTGTGAGTGACACTTTTCTTTCTTTGAAAACAAAATTTATTGAAAATGTTTAGTTTGGTTTTTCTTATGAGATATGGCTTTGAGATGAACTGTTCTCTTGAAAAGTATGATGTTTGATGATATTGTTCTCAAGGCATGTTTTATCCATTTTCTATAAGATGTTGAAAGGCATGTTGTGAAATGTTGTTTATCGTGAAATATCTAATTTTTCATGAAAGACTTTCAAGTGAATTATTTATGTAAAATACTGGTTTCTAAAATGTTTTAGAGGAGACTCAGTGCTGAAGGACATGGAGAAGGCATGTGAGTTTCCCCGGGACCTAGTACTAAAGGACATGGAGAAGGTACTTGGGCAACCCGCCATATTCCTATGTGCACATAGAGGTTATATGCTGGTGCGTTGAGTTTTGCTCTGCATCGAGCCTTATTTGTTTTCGACGTTGGGGCGTTGAGTTTTGCTCCGCCTTAACTAAGGAGAAGTATTGTAACCGTACTGTTTTACTTACGAATTCTTGAAAAAAAAACATGTATGATTTGATAAGGGCATTTAAACGTGATTTAATCAATGATAATGAGATGATTCTATGTTTTACTCAAGCTGTCAGAATTTGTTTAAATCTTGATGATTTTCGAACTAAATAAATTTGTTTAAAACTAGTCACTCACTGGGCTATTAGCTTATGTTTTCAAGTTTTTCTTTCCCCTCCAGGTAGCAAGGACGTTCCTGGTGCTTTGCCTACTCCAACTCACCCTGCTTAAGCTTCGAGTTTCCAGAAAATTGTTCTGTTTTAAAGAGTTGTATGTATGTAAAACCTTATATAGGTGGCATGTAGACCTAGTTGTACATTTACTGGGAGTTGAAATATGGTTTTGTATAAAGGCTTTATGGAGGAGTTGTATTCTGAATTATCGATATGTATATAACTTCCTATATGTTATGGTTGAAATGTATTAAGAAGTGATATGTATATTGTGAACAGTACAGGATCAGTGTGGCAGATCATCTTTCCAGACTTGAGAATATAAAACACGATCGAAAACAGTTGGACGTTAACGCAAGCTTTCCAGATGAAGCTATATTAAAAGTCACAGAATCTGCGCCATGGTATGCAGGTATTGTTAACTTCTTGGTGTGCAAGCAATCTCCCGAAGATTTCAACGCATAGCTGAAGAAGAAGTTGATGCATGATGCAAAGTTCTATTATTGGGACGAGCCCCAACCCTACAAAAGGGGGCCGGATCAAATCTTCAGACTATGCGTCCTAGAGACTTCATTTCAACGCATCCTATCTCAATGTCATGACTCCCCATACAGAGGACATTTTGGAGGACAGCAAACTGCAGCCAAGGTCTTACAAAGCAGATACTTCAGGCCAACTCTTTTCAGAGACGCCAGGGACTATGCAATCAAGTGCGACAGATGTCAACGCACTGGAAATATCTCAAGTCGAGACGAAATGCCACTTACCTCTATCTTAGAAGTTGAGCTCTTTGACGTTTGTGGTATTGATTTTATGGGCCCATTTCCGCCATCTAATGGCCACAACTATATACTGGTAGCTGTGGATTATGTATCAAAATGGGTTGAAACAATCTCTTGCGCTAAGAATGATGCGGCGACAATTTCAAATTTTCTTTAGAAGAATATATTCACGAGATTTGGAACGCCGAGAGCCCTGATTAACCATGAAGGTACACATTTCATTAATAAGATTATTTCCAAGTTGCTAATCAAATACAATGTACATCATAGGGTGACAACTTCATACCACCCCCAGACAAATGGTCAGGCAGAAGTTTCCAATAAAGAGTTGAAAACTATTTTAGAAAAAGTGGTTAACTCCTCTCGGAAGGATTGGGCGTCCAAATTGGACGAGGCGTTATGGGCATATCGGACAACATTTAAAACGCCTCTCGGAATGTCACCGTACACGCTGGTCTTTGGAAAGGCATGCCATTTGCTTTTGGAGCTAGAACACAAAACATTGTGGGCTGCCAAGAGATTGAATATGGACCTGAAAGCAGCTGAAGAAGCACGTTAGCTTCAATTGAATGAATTGGAGGAATGGAGATTACAAGTTTATGAGAACGCAAAGATATACAAAGAATGAACAAAGCGTTGGCACGATCAACGCATCAGTAAGAAATCTTTACATGTAGGTCAAAAGATCCTCCTTTTTAACTCAAGACTGCATTTATTTCCAGGAAAATTAAGAACAAGATGGTCTGGTCCTTTTGTGATCAAGGAAATCTTTCCTCATGGTGCTGTAGAGCTGATGAATGAAGACGACACCAACGCATTCAAAGTGAAGCCATATTATGGAGACTGCCTTGAACGAGACAAAGTAGCCGTTGCCCTAGAAAAGATAGAATGAGGAAAAGATGGACGCGTCCTGCATTGACATTAAGCACATATATCCTAGGGACGCATCCTAACTTTTGTACCTTAATTGCTTTTATCTTAATTTTTTCTTTCTTCCCGCATTATTTCTTTTTTCTTTCTTTTCGTCATTTGATTTGATTTGATTTAATTTTTATTTTGTTTAACTTTAATTTAATTTAATTTAATTTATTTTTTATTTGCTTTGAAAAATTTTGTTCAGATGCTATCTATCATTTTGCATGAGTGAAAATTGAACTCAAATTCAATTCGAAGGCGTCGACATCGAAACGATGCGACACGGGTAGCTTGACGCCTAGGGGGGAATTTGAAGCGATTCTGTCACATCGCTATCAGATCAAGAATTCGAAAAGTTGACTGCGCTTAAGTAAGCTGTCTTCAACGGTTGTTAGACCATTCAATGCCGCTATGATGTCATGCATCGAGCCACTAACCCATGCGTTCAGCCAACCTATGCACTCAGCCAACCCTCGTGCGCAGTTAAAACCCTTTATAAACCCCTCTTCAACCATTTTTCGAGTCACGCTTCCTTTCTCTCTAAATTTTCCGATAACCGGCGTAATTTCTGGCTTATTCGAAACAATCTCCCGATTCTCACCCACTTTTCTCTCTTTTCACCTATACCCTTCCCATGGCTTCCTAGAAACCCACCTCCTCCAAAATCCCTAAACCTATGGCCTCATCCTCGAGGCATGGTAGTCGGAATCTGTCCACTACTTTCGCCAGACCTAAACCCATCACCATTGTTCGCCTCAACAGTCCTGAGTATGAGGCGACATCAGCCCCATCTCCACCACGCTCCAGGCACCTGTCAGAAGCTCAAGAAGTAGGAAGGAATGACGAGTCCACCGTCTTCAGAGATATTCTAGACACCATTCATGAAGAAGACGATGCCTGGTTGGACGGGTTGGTCGACCAGAGGATGAAAAGTAAGTCGTGTGGGCCAGTCCTGCGATGAGTGATCTTAAGGAATCGGACTTCGATGAAAGACCTATTGGTAAAGTAATAGCGACGGTGGAAAAGAAGAAGTCCGCCACAAAAAGGAAAATCAGACCAATAAGGGCCAGGGAAGAAGAAGTCGAGGAAGATGTACCTCCGCTAAAGAGGAAAAATGAAAAAGTAAAGGATGCAGGGACATCCAAGGCTATCGCCGCATCATCTGTTGAGTGGTTAGCAGCGAGAGCGACAGAGAAGTCCAAGAAGCTGAAAGACGACATCAAGAAAATGAAAGAAAGGACGGAGTCGTTTCTCGCCGCAGCAAAGAGAAGAAAAGAGGAAATCACATCTAGCGAACAAGCTGCCAAGGAGGCCGCCAGAAAAACCTAGTTTCTCTATCGCATAGCTGAGATTGCGAAGGAATTAGAAGTTGAAGTATAAGTGATGGATGTGGAAAAGCCACCCAAAGCTGAACGCATCAAACAAAACATAAAAACAATAAGGAAGGAGAAGAAGAAAGAAAAAGAGGTAGCAATAACCAATGAGAAGCTACCGGAGAAAAAGAAGAAGATTGAGGTGGCTAAGGCACCTGCAGTGGTTATAAGGGACGTGGACGCAGGCAGAGCAAGAAGAACGCTTGCTAGTCCCATCAACAAGAATGAGAAGGGAAAAGAGAAATTGGTTGAGGAACCAATAAAGGAGGCGGCAAAGAGCCAAAAGAAACAATTCAGTGGGCTCTATACTGAAGTGGGATTTTTCCCTGAACCAATTGAGCTGCTCGCTTTCATTATACAAGGAGTCGACGCAATGGGTTGGAGGTAATTTTGCGAAAGTGCCCAAGTCATCCAACCCACCGCTGTGGAGGCATTTTACGAAGGAACCATTCATCGCAAGGCACACCAAGTCAAAGTTGGAGATGAAATGATTTCTTTCCAACCTCAGGAAATCAACGCATTGTTTGATCTTCCCGACATCGCGGCGGTAGAGGGAAATAGAATATGTCGACGCCTACAGATGCCGAAATGAATGACGCCTTCACAACCATCGCCAAATCGGGGTCAGAGTGGAACACTTCCCCAGAGGGCATTCGGACATTGGCGCCAACTTGCTTGATCGCCGAGGCCAACCTGTGGCTTTACTTCATCAAGCGGTCGCTAATCCCCACAACGCATGACACCTCAATTTCACGAGACTGTGCCATGGTCATTTATTGCATCATGTGGGGAATTTTGCTAGACGTGGGACACATCATTGCCCCATAAATTCGGGGGTTATTTTTCAAGCCAAGGGGTCAGCTATTCTTCCCCTTTCTTGTGACAAGACTATGTGCCAACGCAGAATTTATGGAGGATGCGCCAGTCAGAGCAGTAAATGGAGTCTTCTCAGCTCAAAGTCTCAAACGAATATTAAAGGACTCACTGCATTTTCTTGAGGCGGCCAACGCAAAAAAGAGGCCAACCAAGTCACAAGAACCATCATCCCCTCACCCTCCTCAACTCAAGAAGAGGAAACTTGTTAAGAAGAATTTTGAGATTAAGGCGTCGAGTTCACAAGCCAAAGAAACTGTTCAGCTCGACGCCAACACACAAGCCTTGACCGTTTATACTCCTCGCATTGACCCAATCCCTGAGGAGCCCTCTTCACCACCAACTTCCCTTTTATCTTCCCCGAAAATCCAAAAAGAGCCACTTCCTATTCCCACCACCCAACGCGGCCTCCCATCGCCTCTTCGACTTCCTATCGCAGACTTAAATGAAGAGTCGAAGGAAGTGTCGCCGCCCTCTTCGCCCCACCTGGAGTTAACCCTTTCCCCACCTCAATCATCTATCTTTCGAGAGGCAACTCCATCCCCACCCCCACCACCCGTTGAGTCGAACCTGACTCTGGATCCTGAGGAATCAGCGCCCTTTCAATTCTCACCGCCTCGCCATGAACCTCAATCTTCCAATCTTCCAACTCCACCAACTACTGAACCTTCTGCCCGCCCAACTTCTCAACCGCAGGCAGAAGCATCTACATGCACGCACCATCAAGAAGACCCATATCAATTACGGCACGCCTCTGCTCCGCTGCAGTTTGTTAATTTCAGTCTGGATGATTTGCTGCGGTACTTGGATGATGGGATCTTTCATCCCATCATGGGAGACCTGGATGAAATTCGGCGCAAGGAGATGAAAAGTCTCCAGTGGCAAGAAGAGTTGGCTTAACAAGTTTCACAATTGGGTCAGCAAGTGACTCAGATGGCGCAGCAACAATTGGAGCTTCGGAATTTTGTTCAATGCCAAACTCTGCGTCAGGATGAACAATTCAACACTATGATGAATTACATTTATGAAGTGTTCGTCCAACGCATCCCAGCGCCAATTATTCCTCCTTCCCTTCAGCAACCCCTTCAATTCAACGATCCAAATCCTCCCCCTGCGGACAACAATGACAACGCCCCGAGGAGAACTTAAATTTGGGGGTGTTCTTTGGGAATTTTCCTCATTTTCTTAAGTTTATTCTATAATACATTTGTATCAATACAATATTCAATTCATGAATCTCTTTGTTCTCTTTTTGTTTGTACTTTCAATTATTTCTAACCTCCATGATGATATTTAACTGCCCGATTCTTGCCAGTTAAAGTGACTTTTACTTTAGATAAAATGGTCAAACTGTTTGTTGACAGGATAGTAAGTCAATATGGAGCTCCTGTGTCTATTATTTCTGATAGAGATCCGAGGTTTACATCTAAGTTCTGGCCGAGTTTACAGCAAGCATTGGGAACTAAACTTAAGTTTAGTACAACTTTTCATCCTCAAACTGATGGACAATCAGAAAGAATG
This sequence comes from Citrullus colocynthis, assembly GCA_031780015.1. Taxonomy (NCBI): domain Eukaryota; kingdom Viridiplantae; phylum Streptophyta; class Magnoliopsida; order Cucurbitales; family Cucurbitaceae; genus Citrullus; species Citrullus colocynthis. The sequence continues at coordinate 3,982,944 of QLSR01000084.1, forward strand.
ATTCAGACTCTAGAGGATATGTTGCGTGCTTGTGTACTGCAATTTAAAGGAAGCTGGGATACTCATCTATCTTTGATGGAGTTTGCGTATAATAATAATTATCATGCTAGTATTGGAATAGCACCCTATGAGGCATTGTATGGCAGACGTTGTAGAACTCCTATATGTTGGGGTGAAGTAGGAGAAAGGAAGTTAATGGGACCAGAGTTAGTCCAAACTACGTCAGAAAACGTAAAATTCATAAGAGAAAGGTTGAAGACTGCACAGGATCGGCAGAAAAGCTACGCTGATAAAAGGCGTCGAGATTTAGAATTTGAAGTTGGTGATAAAGTCTTCTTGAAGTTATCTCCCTAGAAAGGAATTTTGAGATTCGGAAAGAAAGGAAAGTTGAGTCCAAGATATATTGGACCTTATGAGATTCTGGAACGCATAGGACTTTCAGCTTATCGATTAGCATTACCTATAGAGTTGTCCAAAATACATGACGTATTTCATGTTTCTCTACTAAGGAAGTACATTCCAAATCCTACACATGTTTTGGAGGCTAAACCTATTCAGGTAAATGAAGATTTATATTATGAAGAGGAACGTGTGCAAATTCTTGATCGAAAGGAACAAGTTTTGAGAACAAAAATGATACCGCTTGTTAAAGTTTGTGGAGGAATCATCAAGTAGAAGAAGCAACATAGGAAAGTAAAGATCAAATGAAGGCTAAATATCCCCACCTTTTCTTACACTGAACTTACTTGAATTTCGAGGACGAAATTCTTAAAAAGAGGGTAGTAAATTGTAAGCATTGGCTTATAATGCTAAGTGTTGGAACAAGGCAAGTGAAATGTGGCCATGCGTTGTTAGAGAAAAGTAGCCGAGAGTGGAAGAGTTAAGCATGGGCCAAGACTATGCGTTGATGAAAACAAAGAGGAGTATTGTTCTTTTGAGTGACCATGCGTTGAAGGTGAAAATCAAGAAAAGTTATGAGCTGAAGCAGTCACTTGGGTTGGAAGAGGAATTGATCATTGGAGGGGAAGTAAAAGTTTTTGAACAACCGTGTGTTGGTGAGGTTGCATGCGTTAAGGTCTCCATGCGATGGAGACGGATATAACTGATTGAATTGTACGCGTTGAAGGTAAGAGGCGTTGAGGACACCATGCATTGAGGGTGGCCGTCTGCTGAGGGCGTTGATGGTAGGCTGCGTTGAATGCCTTACCTTGAATTGAGAAGGGAAACCCCGCGCGCCAGCCTGCATAAGAGAGTTAAGTCGGCAGTATATATAGGTGAATAAATTGAATATTTTATCATTTTTAGACATTTTCGAGAGCTTAAGTTGGTTTCATTCTTTAGAAGAACTACAAGGGAAGGTAGAAGAAGGTGTTCTTGTGGATTTCGGATAGAAGTTTACTCGTTTTGGTATCGAAATCTAAGCTAGAATAGCACGTTATTAGCGGAAGCACAAGCTGGACAGTATCGGATGTTTGGAGTGAAATGAATCGAGGAGATAGAGTCTAAAGCTGAAATTTTAAGGTTAGTAAGTTAACTCAATTCTGAACAACTTTTATGAAGGATGTTTGAGTTGAAATGGAATAGAAACATGTAAACTCTTAGCTGGAAGTGACTGATAAGGAATTTCTGTGCAATCTGTAGTAGTGCAGAGAAATCTTGCAATATTTGACGAACAAGGACAAGTTAAGCTACGAAAATTTGAGGTAAGCAAGAAAACATATTTCTCTACAAGTTTGTAGAAGCAAAGAAGTTCTAATTTTGACTGGAAATATGACTTTTAATCGACAAAATTGAAGAACAAAAGGAAAAGAGAGAACTTTACTGTCGGGTGTCACTAGGAAGCGGATATCCCAGAAAATTGGAGAGTGAGTAGCGAGACAAATCTCACTGGTGGTATTGCAGAGCTTTTTGTCTCTCAAATCTCGCTGACTCTCGCTAGGTATCGTTCGTCAGATAAATCACGCTAGGCTCGCTTACCTTAGTGTCGCTAGTAGCATGTCCTATTGGCAGTATCGCTGGTAATCTCGCTGGAATGTCGGAATTTCGTTAGTAGCCCTGCTTATTAAGTTTACTTTGGATAAATGGGAGGCTCGGTAATGAATTATGATTTGAGTTTAATTATGAGAACTAAATGATTAAGTAAAAGAAGTGTAATGTAAAGAAAAATGTTTATTTTAGGCCAAGAGGAGATAGGAAAGGCGTATAATCCACTCAAGGCCTAGAAAAGAGCTGTGAGTGATACTTCTTTTCTTCTTTTAACGATTCTATTGTACTTGTCAGTTTGGTTTTTTCTTATTTATTGATGTTTTTGCTAAACGATATTGAAAAGCAGATTTATGGATTGATATTGATTTATGAAGTGCCCTGTTTTTCTTATGAAAGATTTGACTATGAACTGTTTTGTATAAAATATTGCATTAAACTAAAGGAAAAATGTTTTAGAGGAGACTCAGTGCTGATGGACATGGAGAAGGCACATGAGTTTCCCCGGGACCCAGTACTGATGGACATGGAGAAGGTACTTGGGCAACCCGCCATGTTCCTATGTGCACATAGAGGTTATATGCTAGTGCGTTGAGTTTTGCTCCGCATCGAGCCTTATTTGTTTTCGACGTTAGGGCGTTGAGATTTTCTCCGCCTCAACTAAGGAAAAGTATCGTAACCGTACTGTTTTACTTACGTATTGTTGAAAAACCATGTATGATTTGATAAGGGCATTTAAACGTGATTTAATCAATGAAAATGAGATGATTCTATGTTTTACTCATGTTATCAGAATTTGTTTAAATCCTGATGATTTTCAAACTAGAAGAATTTGTTTAAAACTTGTCACTCACTGGGCTGTTTGCTTATGTTTTCAAGTTTTTCTTTCCCCTCCAAGTAGCAAGGACGTTCCTGGTGCTTTGCCTACTCCAACTCGCCCTGCTTAAGCTTCGAGTTTCCAGAAAATTGTCCTGTTTTGAAAAGTTGCATGTATGTAAAACCTTATATAGGTGGCATGTAGACCTAGATGTACATTTACTGGGAGTTGAAACATGGTTTTGTATAAGGGCATTATGGAAGAGTTGTATTCAGAATTATCGACATGTATATAATTTTCTATATGTTATAGTTGAACTGTATTAAGGAGTGACATGTATGTTGTGAACTGTATAGGGTAAATGTGTAGAAGCGGATGGCATGCGTCAAAAGGGGGTTATGTATGCTGTCCTCACATCACCTTTCAGGTTATGTAGGCAAATCTGGGAGGGGGTGTGACATGAGCCATGCGTTCAAATTTCATAAAACACATCTAAAAAAAAAGGTATAAATATATTTTCGTGGACAAACAACTCTGCTGACAGTGCACAAAATTAGCCTGTTAAGAGTTAAGTTGAGAATTGCTCGTTACACAACATAATAGAAAGTGAGTGTCCAAGATCAGTGAAAAATAAATAAACGGTACCACTGTCGACGCAACCAAAAAGGAACGCGATAAGTGCCGAGTTGTGAGAGGGTATTTGCTCGATGTTGGCTGCCTCCATACACCCCATCGTTGGTATGTCAAAACGAAGGTAGATAGCCCGGATCAACGCAAGTCCACTTCAAAAGAAAATTTTTGTTTGAGTTAGATAAAAATAGAAACTTTATGAATGAATGAACTCCATAGCACATTACTAAAATGAGGACATCAGATTGGCTGGAAATGAGTAAGGGTATTTTTGAGGAATAAGCTTGCCGCATCTAAAAATGAGAAGTACTTTCAAAGCATCAATTGAAAAAGAACTTGGTGTGGTTATCTAGTTGTTGATATAGTCAAGGAATAGAAGGCATATTGAGAGGTGAGCTTTTACTTAGACTTGGGCTGTAGAATTTAATAAATCTTCAAATAAATGTTTGAGGACAAACATTAACTCAAATTTGGGGGAGTGATAACTTGTAGAAATACAAGATATTATAGTCACTATTTGAATTAATTAGAGTAACTTTAGAGCTAAACGCATGATTTTGGAAGTTGAATTATGTAAAATGTATCACCATGCATTGGCACTATCTACAAAATTATGAGTTTTTCTGTTCTTAATGCAGGATTAAGAAGAAAAAAAGCCCAAATAACCCAAGTACTAGAGACGAAACTGCTGCGAGAACAAACGGAAACCCATGCGCTGAAACTATGCGTTCGAGACCATGCGTCGAGACCATGCATTGAGAAAAAGTAGATATAGACGCCTGGGCAAAAGCTGTCATGTCAATATGCAAAAGGATAACACGTTATCAGGTCATGGCAGAACAAATGGGCCGACGATGTGAAAAGGCTGCGCAGCAGGCATGAAATTTAATGTAAAGGTGTCAGGTCATCATGAGTTCACCTTTTTTACGCCTATAAATAGTCCAAAGCTTCTCCATTCAAAAGGAGAGAGGGAGAATCGAGAGAGAAACGCGTGACAGGCGTGAAGGCTCTGCACACCTCCTCCACCATAACCAGCCTCCATTTCAAGCTCTTTTGAGAAAAGAATTCTGAGAACTTTCAGAATTGTCTCCCAATGAGTGAGAACCTTCACCCTATGGATTTTATGTATCAGATAGCAACCATCTCAAGCCTCCATGAAGCAAGACGTTGCCAGTGGCGGCTTGACGTCTTCCATTTCTGTTTTATCTCCATTTTCATCCTTCTTACTTATGTTTTGTTAATGACATTCGAGATTTAAATATGAGTTTGCTTGACGATTATCTTCCATCTATTTCCATATTAAATATCTTACACCATAATGTTTGAATGCTAAATGAGTTAGATGTTGGAGTTAGTTTTTCTTAAACAATATGAAGTATGTTACATCCTGATGAATACATATCATTAGCTTGCATAACATTGTCTGACAAACAAATGCAGTAAGCATGACTGTCTAGCTTGAGAGAGTAGATAATTAATCTTTAGCATTTATCAAGACTAGATGAGGTATAGAGATGTAGTTTATCTTTTGCCAATGCAAACTTACCATGTGTCTTAGAGATAAGATTAATGTGGCATCGAAACATCGAGAGATGAATTCACAAACTAAGTTTGTAGGTATGTACTTATACTTAAATAGGTTTAAGTTTTTCGTCTAACTCCTGCGTCAACTCTACCTTTATCGCATGGTTTCATCTATTTTCAACGCATGCTATTTGACACTAAACAACATTTGACTAACCATCGCCGCATCCACCTCATTGTTAGTTAGAAATTTTATTCATTCTTTATGTATAGTTTTAGACACATACAACTCATGCACATATTACTTGTATAGTGATAACTTGTAGAAATACAAGTTATTATAACCTTTTTCTTAGAAAAATAGAGATTAAATAGAGAAGCATGCGGTAGTTTAAGCTAAATTCTATTAATAAATCTTCCTACGCATTCTACTCTTGTATTTTTATGAAGATAATAATTTTACCACTTTTTGAGCCTAAAACGCATGTTTCAACGCAGGAATGCAGATAATGAGTTGACTACCTCCTAACGCAAGACTGTGCGTTAGAAACCTATGACGCGTTGACATCCGCCAAACTCCTCCTTGAAAGCATAATGACAAAAGACGCAAGACGCAAAAAATCAGATCATAATGGAGAGATTGTCAGAAGATTGACATGCATAATCTGTGGCTAAAGTGGTGGATCTAAATTGACCCGAGAATTACGCAATTAAATGAGATGGACTCATGAGATCAATTTCGCCACCAATCAAGCAGATCTGCCATTGATTGAGACCGTAACATCTATAAAAGGGCAGTCCTGCAAGATGAGAAAAGGTTGTTCATTCTCGGAAGAATTCCTAAATGACAGTGGAGTTCTCTCCAGAACACAATTGGAGACAAATAGCTCAAGAGAGAAGAGTCTTCCCTCCGCCTGACCACTTCACAGCAAATCCTCAGCTTCCATTCCTGCGACTCAAGACATTGACGCCCTTTTCCTGCTTTCTATCTTGTTTTTCTAGTTTGATTTTAGATTTGTGTCAAGACATTGAGCTATCTAAAGTTGTATTCCGTTCATCAATCTATATTTCTTCCATGTCTACTCATTTCTCTACACTTTCCGCTTTTTAGTTTGAATCCATGAGTAATTAATCTATCAAGGATTAAGGGTTACGTTAGCATCTAAATAAGAACCATAGTGTAACTATTGGATCATCAAAATAAGAACCATAGTGTAAATAAGAACCATGTCTACTCATTTCTCTACACTTTCCACTTTTTAGTTTGAATCCATGAGTAACTAATCTATCAAGGGTTAAGGGTTACGTTAGCATCTAAATAAGAACCATAGTGTAACTATTACATATTGTCAATTGTAATCTTAATTCGATGCTTATGTCCATCTAGCTAATCGATATAAGTAGTAATAATCAGACTGCTCGAGAGGATAAGTGATTGTGGAACTCAATTGACAAGGCTAAGTAGTGTTGCCTAGACATAGGAACAACCTTGGTACTTAACACTCTCCTACGCATTATAGACATATAACGCATAGCGGCTGACAACCGGGAGAAGAGTCGCAAGTATGAATAGACTATCACCATGCGTTTCTGATGTTAAATGTTAACCAAACCGAACCTTGTTTTTACCCATTCATTAAATTCACCTTGTTGACGTTGCTGTGTCGCATGCCTTTTCATCTTCCACATTTTAGTTTAGTGTACATGTTATCGCTTTCTTTAGATTAGAAACAAACATCTCTCGCGAATTATTCTTTGTTACCACTACAACGCATATAATCCACTTAAATATAGAATCAACATAATCCCTGTGTTCGACCTCGGATTCACCGAGACAACCTAGTCCTTTGCTTATACTTGGGCAAAGGATAGGAAAACTTGACATATCACAAACGCATAACATTAAGCATAAGTAAAACGCATAGTTTGTTAAACGCATAGGAAGTTTAATTATAATAACGCAACAAGTTTTGTACTTCAGCATTGCATGCGCAACAACATATAGTTCACCGCATAGTCATGCATCTATTCTCAACGCCTAGTTATTACAAATCCCTGCGTTCGACCCTGGACTTACCAGGAAAACCTATAAGAACTTATACTTGGGCTTTTTATAGGAAAACTTGCTTAATCATGATCATACTTGAGTAATTCTCGACGCATCTTTGTACGGAAATTATCATATCTATTTTTGTGCAACAAGCTAAGAAACTCAATATAAATCGAAAACAGATCCAATATTAAAATAACAACAAAGATGCATTTGTAAGACACACCACAATTGAATCTAATTGTTCTCTCTACTTTCTTATTTCATTTCATCTACTTTGCCTCTTTTGTTCTTTCTTTATTCTTCTTTTGATCTTGCATTGTTCTTATTTTATAATACATAGGTGTTTTTTATCTTTTATTTTATTTTGAAGGATATTTTTCTGAAAGGTAATTGTCTTTCATTAGCTTTTTTTCTCTAAAAATTAAAAGAAAATCAAAGTGTTTTTTTTTTCTTTTTTTTGATCTAATAAACTTTAAATTCCTAAATAAAGATAAAAACTAGTTTACGAAATGATTTCATATTATAATTTTCTAAGAAATTTGTTGCATTCCGACTTTTTATTTTGGTTTATAATTGATCAAAAACTTTGTGAGACACAAGGTTACATAGACTCTTTACTCAACAAAATTAGCATAAGCTTGTAATTGATCAATAAATTTTTATTTTTCCAACAAACATTTTAATTAAAATAACAATAGAATAATTATAAAAGAACAATAAAGAAATTGTGATAAAAGAAAAACAAAACCGTAGCTATACACATTCCTTAAGATAGACTTGCTCACTTGCTTGAGCAGTAATATTCAACTTTATTAAAATGGAGGTGTAAAGTAAAGTGGCATAGCCTAGAATTTAAGATCATCTTGATTAGACACATACATTTCTTACTATTGAATATAATACCAATATCTTGAAATTCTTTGAAAATTTGAAAAGACTTTAAGAGCAATGAATTGATAGAACAAAAATGAAGAAATAATGAAAAGTGATGTGAAAACTGATGAAGAAAACTCCCTTTCAATAATAGTTGAAAGTGAGAATTACAAAAACTATTTACATACTAAACCCTTTAAAATTCTAATGTTAGTTATAATTAAAGTAAAAATAAATAAATTCTTTTAAGTAGAAGCAAATAACCTTTTACATTCCAACTTTTGAAATTATATATATACACACACATTAGTTTTTTAAACATGCTTGCACGTGAACATTTCATTTTATGTATGCATTTTTAAAGAAAATTTTATTAATACATTCTTACCTTTTTGAAGCATGAACATTTCATTTTATGTATGCATTTTTAAAGAAAATTTTATTAATACATTCTTACCTTTTTGTATGGTGTGGAGGGAGGTAGCAATTTGGCTAATTTGCACCTCTATATTTTGAATTGCCTTGCCCGAACTTTGCATGGTGTTTACAATGGTTTGTATTGAATTCTTAATATTGAGGTCGTTGACCTTGATTCCTTCACAAACTCGAGCATCAAGTCTTCTCATGATGATGTTTTTTCACTAAAACCTATAGGTGCCTGCAAAATATTCTTGTTATTGACATAAGAAAATTTTTCTTAGGCTTCGATGGTTGTGAGCAAAAAATTGTTGTTGATGACTTTGATATTTTCCTTTATGTACATAGTGTCTCCATCTTACTTTTCTCTTTTTGATTTTTCATAGCCTCTAAAGAGACTATGGATAGTGGACTTGATTGAGCTTGGCCTCCTATAAATAATTTAGACAAAGTATTACTAAGGGAAGCCAATTGAGTTTTGAGAGCTTTTACCTCATCCACTGATCATACACACCGATGGTCCTATTTAAAGATGATCTCTCATAAGGTCAATTTTATTATGTGCTAGCTAAGTCTTTTAGTAATGCGTGTGGCTTGGGCGGTTTTTGAAAATATAGACCCTCCTGCAGTGACATCCAAGATTGATTTTGTGTTGCTTGTCAACCCGTTGTAGAATAATTGTATTTCCAACCAATTCGGATAGTCGTGTTGAGGGCACTTTCTCAAGAGGTCGTTGTACCTCCCTCACACCTCGTAGAGTTGTTCGTCCTCAAGTTGACGAAATGTGTCTATCTCCATCCTCAATCTTGTTATCTTGGATATTGGAAAATATTTATTCAAGAAAGCTTGGGCCAAGTTATCCCATGTTGTGATGCTCTCCTACAGTATCAAGTCAATCCTTTGTTCGGTCCTGTAGTGAGAAAGGAAAAAGTCTAAGTTTAATAGCATCATTAGACACACTATTCATCTTTACCTTGCTGTATATTTCTATAAAAGATCGTAGGTGCTTGTGACGGTCATCGGTATGACATCCTCAAAAAGCTATGTCAAAAAGAGGTTGGTACACCTTAGATTAAGATTTAGGGTAACACCACAATGCAGACCATCATAAAAAGTTATCCCCTTATGCCGTGTCGTAGCGCCTCCACAACTCCCAGGCACTTCCTACATAGTGTTGTGGTGCTCCCAATAGCGTTGCGGCACTCTTCACCTATCTCAAAATCCACGCTCTCTTCTCTACAGCGACACCTTATCATCGCAGCGCTGCCCTATTTTAGAGTTTTTACATTTTTTCTTCACTCTTACATCCGGTTTTGGCTCGATTTGGTTCTTTTGACATTCAAAACTTATTTTCTTTAGAAATACATGAAATCACTAGCAAATAACATCAAATCTAATAGACACATCCCTAAATTAAAGGCAAATAAAGTATTTTTTGGTTGCTTCTTAGACAACATGGGATTCAACCTCAGGGACAAAGTCTGCTCCTTCTTTCTCTAGATCTAAGAAATGGAAGAAGAAGAAAGGTGGAAAGTTGAATAAAACCACCCCTACTGCTACTACCCAGAAGGGCAAGAAGGCCAAGATTGGAAAGGAACCTGTTTTTATTACAACCAAGACGAGACTAGAAGTGGATCTAGCCAAAGTATTTGGCTAAGAAGAAGAAGGCCAAAGAAAGTAAATATGATTTACTTGTCTTGGAGACTTGTTTAGTGGAGATATATGATTCTTCCTGGATAATTAATTTAGGAGCCACTACTACAAATTTTGGCTTATAGGGGTACAATGTCGGTTGACAATCGACATTGAAGATCGTGTTATTAAAGGTCTTCAAGGGTTGAAGATATTAAGAACAACCGACATTAAACACCTTTCATAATATCTTCTTCAATGTCGTTTGTCTTTAATGTCAGTTGGCCCACATTATCTCTATTTTCGTGACAGACAATATCTGTCATGGTTTTGTTATTGAAAAATTAGAAAAAAAAATAGTTGTACGTGCAAATCAATGATATTTCTTTTTTACCTATACATGCACAAAATAAATTCTTATTTCTTTTGTGTATATAACTTAACTTTCAACAACCACAAAAATTAACTAATTCACGAAAAAAGAAAGTGACAAATTGCTTAACTAATCAACAAGTTACATTGACCAATACATACATATGGCTCTAAAGTCTAAAGATTAAGAGAGCTGGTTGTCTACTTTGGTGGATCTAAATTAGTCCAAAAATCTACCATAAACCTTAACTAATCATCCGAATTAGTTCAAACCTACAACCAACAACTTTTCATAAGTAAGAGATTTTCTAAGGTTAGTAAACAAATATGTAGTGCCTTACTAACCTTAGATCTTATTTTCAAGGTAGCAATCTCTCGTTCTGCAAAAACACCACCAATTGATCTTCTCTAGTATACTCTTAGGACAAGGAGGTTTGTGGGAACCTTTGTGAAAAAGAAGAGAAAAGAGTAGAGAATTGTCTTGAGACCAAAAGATGAGGATAAATAATCTTTCTGTAAATTTCACGTCAATTAACTCAATTAAGATCTCATCTCTATTTAACATGAGAGAAGTTGGTAACTTCCCTCCCCACTCTCCTGCATTGCAAGGGAGTTATTTTGTTATTTAATAATAATTAATATAAATTAATAAATCAAATTTAATTAATTTATATATAATAATTAAATATTAATTAAATAATCATTTAATTAATGAAATCTTATTTAATTAATTAAAGGAAATAAAATATCATATATTTGATTCAATGTTATAATATACATATACTCTCATAACCTATAGTTTTAATATGAATCCAATTCATACTAATTTAATATTTAAATCCTATTGAAATATTAATATTCTCATATTATAAAGTTTGTTTTCTCACATTATAAACTTTATGATGTATCTCATACATAATGTTAATTGTATCATATACAATTAATCTTTGATTAATTTGAATGCTCAAATTCTTTTATCACTTTATTTCCTTGTTTTAACCCGTTGTGAGCTATCAGAGAGACCTAATGAACCAACAGTTATAAGCTCCAATGATTCGAGATTAATAAATTAAACTCATTAATTATATTAATCAACATTCATTAGCAATGGGTCATACAACTAAAGACCTATAGTTGCACTCTTATGAACTGTGGTATATTTTTGCATCCATTGAATAACCATATTTTTGTAAATCAATCTTTCACAAGGTGTTCGTAATTACAGCTGGGTCAAATTACCGTTTTACTCCTGTAATTACCTCTTGCACCTTAAGTACCACCGATCCTCTGATGAACAATATTTTTTATGGTCCAACTATAAACAAAGTCTCTCTCAAATTAGTGAGAGAGTCAGACCTCATTGTTCAAGTCTCGGAATTGGCACTTAAGAGAACAACCTATCTACTTTCTCTAGAGTTAAGGAGTGAATTTCATCTTGTGAAGTTATGTTTCCAGCTCCTCACTCGGCATCGTTCTCAAAATGATAGGCATATTGAGTCAGCAACTAAGGTCATTCTCACTCATACAAATTAAAGAACAATCCTTATGAATAGGAGTTCATAACTCACTCAGAATTGAGATCAAGTTACATAATTCTCATTTGAAATATAAAACTCTTTAAGTGACAGAGTTACATAGAGAAATTTAATTTCGTGGTACAATCTTATACAAACTCACTGTATAGGATACTCCCAGTTACATGTCATTACATGAACGATTTGGATCAAACCGTTTTAACACTTACAACATTTGTAACACTTACAAAGTGGATTACTAGGATCAGGCACCCAACCTCACCCATATATTATAGACCTTTTAGGTTATTTCTTGATCACGATCCAATTGTATGTCAACCACATACTGTTCAAGATACGTTAAATAACCTAGGATCTTAGTTTATTGAATTTTGAGTTATACACACAAATAACAATTATTATAAAAAAGAATAATAATACTTTATTTATTAATCTATTTACAAATTTACCGACTACAAGATTTAAGACATAAATTCCAACGAGAATAAGTAAGAGCAAAGAAATAACTTATGTCAAGTATCACTATAATGCCCTCCAAGAAAGTAAAAGTTAGAGAAGTATTCAAATGGTAACATAAGACAAGCAATAAAAGGGTGAAGAAAAACGAAACCAAACCATATAATTATAGTACCTTATTATACGTTTAAATAATACTAAAACAGTTTTTACATGAGTTCTAGTGGTTCGAATGCAATGACATAGTTTGAATGACTATTTTCAATGTACATGAAGAACTTGTATATTCAGTTGAAGTTGAATATAAAAATGAAAATTTGTTCACCAAAGGCATAATGATAAGTAATGACGTAGACATAGATATTCAAAATTTTGAAAGTTAAAAAGAAAATTTAGTTGGGGAGAGAAACTAAGCAATAAAATCCAATATAATGAAGGATTCTATGTTCTCTATAATATAGCATAATGAAGTTATATTCGAGCTTAAAGAATAATCACACCGCAGAGTGACAGAGCTTCCAAGGAGTAAAAATGGAACTTTGCATAGGAAATCATTTGTAGGGTCAACTTTTATCATCTACAATAAATGTATACTACTACTATATTAGACCTCCAAAGTCTCCAAATAAGCTAATAAGAAAAACAGAATACAACTAACAATTACATTATTATAAAAAAAAAATAATAATAAAAAAAAATAAAAAATAAAAAAATAAAAAAAACTGCTCCAACCACCCTACCTTGTAATAATGAATTATAAGCAAAATTGGGTAGACAGGGGGTTTGCGAATATTAGTGTGGGTTAATAATACAAACAGATATTCTACAAATATAGAGTGACGAAAATGAAGACACCAAATTCAAAGGCTTTTCTAAAAACTGGTGTGCCAAATAGCCTCATGATATTCTCCACACCTCTGGTGAACCTCCCCCATTCTATTATATTTTTGCAATTTGTAAAGATAATGCTAATGGAGATTTAAAAAATAATAATAAAATTAAAAAAAAAAAAAAAATAAGCAGGGAACTAACTACTTAAACTAAAATGGAACGAAACCATGGTATTTTAACCAAAATTAAATTAACACAAGCAGAGTTCACTTAACACATATGCAACCAAATAATAACTTTAGATATAGCATAGAAGAGAAAGAAATGTCACTTGGTAAAAGGAAAGAATACCTTAGAGAAACCCCTTGTGCTTCTCCATGCTCTAAAAAAATTAACAAAATAGTATCTCTTCCTTCAACTATACGCCTTCCAACCAACGAAGTACATGCACATATATTCACTTGTGTGTTAAGACAATCTTAATACATATAAAGGAACATTGAAAACCAAATATTATTTTAGCATGAAAACCAAATAACAAATAAGTAAATTCTACTTTTCTAGTTCCAGCATAAAGACCTTTTCCCTACAAATGAGTGCTTACATTAACCTACAAATGAGTGCTTACATTAATGTTGGGACTAGTGTGTCCTAAATCTCTTGGATCTTGTAGTTTTGTAAATTATAAATACATTTTATTTATTAAATAAAATAAGAAGTTATTTTATTTAATTTTTTATTAACTCAATCCAATAAACTAAGATTTCATGGTTAGTTTATGTAAACTTAAACATGTATGTGATTGACATACAAGGTTGGATCATGTTTAAGTAATAACCAAAAGGCCTGTAGTATAGGAATAAGGTTGGATGTCTTATTCTCGTAACACTACAGATACGGCTCACTTTGTAATTGTTACAAGGAGTTGTAAAGTGTTACAAATGATTTGATCTTAATCGTTCATGTGGAGACATGTGAGTGGAGGTATTCTATGCAAAGAGTTTGTATAAGACCTAACCGAGAAATGTTTAATTTCTTTTTGTAACGTCGTTAATTGAAGAAATTAACATTTCATTGGATGACTATAGATAACTCAAACTGAATCCTGAGTGAGTTATGAACTCCTCTCTATGAGTGAAATTTTTTGATCTGTATAGGTAAGAATGGCCAAATCGCCGACTCAATAAGCCTACCATTTTGGGAATTTGTCTGATTAAGGAGCTGGAAACATATCTTCACAAGATGAAATTTTCTCTTTCCCGTGTTTAGGGTAAGTAGATAAATTACTCTCTTAAAGGCTAATTCCGAGTCTTGAACAATGAGGCATCGCCCTCTCAATGGCCCGAGAAGGGTTAGTTTATAGTTTGACTATAAATAGTTTGTTCATTAGAATGATTAATGGTACTTAAGGAGTTGGAAATAACAATAGGGGTAAAATGGTAATTTGATCCAACTGTAGTTATGAGTAATTTGTGAAGGGTCGACTTATTGTTGATTTATAAATTTCGTGGATACAGAAAATATCTATAGTGCGAAGAGTGCAACTGTAAGTCTTTCGTAGAGTGACCTAGTTAATGAATATTGATTAATCTAATTAAATAGTTTAATTGATTAATCTCATATAATTAGAGCTTCTAACTATAGGTCCATGATGTCCCCTCACTAGCTCATAAAGGATTAGTATAAGAATCAAACATTTTGGTTTAATTTGAAATGTTCAATATTAATAAGGGAATTAATTGTATATGATATAATTTGCATAATGTTTATAGATACATTATAATATAAAGTTTATTTTGAATGAGATTCAAAATTTATACTTTAAATTATAAGAGAGATGAATATTTAATATGAGATTTAAATATTAATTATATGAACGAGATTCATATAAAAACTATAGGTTAAAATTAATATGAATGAGATTCATATTTAAACTATAGGTTTTGTGAGAGAAGGTTGTTTGAATATGATTCAAATTAAATTTATTGATTAATTAATTGTTAATTAATTAATTAATTTAATTATATATATTAAATATGATATAATTATGTAATTATATTATTATTATTATTATTATTATCATCATCATCATTAGGGCTCTTTTCAGATATAGCAAAAGGAACCAAAATATTTATAAATATAGCAAAATTTCATTGTGTATCTACGATAGACCACAATAGGTCGTGATAGTCTACTATCTATGTCTATTGACAGATAGTAGTCTATCACGATAGACACAGATGGTAGTTTATCGCAGTCTATCACAGATAGACTATTGTATTTTGCTATTAGTTGTAAATATTTTTAGCAGTTTTGACATTTAAGATAATTTTCCTCATTATTATTATTATTATATTGAATAACTCCCACGTAGTGGGGAGTCATTATGGTTCTCTCTCACACTTTTACGTAAAAAAAGAGGGAAAGGGAGAGGAAGTTACTACATATCAAAATCACAAAGAGTTCGATAGATTTTATCCTCTCCAATTCTCTCTTCTCTTTTCAAGAATTCTCTTGCCAAAAATATAAGAGAGCCCACACAACTTCTCTATTGATTCTATTGTGAGAATAGTAAAGTTTCCATTGTGGTGGTGTTCCCAAAGGAGAGGTGGTCTTATTGTGCTTTGTTGGAGTTTCTCACTGGTTCATGACTTAGAAAAAGATATTTCCACATCGAAGAAGGTCTTCAGAGGTAGGAAAAACTTCTAATCTCTAACTCTTCTTTAAAAGCATGCTAATACAGTAGTTTATCCTTATGTATGTTCTCTGTAATTTTGTATTTCCAAAAGCAAATTTAATGGTATAAGGCGATCATTCACTTTCGTTGGGAATTCGATTCCTTCAATTATAACATATAAAGGCACATTGAACTGAAGAATTGTAGCCCGTGTAAATTTCTCTCATCTTTTTCTCTTTCCTCCTTTTCCTCTACTCCTACTCTACTTTCCTTCTACCTTGTATCTGTGCACATAATTGTAAGGTGGCAATATAATAGAGAACTTCCAAACTCATATCAAGAAGTTGCTCAAGTTGACAATTAACAAAATTAACTATAAACTTACAACACTAAAAGACATATGATTTTAATCAATTGCAAATGATCCAAAACATACTTTCAAACATCCAAAACACACTTTCAATCAATATCAAATCACAACACTCAAAGACATATCTTTATAAAAATTTACATTGTGGAGAGGATACAGAAACTACTTACCTTGATCGACAATCCTATAATTCTCAATTCAAAAATCCCTTTTGTTGAACAAACGTCAATTTTTAAACGCATAGACAATAAATATACTGTTTCAGTCTTAGAACTAAGTTAAAAACCTTAATCGGCACCGAGAGATTTTTAACTAGAAGATTCTTATCCAAAATTCACCATAAACATTAATTAATCACTCTGAATTAGTCCACAACTACCATCAACAACCTTTCACCAGTCAAAGACTGATGTAAAACACTTTAATTGAGTCCGAACCGATTCGAAATGTGTGTTTAATCTTGCTGAAACTTAATCAAATACTAAGAAAATTTACCCAACCATAATAATAAAATAAGTTTCCAGAGCTCATAATATAATTCAAAGCCAATTCAAAATAAGAATTAAAGCAACCATCCTTACCGAATCCTACAAAAGAGACTTCGAATAATGTTAGCTAGTGTTTGAAAGTGTCTGAACTTGCAGATTTGGAGTTTTAACAATATGGGTACACTAATTTAGAGCCACTTAAAGTGTGGGTAATAATTGAAAGCTTGCCTCGAAGCCAAACAAGTCCAAAATGTGTTCAATCTTGCTAAAACTTAATTAAATACATATAAATCTACCAAATCATGATAACAAATGAGTTTCAAGAGTTTAGAATATAATTCAAACACTTAAAACAAATTCGAAATAAGAATTAAAGCAATCAACCTTATCGAATCTTACAGACAAGGCTCCAAATAATGTCAGGCAGTGGTGGAAAGTGTCCGAACTTGCAGATCTAGACCTTAAATGATATGGATACACTAATTTAAAGCCACTCGATGTGTATGTAATAAAAAAAAGCTTACCTCGAAGTCGAACCAATCCAAAATGTGTACAATCTTACTACAACATAATCAAATACATATAAATTTACCCAACCATAATAACAAATGAGTTTCAAGAGGTCATAATATAATTCAAACACTTAAAACCAATTACCATCCTTACCGAATCTTACTGAAAAGGCTTCGAATAATGCTAGTTGGTGTTTGAAAGTGTTCGAACTTATAGATCTAGACCTTAAACAACATGGGTACACTAATTTAAAGCCACTCAAATTGTGAGTAATGATCAAAAGCTTACCACACAGTTGTAAAAAACGTGATGCACAACCTGTTCACGATTTGGAGAACCGGTGGACACGATTTAGAGCTTTAAACTTGTGGACACAAACGCAGCTTCAAGCTGGGAACATAGGAGCTAAGAAGTACAATCGATTTGGAGGGTTGCAGAGTGAATGCACGACTTGAGAGGTACACGATTTGGAGGTTCGGTACGAGCGATTCTTAAGGGGATATATGTGGCAACAAAGAGGTAGATCATAAAAAATTAGGGTTTCTTCTCATAAAAGTGAAAGAATATATATATTTAAAAAAAAATAATAATCCTTCTTGATTAAAAGAAGAGACCAAGGGAGAATGAGAAAAAAAGAATAAAAAGAAAGAGGAAGAAGAAGGAGGAGGAGGAGGACAAGGGAGAGAGAGAGGAGAAGGAAAATTGGAAGAGAAATGGAGAGAAAGAAAAACAGGTTTGGAGTTGTTTTTAATTTTCATTTTCTAATTGACGATTAGGGAAACTGGAAAAAAAAAATTTGAGAGAGAAATGAAGATGGGGGAGGGAGGGACACAAATAATGAAGATTAAAAATTTGTTTGGGATTCAAAAGAAATGGTCACCTACAATGTCGATTTTTAAACCGACATTATAGGTGTGCCTACAATGTCAATTTAAAACCGACATTAAAGTCCAAATTTCTTATAGAGCCACTAACCATGTTTGTTCTTTGCAGGGAATTTGTTTCTGGCGACAAGTGGAGGTTGGGGAGATGACTATGTGGGTCGAGATAGGACAGGTTGTCTCTATTGTTGCAATGGGAAGCTTAAAATTACTACTTCGAAAATCTTATTTATTGTTAGACAATGTTTGTGTAATTTCTTCTATTAAAAGGAACTTGATTTCTATTTCATGTCTTATAAAACAATTATATTCAATCTCTTTTGTTGTTAATAAAGCGTTTATATTCAAGAATGGGATTGAGATTTTTTCTGTGACATTAGAAAGTAATTTATATGTGAAAAGGCCTTTAGCATGTAAAATGCTCCATAAATATTTAAATGTTCAAAACTACAACGACGCAAAGACAAAAAGTTTCTCCTAAAGAGAATGTCCATCTTTAGTATCTAAGACTACGCCATATAAATCTCAATAGGATTGAGAGATTGGTCAAGAATGGACTTCTAAATAAGTTAGAAGAAAATTCTTTACTTGTAAGGGAATCATGTTTTGAAGGCAAGATGACAAAAAGACATTTTACTGAAAAAAGTTATAAAGCCAAAGAACTCTAAAAACCTGTACATTCAAACATTTATGATTCAATGAATGTTATGGCAAGAGGAGGATATGAATAATCATCACCTTTACAAATGATTATTCAAGGTATAGGTATGTTTACCTAATGTAACAGAAGTCTGAAAGTTCGAGGAGTACAAGGCTAAAGTTGAGAATTTGTTTGGTAAAATTATTAAAAACACTTTGGTCACATTGAAGTGGAAAGTATATGGAATTGAGATTTAAGACTATTTGATAGAACATGAAATCACATCCCAACTTTTAGCACCTAGTAGACTTGCTCACTTGTTAGACAAGCACTAATATTCAACTTCATCAAAGTAGAGGTGCAAAGTAAAGTAGCATAAGCCTAGAATTCAAGATCATCTTGATTTCGACACATACATTTTTTACAACTTGAATATAATACTAATATCTTGAGATGCTTCAAAAATTTGAAAAGTCTTTGAGAGCAATGAATTGAGAGAACAAAAATGAAGAAGGATTGAAAAAAGTGTTGTGAAAAACGTTATAGAAAACTCCCTTTTTGTAATAGTGAAGGGCGAGAATGACGTACAAAACCTTTTTACATCCTAAAACCTTTTTTGAAAAAATTATTAGTAAAACTTTTAAAAAATGAATTACAAAAATTTAAACTTTGTAAAGATGAATAAGTGAGCTTATAGAAGAAAGACGTTATAAATATTCCAAAAGAAGCTATACTCACAGAAAAAGTTGCATTTTTAACAAATTCATACCAATTTTCAGATTTTTTTGAACTCTCATGTAACAAGTTTATAGATGGAGTTAACCATTTGTCTAATATATTTAAATCAATTGTTTCTCCATTGAATTGAGTGAATAGAATTCCTATGACTCCAACAAACGAAGTAAATAGAGATAACACAAACATTAGAAACAGCATAGTATTATCTAATTCATAGGGATATGAAAAAGTCTTTTTGGTACCAAAATGGGGAATACTAACAAAAGGGCGCATAATTTGTGTTACATTACTATCAATTTGATATGTTGTTTTTTTCACAAAAAAAAAAGACCTTTCATTATTATTCATTGTTAATAATAATAAATTATTTGGTTGTTATTGACGACACTCAACTTCTAGCAATGATATTCATTTGTTTGATCTACAATCATGTTCATGAAAAATATGAAGTTTTCAAACGAAACTACTAAACTGCTTGTCTGTGAAGGTAGAAATCTTTTCAAATAAATTGGCTACAACTCTAAGAATTGAATTTGAATTTAAAAAAAAAAAAATGATGTTTTGCTCATGTGAGAGTTTGATATCAAAATGCATATACTTATATATGTACTTTAGAATATGAATATCAGTTACAATTTAGTAACGATGACAGTCATTTATTTGTCTATTATTTAATAAATTCAAAATTTTAATAGCAATATATAACAGTTATTTTATTTTTGTTACATATTCCAATTTAATAATGAATAAATTAATTTAATTTCAACTAATAAAAGAATGGAATGAATGACATGATTGTAATTAATGGATTTTTAAATGGGTATTTTCGTCCAAAACTATTTTTCATAGATCCTACCTTTTTAATATAGTATAGATATAGATATAGATTATAGATATAGATAATATATTATAGATTATAGAATATATTATTTTTTGTCGTCCAACCTTGTAAGGTTACCACGAGTTAAAAGCTTTTCATTCTTTATATTTTTCAACAATTCATTTACAACTTATTGATTGATCCAAAAACTTAAACTGATGAATTATGGTAAATATAATTATATCAACACTTTAACACTTGTCAATTGTATGCTATTACTGAAATTTTATCGAAAATTTTCATCCTATCAATGAGTATTTTTTTCTTATATGATGAGAATAGTGTCCTAAAATAAATTTCCAAAATAATGCTTAAATTATTTGCACTTTGTTTACGTCCCATTTGGATTAACTTAAAAAATAAATGTCTTTCAAAAATTTATTTTTATTTAAAAAAAAATGTATAATAAAATTTTAAAATAAAGACATTAATGACTTTTAAAATTCGTTTTGAGTAGTAACCAAACATTTATATTCCTTTCAAAATAGCTTATTTTCAAGGGTATGCTTGGCGTGCTGAGTTGAGTTCATATGTCCGTGGAGTTTATATGTCTGTAGAGATTATATGTCTGTGTTTTGGTGTTTGGGGTGCTGAGTTCATATGTCAGAGTATCTGGTACAATTTCTTTTTTTTTTTTACATAAATAATCTATTTTTATGATGATTATTTTTGTTTGAAATTTTTTTTATTCAATAATTTATATAAAAATAAACTATATATTGTTTTTTAAGCACGCATGTATTGTTGAGACTTTTAAAAAATGGAGTTTAGGATTTACTTTTGGATCATCCATTTTAACTTTTTATTTTTAATTTAAGCAATCATTTTACAAATTTGTGCATGTGACAGTTCTAGTTAAGTTATTTTTATTGCATGTTTACAAAAATAGAAAAAATATTGAAAATAATTACAAATATAGCAAAATTTTACTTTCTATCTATGATAGACCACGATAGACTCAAATAGACAATTATCAGTTTACTAGACAGACACGAATTTATCATGGTCTATTACAAATATAAAGTGAAATTTTTTATATTTGTAAATAGTTTGATATTTTTTCTATTTATAATAGTTTTCCTATTTTTATTGTAACACTTTTGATAAAACTTTTTAAAATAAAAAAAAATACTCATGCATCTGACAATTTTTCTCAAAAGCGTTTTTACATACAAGTCTGTTTGATTTCCTACGTGATAAAAATGATTTTATTAATATTAAATTACTATGAAGAATAACTATAAAATATTATTAGCTAATTAAAAAACCAAAAAATTCAACGTTTTGATGGAACTTACGTACTTTTGTGTCAACAAATATGTTTTTATTAATAATTTTGTGCATCAACTTAAATATAAACATTTATTGATATTTTATATGTATGTTTAAATTAATAGTTATTTTTAAGCTTTAAATTAAGGTTTTATTGACGGTTTTATGTCACAAGCATCAACAAAACAAAAAACTCATGTGTCAACATAGCTCAATTTTGTAATAGTCATAATTTAAAATAATGGTTGTTGGAGTTGGTGAAGTAGTCACTATCGGAGGTTGTCGGAGTTGTTCGTCAATAGTGATGGTTGAATGTCATAGGAGTTGGCAGTAGGCGGTGGTTGCTAGAGTTGGACGTCAAAGGTGGTTGCCAAATTTGGCCATTGAAGGTGATTGCCACAAGTTGGCCGTTGAAGAGGGTCGTCGGAGTGGACCTTTGGAAGTGGTTGTCAGATTTGGCCGTCGAAGGTAGTCGCCGGAGTTGGCCGTTGGAGGTGGTCGTCGAAGTTAGCCGTCGGAGATGGTCACTAGAGTTGGTCGTCGAAGGTTGGTCATCAGAGGTGGTTGTTAGAGTTGAGCAACGAAACATCAGTGGTGATACATGCTGAGTGCACTGTTGGTGGACAGGATATAAAATGTCGGTGACATCTGAAGTTGGTCTCCCAAACAATGAGTTGAGTTCATATCTCAACTCATCTCCTCTCATCTCCTCATTCCAAACACCCCCTAATCATATTGTTTTAAATTAATTAGAGTATCCTCAAAAAAAAAAAAAATGTTAATTTAGTACACAGTAATAGAAACGTATATTAGGACAAAGAAAATAACTGAAAATGATAATCCAAAATTTAGACGTTGGTACCTTTTGTGTTTTCAAGAGGATTTATTGATTTGTTTTTACTCTTCTCAATGTGACTCTTGTGCAAAGTTTAAAAAAGTTAATTGATAATTTCCCGCGAATTATTTGTTTTATTGTTAATTGATTGTGAGATTGAACCTCATGTTTATCTAATTTTAAACTAGATAAAAGAAAAGACATGACCAAAGTGAGCATAATTCAAACTTTCCGGCTTTCTCCTTAGACAGTTGGAAACGCCTCTAACCACCACTCTTGGCCATCCTTGGAAACAAACGCCTTTGTGGTTTTCTTTTTACCTCGATTTTTATCTCTTTTGTGTGGGTTATCATGTTCTTCAGCCGTGCAGTTGGTTAATTTACTCTATGCCTTTAGTTTTCCGAATTTGAATACAATAGAGGTAAAAAGTTGTTTTGTTTGTATTTCTTGCTTTTCGGTTTTGGTGTGAAAAGTGTTGGGGGAAAAGCGATATATGCAAACTGAATACACTAGCAAACTCAAGATAGTGTGGGAGACGTCATTAAGTAGTCGAGACACACTTCTGATAAGCGTTGTTCTGAAGACAATTTTTCGCTCTGCACTAGATGCAAGTAGACTACAGTGATCATCTCAGCAGGATGCAGTGACTAACTTTGGTAGAACTACAAGCTCGAACTACTCAGATCTGGCAGAACTCTTAAATATTTGCTCTCAACTCAACTCAAGACAAAAAAAGGAAAAAAAAAAGAGAGAGAGAAAGACAAGAGAAAACTCTTCAATTTGAATTGGGATGCTACAAATGAAGAAACAAGTTACTATTTATAGGCTAGCAACTTAGTAACTCTCCAAAATACAAAACAAAATCAAATAAATATAAAAATTGAAACATCTGTCAAATTGAACTTAAGTTAGTTGTTATTTGACAAAATCAAATATAACTCATTCAAATGGAAAAAACTACAAATTTAATTTCATACATGTTAAATTTGTACATAAAACATGATTTTAATTTGAAGTTTCAATCCAATTTGAAAGCTTCTAAACAATGAATTTAATCTACGCAATTAAATCCATTTTTATGTTTCAAATATTCACCAAACTTTTACCTTTTTTTTTTCATTATATATATCCAGCAAAAAGGACATGTTTATTATTGAGTATTCAAGTAATAATTAGATCTCCTTTTCTATTTTCTATTTTCTATCTCCCATTCGCGTTGGTATGAACTATCCCTTTAGTTGAATTATTACAGGATGTGGTTCATATGTTCCTTTTCAGGAAAGATGGGGATGGTTTTGCCATTCATTTGGCTAAGTTTAAATCCTTTCAAGAAAGTTACTTTGAATGTTCTATTTGGCCCCACCGGTAGTAGGAAAAATTTACACATTCTAGCTGGTTTGTTGAAGAAATATTAAATGGAAGGATGTTCATTTTGCTTTGAAAGATTATTTTCAGTCTAAAATCTTAATCAAACCTTTTATGGCTGACACTACATACATTGGGTTTAATTTCCCTAAAATTAACAAAGCTTTCACCTAAATTGGACACTGACAATTACAATGTATACACTACATAAAATAATTAATGTTCCAACTCAAAAAGTAAGTGAGATGGAATAACAATGTTGATAAATTGAAATAACCAAAAAAAACCTCACTATCTTGTGGATATTCAATAGGTGGTCGAGACACACTTACAAAGCAGCATCCTAAAGACAATTGATTCGTTTTGCACAAACTACAAGCAGACTACAATGATCGTCGCAACAAGGAACAATGACTAATATTGGTAAAACAACAACCTCAAACTACTTGGATCTAGCATAACTCTTGAATACTTACTCTTAACTCAATTTAGGTAATAAGTAAATAAAAGAAAGGAACCAAAAAACCTCAAAATTGTGTGTTGATTCAATAGGTAATTGAGGCATAAACCAAAAAACCTCAAATAGGTAGTCGAGGCACGCTTACAAAGTGTTATTTAGAAGACAGTTGTTCACTCTGCATAGACTGCAAGCAGACTACAACGATCATCTCCAACAGGAAAATGACTGGTTTTGGTAAAACATTAAATTTGACAGAACTCTTCGTTATATACTCTAAACTCATCTCAAGATGAAAAAGAAAATGATAGAATAAATCTTCAAATTGGAATGAGATCCTTTGAAGAAACAAGTTGCTATTTATAGGCTAGCAACTTAATAACTCTTCAAAATATAATATAAAATAGAATAAAAATAACAATTGAAACTATGTCAACATAACTCAATTGTGTAGTTACTTGACAAATTAAAGCATAACTCATCAAAGGGAAGAAACAACATATTTTTAACATATGAAAGTTAAATATATGAATGAAACATCATCCAATTTGATGTTTCAATTCAATGTAAAAGTTTCAACAATGATTTAATCCAATTTTATGTGTCAATACTCAATTCAATTTCTTTCACAACTTCTATTTTTCTATAATGTCCAACAAAAACTTCTTCTCAAACCTTAAATTTCTCAGATCACTCGCTCGTATTAAAGTTAGAGAAAATGGTGTGGTTTTCTCTTGTTGAAATTGAAATTAAAGATCAAACCAATAAAAAATTTCATCTTCAATTTGGTGATATTTATCCGTTAGATTCTGAAAGTACTCATCAAGGTTTACTAAATTTCAAAGAATTGAGATGAGGAAGTGTTTAAAGTAACTGATTTCGTTGAATATTTTGTTCTCACTAAGTGAAGGAAACCCTAATTAATTCAACTTCAAAGAGGCGGTTCAACTTATCCTTCAAAAGTCTCTTTTTATCATTTCAAGTGAATTAAACAAAATGCTAAGCAATGGAAGGAAATTTAATGATAGAATCTAATATTTCCAACCATCCCATGCACGAAGGTGAACAAGGATTGAATATTGACTTGCGTTTTATTTCAAGTTGTCTTGGTTTCAAGGGGGCAAGTAATGAAAAGGTTCTTTGTTTTTCGATCCTCTAAAGAAACAAAGAGGGATCAATTCAAATGCACCTCGTTCATTAGCAGATCTAGTTGATAGAAAAACCACAACCATTGCCACCTAATACAAATTTCAGCAAATCACCCTTAATCTTCTAGGATCATATATTTCTCTTATTAATGGGGTTTCTAGTCATTCATCCCCTAAGGATAATCTTTCCAATTATGATTCAAATGGAGAATTAGTGGTTATGATAATTAATGCACAACTTGTAGATTTTTTAGGCACAACCAACATATGTTGACATTTAGAGGGTTGCTTCGCAAACGATTCTAATACCTTATTTCAAATCGCAGAAAAATGTAAAAACTAGAAGAGTCAAAGTCTGTTATAGATCAAGCAAATAAGTCACACTTTTTTTTTTTTTTTTTAAATTGAAAAATGTAGTTTGTAAATGAAATGAAATCCAAATCGCTCATCATCAGTTTAAAGGCAAAGCCTAGCTTGGTGACTTTGTTTAGGGATGGAATTATTCTTCCGAATTCCTTTGGTCTTGAGACTAATACTAAAACATGTTGCCTTAAAAAGTTTTAGTTTCTTTGGAAGTGTCGTGTTCTCTTCCTTGTTCCAACTTTTTTCTTTATTATTATTTTTAAAAATTTATCATTCTTCTTCTCCATCTTTTTGTCGCTTTCTCCCAATTCTTCAATTCTTCTTTTTCTTTGTTTACAACTCTCATCTCAAATTTATCTTCTTCCAAAGTGCCTCAACAAAATGCTAAAACATAACATATGTTTGTGGTGACTGAACATATGTTTATATGTTTGTGGTGACTGAACATATGTTTGTATATGTTTGTGGTGACTGAACATATGTTTGTATATGTTTGTGGTGACTTAGTGTTCAATAACGTGTCCTAGCAACATTCTCACGTGTCCAAAATACAAACGAGTGTGTGAAACATGTAAAAAGCATGTTAACACAAGTCCAACATTGACAATTTGTCATTATCAATGTGTCGGTGCATTATAGCTCAACAGTAATTATCATATATTCTTTTCCTCAATGTTGGAGATTCAAATCTACTAGTTCGCATAAATAATATGTTTGTGGTGACTTAGTGTTCAATAACGTAGAGACGATGAGGATGGAGAATAAATTTAAATATACTACTTCACATAAATAATATACATATATCAATTCGTGATAGGAACCATGAAATCTTAAACCACGATTGATGGGCAAGAATGGCAAATAAATTTAAAAAAAAGAAGAAAGAAAAAAGAACGAAACTATGAAGTGAGACCAAAAATAACTTAGTATCTTATTTAGCAGCAACTAGAGGTTACAGGAGAATTGAGATTGCACATACCACTAATTCTATTGCATTTCTGAGGAAAGTTAATATATTCAACAATCTACCAAATGTTACATTGGCATTGTGCATTTCTTTTGAGAGTGTCCCAACAAATGGCAGCGACCACATTGTACAATCCTCTTTGGGCGTTTCAAGTTTTCAACTCTGAGAACTTTCTTTTTCGGCCTTCCGGGTGGGCGACGAACTTTGGGAGGGCGTATTGTAATATCAACCTTTGCACCTCCACCCTCGGCCCCCTCGCCTGGTTCCTTCCACAGGCTCTTGTCAAGGATTGGGTATATCATTTGTGAATAAGTTTCACGGTAACTAGCAACAGTGAAACAAGGCTCAGCAAACAGATGAGCATTCTGCCCACAGGACATTAGAGCAGCAGCGGCATGAGCACAAGGCAGACCATATAGTTGCCAACGACGACAGGAGCACACACGACTATGTATCTCCACAATATTTGTCCGCTCAGTTGAGACGATTTCAAACTCAACTTCATTCGCACGGAGTACTTGATAACAGCGTGCATCTGCAATTGCCTCAGCAATCCGCTTCTCCGCAGAGGGTACCAGAATGGAGGTTAATCTCATTCCCATTTCACGCCGCTCGTTAAACCAAGACGCCATCTCATTACGGATATGCTCCATCATCTGCACAATGGGGAGCTCGTGACACTCAAGTGCCCAATTATACAACAACTCTGTGACCCCTAATGTGAAATGGCCATATCGCACACCTTCAAAATATGCTACAGCCCACAATTGGGGAGGGAAGTGCTGAAACCAAGTTATAACTTCTTGTGAGATCTCCACCATTTCAGCGATTTTGCTGTCGAATTCAGCTGCAGTGAGAGCATAAACAGCATTCCAGAAAATATTAACCAACTTCGTGTTTTTAAATGTATCACGAAAATTTTCGCTTACATAACGCAGACAGAATCCATGAAAGGCACTAGGAAAATGTGTCTCAACTGCCTCGACAATGCCTCTTTGTCTTTCAGATAGTATTGTCAATCTTGGCATGTTATCAGTATTTACCCCAAGAAGCTTCCGCAGTTCTGACATGAACCACATCCAATTTTCATCACTCTCCACATCAACAACTGCAATGGCCAATGGGAACAATGAATCATCCGCGTCAACAACCGCAGCACAGAGTAAGGCTCCCAAGTATTTTCCTTTAAGATGTGCTCTGTCAAGTTCAAGAAGCGGCCTACAGGCATTTATAAACCCATATATCGAAGCACGGTAAGAAATAAACAAGCGCTGGAAGCAATTTTCTTGTCCAGTTGCAAAAACTGAAGCAATGCTTCCCGGGTTTGTTTTCCTTATTTGTTCACAATACGCAGGAAGAAGGCGATACCCTTCTTCAAAAGTTCCATGAAGTGCAGCCATGCTACGTTCTTTCCCACGCCAAGCTTGCATGTACGATACAGCAACTCCATGCTGATCACGGATATCACGGAGGATTTCCTTGGGTTTATACTGTGGATTATCTCTTACTTGTGCTGCCACAGATCTGGCAACCCATCCCACGGAGGCTTGCTGATGATGAAGATTACGAACACCTTCACAAGTATGCTCACCATGTAAGGTTCTTACTGTAAAGGTTGGAACTCCAGGGCATTTTGCTACATGCACACGCCATGGGCAACCTTCCTTGGAACACTTGGCTATAAATCGGCTACGATCGGATTTAACGATTCGAATATCAAAATGCATAGCTATAGCAATATCTTTCAACATCCTCCGGCAAGTTTCAACATCGGGAAATTCCTGTCCAATAACCAGAGTATGATCTACCAGGCTAAGTGCAGCATCCGACACAATTAAAGAATGATCAGCCATTTATTCATCAGAGTATGAAGGCACCAGCATCACATGATTCAGCAAGTTTTCTTCATGTTCAACTAAAGAACTAGCATTAGACACTCTACTGTACCACGCTGCCACCATAAAGGGGAAAGAAAGTCATGTTTGGAGAATACGAGTATTAACAACCGAGTTCAATAAAACAACTGTCAACTTTTTTTTTTTAACAATTTACAATCAATTATAGAAGCCAGGTTAATTTTGTTAAGATAAACATCTGAACTCTAATTACTTGTGCAAGCAATGGAAATCAACGAATGCAAAAAAAAAAAAAAAAAAAAAAAAAAAAAAAAAAAAAAAAAAAAAAAAAAA
>QLSR01000084.1:4012405-4089895 GCA_031780015.1 Citrullus colocynthis
AAAAAAAAAAAAAAAAAAAAAAAAAAAAAAAAAAAAAAAAAAAAAAACAAACTTGGTTGTTTATCCTATACTCAGTAATTTAGAATATATTCTCACTGCTATTATTCAGAAGAAAGTTACATATATATAGGAACAAACAAACCCTAGACTAGGTATGTACAATTACGATAAAGGACAATTATACATAAACATCTAAAATATGTATTATAACACTCCCCTTCAACCTAGAGCAAATATGTCAATTCTACCTAGGTTGTTGCCTAGATAGCTTATTCTTGCTCCATTTCCAGCTTTGGTAAGAATATCTCCCATTCGTATATCTTGTGGACACCAACCCTTCTTGTATTTTTTCGCGAATGAAATGACAATCCACTTCAATATGTTTCGTCCATTCATGAAACATCGGGTTAGATGCAATGTAGAGTGCAGTTTGATTATCACACCATAATTTAGCTGACACAGTAACACTGAACCCTATCTCAGATAACAATTGGTGTATCCACATTATTTCGCACACAGTTAAAGCCTAGCTAGTTATACCCAATATATCATTTCCAGTGATAACAATATCATCAACATATACAACAAGTAAAGTAATACCATTTTATCAGATCGTCAATAGAAGACAGAATGATCGGACTTACTTTTCTTCATAACAAATTGTTCAAGTGCTTGGCAAAACTTACCAAACCATGCACGTGAACTCTATTTCAAACTCATCAACATATACAACAAGTAAAGTAATACCATTTTATCAGATTGTCAATAGAAGATAGAATGATCGGACTTACTTTTCTTCATAACAAATTGTTCAAGTGCTTGGCAAAACTTACCAAACCATGCACGTGAACTCTATTTCAAACCATACAAAGATTTTCGAAGGCAACATACTTTATCACTCTCCCCCTGAGCAACAAAGGTGGTCGCTACATATAAACTTCCTCCCGAAAATCACTATGCAGAAAAGCATTCTTTATGTCATGCTGATGCAAAAAAGAACAATTGTGGGTAGCAGCCATGAAAAGAAAAAGTCCAATGGAGTTTAATTTGGCAACTGGAAGAAACGTATCTAAATAATCAGTCTCATAGATTTGGGCGTAACTTTGGCAACAAAACGAGCTTTCAATCGAGCCACTGTTCCATTAGGGTTAACCTTGATAGCATACACCCATTTAAATCCAATTACCTTCTTTCCAATAGGACGACAGACTAAATCCCAACTATCATTATCATCTAAAGTAGTCATCTCCTCAATCATTGCACTACGCCAGCTAGGATGAGATAAAGTTTCATAATCAAAGTTAGGAATAGAGGTGGAATCAAGGGATCTAATAAAAGAATACGTGGGCGAGGACAACTGATGACATAAAACAAACGTAGAAATAGGGTAAGCACAAGTGCGTTTACCTTTCCGAAGGGTGATTAGAAGATCATCACTTGGTCCTGGATCAATTGTCGAAGAAGTCATTGGTGTAGCACATGTGCCTGAATGTTGTTGTGGAAGTCGCCTGGAGTATACTTGAGTAATGGGTGGACGAGAAGGAAGAGATACAGGGGAAGACAGAGTAGATGATGATGTGGGAGAGGTAATCTCATAGATAAAAAGATGGTCATCCTTCCCCTAAGACGAACTCGATGGTGATGGACTAAAGGGCATATCTTCGAAAAATGTAACATCAAGAGAGACAAGATACCTGTTAAGAGTAAGATAATAACAACGATACCCCTTTTGAACACACGAATAACCTAAGAATATGCATTTCAAGGATTTGGGTTCTAACTTGGTACGATGAGGACGAATATCCCGAGCAAAACAAACGCAACCAAATATCTTTGGAGCAATATGAAATAAAGATTTGGTAGGGAAAAGAACACGATAAGTAATTTCACCATTAAGAACAGAGGAAGCCATTCTATTAATCAAAAAACAAGCGGTTGAAAAAGCATCTCCCCAAAATTGCTTTGGAACGTGCATTTGAAAGAATAATGCACGTGCAGTTTCAAGTAAGTGCCTATTCTTTCATTCAACAACTCCATTTTGGGATGGAGTGTCGACACAAGAGGATTGATGAATGATGTCATGTTCACAAAAGTACGATACAAACACATGAGAAAAACATTCGCCAACATTATCAGTTCACAAAGTTTTGATAGAGATATTAAACTGATTTTGAATTTCAGCATGAAATGCACAAAAGTGAAATAGTAACTCAAAACAATTTTTCATTAAATATAACCAAATCAAACGAGAATAATCGTCAACAAAAGTAACAAATTTGCGACACAACTAGGCAATGGCCACAAATATCAAAATGAACTAATTCTAATGAACCACTTGCTCATTTATTGACTCTAGGACTAAAACTAAGACGATGAAATTTACCGAACCAACACGAATCACTATTCAAAGAGGACAAAGACCATGAACGAAGATGGATGACCCAAGCGACAATAAATTTCAAACAGAGATGTAACTCCTGAGCAAGCCACAACTTTTGGTATTTGGTGATTAAAAATATAAATGCCCCCTGACTCATATCCTCTACTAATAATCTTTTTCATCATACAATCCTAAAGCAAGCAATAACCAGGAAAAAATGAGACACCACAGTTAAGGTCATGAGTAAGTTGGCTAATAGATATTAAATTTAAGAAGAGTTGAGGCAAATGTAAAAAAGAAGACAGAGAAAAGGATGGGGAAAGGTTAATGGAGTCAAACCAAGAACAGAGGATGTTGAGTCATCTGCCAAAGTGATAGATGGGGAAGAGGCAGGGGACAATGGTATAGAAAATAAGCTAGAATGACCTGTCATATGAGCTGTGACACCAGAGTCTATGACCTATTTGGTAGATGATGTAAGGAGACATTTCGTATTACCTAAGTCAACAATGGTGACAGTAGGATTAATGAAGATGATGCTTGCAATGAGCCCTAGTACACCTATAATTTAGCAAACTCATCTACGGAAATGGTGACCGACTTCTCTGTCATATCCCTGATGGAAGCTATCTAAGCATGCTGAGATCGTTGATTCTTATACAACAACTTCCAACAATCACGTTTCAAATGGCCAGGCTTACGACAGTAATTACAGACAATCTCTTGAGAATCTAATTTTTTATTATCATAACTAGTTCTAAAAAGTGTTGTCCATCCCTCAAGGGACCCTAGGGTTATTATTCTTGCTAATAAGAGCATTGCTAGGTTGAGGAACAAACAAACTGGATTGAGAACTCTCAATGCGAAGAACACGACTAAAAGCATCTTCTAATGACAGGATTTTAGGGTTAGAAAGAATGTGTTTTGGCCATTCCAAATTCAAGTAAAAGTCCATTCAAAAGGATCATAACAACCATCTTTTCTCATTGAGCTTGTTTAACTTTAACATCTGGGCTTAAAGGTAATAACAAAGCAAGCTCAGTGCTATCCTCTTGAGTCTCATAAAGTAGCTGGTCACAGATTTTGCTTTCTATTCAGCATGAAAGAACCGCATACAAACTTCAAACATCTATGGACTTGCTCTTTATCCGAGTATAGAAATTCTAAAAATTCTAAGAGCTCTTTCTTAGAATTACAATGATTGACCAAACCAATTACCTCACTCTTAATGAAATTTTTTATTTGAAGATAAAGTCGAGCGTCATCACAAAGCTATTCCTTTTTCTTATCATCTTCTAGTGGATCTGCAGTCATATGATCATCCATATCCATACTTCGTAAATAAAACATAACTGTGCGACGCCAATCATAGTAATTAGATCCATTTAACTTGTGTTTTGTGATCTTTGAGACAAGGAGAATCACATTAGATACCACCAAATTCTTCATCGCATGCATAATGAATTTACACACAAACCGTAGATCTCACAAATGGAATGAGAACAAAGAACCAGAATAAAAAACTAGGATAAAGTCACACCAAATGATCAAAACAGCCACAAAATTGAATAGAACAACCACAAACCCTAGAAACAAAGATGTATTCTTCAAATACCTTCACGGCCGAATGGGTTTCGATGGAACCAAATGAACAAACTAATCGGAAAAGAGGACCCGAGACGAACCCAACTAACGAAAGGCGAATCGGAGCTCCCATGTGCCGGCACGTGGCGACGAAGCAGATTCCTTCTGGAGCCACGTGATCCTCACCCGCAGCATTTTCCAGCAAATGACGAAGACAGACGACGACGGCACTCCTCTTGAGGTGCGCGGTGTAGACAAACTAAACTCAAACCCTAATTTTGTGAGAGCGTAGCCGTCAAATGAATATTCTAAACCCTAGAGGCTCTGACACCATGTATTCGGTAACTTAGAATCAGTGTTTTCAAGGCAGCGCACCTCAAGGCGACATGTCCCTTAATCACCTCAAGGTGAGAGGCAAAAAAAAGGCGATGCCTGAGCGAAATAAGACGCAATGAATAAATAAAAATAAATAATATATGTCAAAGCCTTAAAGATTAATAATAATAATATAAATTCTAATCAATAAAAATGAACAAAACCCTAAAAGTAAAAGTTTAAAACATCATCAAAAGCCAAATTCATCATCCTTCCCATCCAAGCCTAAGATCTCGTCCATTGCTCCTCCTTGGCCATTGTCCTCTTCCATGTCTAATTCCTCTGCATCGCTGTCTAATTCCTCTTCATCACTAACCACTTGTGTAGTTGGTGTTCGCTTTTGAACTTTAGAAGCAGTAGCAATTGCAATTGACTTTCCTTTTGATCTAGAGTACGTGATGGGTTCCCCAACGCCACTAGCACGAGCCACATCTCCCCATGTAAGGTGGTCATCATCAAAAACTAGCTCATTATCAACTTCAGCTTCATTATTTTCTTCATCCAGTGTTTCGACCAGCCAGCATTACTTTCATCAATATGATCTAGGAAATTGGATCAAGTTGATTCTTTAGATCAAAGCGCTCTTTAAGTGCTTGGTTATACTTTATATAAATCAATTCATTTAAACGCTTCTAATCCAACCTATTTCTCTTTTTCGTATGAATTTACAAATAATTAACCAATATAGAGTTACAAGTATATTTTAAATCTTAAATTAACAATGATGTAGTTTCTTATGTTCCAATAGTTGTCCTTTAATTTTAATAGCCTTGTATTGTACTCTTCTTAAAATTCTTTGTAAATTACAATTAGAATAAAGTTACCGTTGGGGTAACTTCCCTTTTAGGCTGTCACTTAAGCTTAGTATATAAAGCTAAGCTCTTCTTTAATTGAAGGTAATAAATGAATAGCTTTTTCTTTTTTGAGTCTAAACTTTCCTCTTTCAACTTGGCACACCAAATTTGGTATGGCCAATGAGAGCCGCCGGTGGAAGTCCGGAAAACTCTTGGTGACGCCGATCACGAGAGGAAGCTTTGAGTTTGTGCTCGTTGCCGAATAAGACATATCTAATTAGGGGGAATCCTTGAAATTCCAAGAAAGAAAGAAAAAACCAAAGATTCATCAAGATTTTGCAAGAATGGACTATTGTCGATCAAAGATGTCCAAGAAGAAATACAGAATGTAGCAGTTGGTATAGGCAAGAAAATCAAATTTACTTCCAAAAACAGTGCTGGAATTTTGACTCAAGTGATTCCGAAGAAGAATTTCAACATACTAATTTTGTCGATGCCCGACTTTATGAAAGAACATATCATTACCCACATTGGAAATTTGATTCTAGTGACTCCGATGATGTTTCTAAAAGGCAGTGTGAGACAGAGTAAGAAGACGACAATATCAAAAAAGAGCCCAACAATCCAATTAGACTCATTTTTCAAGAAATCAACGTAAAGATTGGGAGTTAGATGAATTAAAGAATCATCAAGGATCATCAAGAATGGATTTTTACAACCCAAGAAGAATGTTCAAGACTCAAAATTACTCGTCTATGAAACACGATAAAAAAAAAAGGTTGATTCAAGAGAATCAATGGATGAGTCCTATATCCACTGTGAGATTAAAACATGTTCAAGAATCCAACAAAATGACTACTTTGATCCCGTAGCATTAAAGGAAATAAAGAAAATAACAAAAAAATCTAACATTCATTGAGGAAAATGACTCAACATATTGATCAACTATCAATTCATTTGCAAGAGTTCAAGAACGGGTTGATTTCATATACTAAAGTAAAAACAAAGGAATCACGATGGAAAATTTTCAAATAGAAAATTTTGGAGATATTGAAGAAAAACAAGAATTTGAAGATGTTGATTTGGAAATAGTCTCAAGTGAAGAAGAAAATCCAACAAAGAAGATGGAAAAGAAGTATCGAACACCAAGCAAGAATTGAACAAGAACAATGACACACTGATTGCAGTGGAAATAGATCACCAAACCGTCTAAGAACTTGAAATGAATGATAAAGAAGAAGTGATTCTTGAACAATTCTCTTTGGAAGATGGATTTTTATTGATTGGTCCTTTGTATACGGTTTTGAATGAGCTTGAAGGAAGCATCTTTTTTGGGTTTATGGCTGATGTCGAAGTTCATCTTTTGGTAGCAATATTGGATTTTTTGTCTTGAATTTATCCTTTTGATCATAATATATTTGCTCAAAATGTAGGAGGTTGGTTTGGTCATACTCCGTTAAACAAGTTTGTTTCATTCCTTGTTTGCTTCAAAATTTTTTTTTTTTTTTTTGAAACTCGAGGACAAGTTTTCTTTTTGGAATGGTAGAATGATGTAAGAAGAATATGGGTTGATTGGGTAATTAGGCAATATTCTTGGTTAATTCCCTTTTTATCCCCACTTGTAATAAAACTCTATAAATAGGAACCTTCCCCCCTTGTATGAAACACATTTTATCATTCTAATAAAATATCCAAAATCTTGATTCTTGGAGGATTACTCCTCGAGGCTACTTAAGCTACATCAAACAATGTAGAAAACAAAGTAACCACTTATGTGTTCAAAAACACTCCAAATGCGCTCACACCCAGAAGCACTGCACGTTAGATTAAGGACTCTCATGGCTAACTTTTGCAAAATTGGAATACTACCACCATAAAAAGCTCGCCATGATGTTTCACGTATTTTAACATGATTTAGAACTTTAATACTAAGATCTAGATATACAATATTAAGTAGTAGATGGTATCATTACCTGGTGTCTTAACCTTCCTCATGTTGATTGCTAAATCAATACCGAACATGCCTTTAGCTTCAGAATATAATTTCAATTCCACCATGCATTGATTTTGATCACTAGTAGATGGTATCAATCTTTGCACAACTTTAAATTCTCATGACTTCAACATCTTGAATAATTTTATCCTTGTGGTCATAGAAAAGCGATGGATTCAAATAATATCCAGCTACATGTAAAGGTCGATGAAGTTGACAATCTTGTCTTCTATCAATGATCTCCCAGATTGGTTTGTACTTTGCCTCACTATCATCAAAACCATTCTTAATGGCCTCTTTTGCCCTAACCATAGCCTCACAGATATATCTCATTAAAAGTTCATCACCATTTACGAGTCTAAGAACTCGAACTAAGGGTCCAGATGCCTTGAGTATAGACCACTGAGTTCCAAAAGGATGGCATCAAAATGGTGGCGGCTGCTCTCTTCCCCTCCAGATCTTTCACCCATTTAGAAGTCGTCGATTTCTCAAAAACAAACATCTTCCTCAAGTTAGCTTTATTCCTATGGATACTCGCTAAGGTCAAAAACGAAATTGCAAAATGTGTAACAGCCGATCTTACCAATTCATGTTGCTTTGTGAACTCTCTCATCATGTTCAATACATACAAGTGGTTATAAATAAAACGACTAAATGCTACGGCCCTTTT
Source organism: Citrullus colocynthis (assembly GCA_031780015.1). NCBI lineage: Eukaryota > Viridiplantae > Streptophyta > Magnoliopsida > Cucurbitales > Cucurbitaceae > Citrullus > Citrullus colocynthis. The sequence continues at coordinate 4,020,202 of QLSR01000084.1, forward strand.
AAGACATCTTTTACTATGATCAATCTTTCCAATATCTTCTAGAATCAAATCTAAATAGTGAGTAGCACATGGTGTCCAATATAGGTGTGGTCGTTTTGCTTCCAAATATTTGCCAGATAGGACATAGTTTGAGGCATTGTCAATCACAACTTGGATAATATTCTCTTCTCCTATCTTTTCCACCATTCCATCCAAAAGTTCAAATACTTTTTCTCCAGTTTTGATGCATGCAGATGCATCAATCGATTCTAAAAACAATGTCCCAGGGTCCTATCTTACATCAAAGAGCAACAATTTCTTTTCCACTCAACCTCATGGTTACTCATTAAATTTTTTGTGTGTTCTACTTCTTTTTTCAAACGTGTCACTCTAGCCTCATGATAAGAAAGAGGTATCAAACTAGGGCCAAATTGTCTCACGGCCTCTAGCATTATATGAAAGCTTTTTAACCTAATAGTGTTTAATGGAATACCTGCTTGATAAATCCAACGCATGATAAATTAAACTGTAGCATCCCTCCCTTCTGTGTTGTATTTTTGGGCAATGGTTGATTGCTTTAGTTTCTTTAATCTATTCTAATCATCAACAACTTCGGCTGGATTGAGATACACAAACTTATCCACTGCTCCCTTAGTGCGTGGTGGCTCTGTTTGCGATTGCATTCCTCGTTTTCCAGATGTCCCAGTACTTGATCCACCAGCTTCCATCTCATCCCCCATCTCTCCTCCATCAATAATGTTCAAATCATAAGAACCATAGTTTGGGAGGGCATTACTTTCCTCCTTCTTTGCTTTTGTCCTCATTTGATACTCCTTCAATTCTTCTCTTACATTAGTTGGACACTTTAAGCATACTTTAACTTTTTGATTTCCACCAAGTGTTGTGTTGCCCGACAAATGCACCCTTGGTGATTTTTTCGCGAAACATACATTTGCAAGTATTCGTATCCTTTTCATTTTCTAATATGACATATTGCCAACCAAGATGTTTGCGTTTTTATTCTCCTTCTCCCATCCTATTATATAATAAATAAGAAATAGAAATTAAACTTCAAAAATCACCTACTGGCTACTTCAAAAAAAAACCACCTTTAAACAAATTTAATATAATAAAATTCAAGAAATTAAACTTGAAAAATCATCTACTGCCGAAGAAACAACTTTCAAAAAATTTAATATAATCAACTTTGATTTACATACTACTATAAATTAAAAATAAATTATAGAATACAAAGTAAACTAAAATTTAAAAAATATCTCAACTCACTAAATTTTAAGATATAATAATCTAGAATTTATACAGTATACTCTAATATAATTTTATTATTCAGAAAACTACCCAAGAACTCACTTACCACAAATGACAAAACCCACCGAAAAAAAGATGAAAAGATTATCATTTAAATATTTTAATCAAAATCTGCAACCACTAACCAGAATTGAAATATTTTAATCAAAATCAGTAACCACTAGCGCTAACCACAAAGCCAACCGACTAAATAGGTACCATTTAAATGAAATTTAGTGATTCAATGGTTTAAAAAAGGTGGAAAAAAGTTAAAGCTTATCACGGTGACCACAAACTCAACCGACAAGAATAATAGTATGAAATACGAACACTTAAAATATTTTATTCACTTACTTAGATTCCAAATCAAAACGAGCAGAAAAATGGGAGAGGAAGAGGACGACTTTTCGAAGAAGAAAAATTGAATTGCAGCAAGCCAGCAGCAGCTTTGAAGAACTGAAGAAGAGTCAATCGTTTGTAGAATAGAAGAAGCCTGGAAGAAGACGTACAAGAAGAAGAAGAATTCGATTCTTCGAAGCATATGAATTGTCAAATACTCGGATGTTGAAAAAGATGCCGAATTTAAAATGGCTAATAAAATTGAATTATTCTCTGCATGGAAAATCTTCACCTGGGCTTTTTCTTTATGGGCTTCATATTGAATTCCTTGGGTATCAAGCATATTTTTTAAAAAAATTAAAAACAAAATAAAACAAAGCACTTCGTCGAGCGCTCGCCTTTGTCAACAACCAGGGCGCCACCAAGGCGAGCGCCTGTTTGAAGTTGGTCGCCCAACTACTGCAAGAGGCGCAAGGGCCTCAAATCACATCGCTTGTCTAAGGCGAGCGACTGAGTGCGCCTTGAAAACACTATATAGAATAAAGTTACATATACGTAAGGAACAATGAAACCCTAGACTATGTATGTACAATTACGATAAAGGACAATTATACATAAACATGTAAAATATGCATTATGACATATCAAACCTTTAAAATTCCTAATTCACCTAGTGTCCAGAGTACTAGAACAATTAATAATTTCAAGTTAATAAAATGACCAAAAAATGGGTTAACAAGTTGAACACCTTCATTTAAATGTCTAGTATGATGCTCCCGAAAACCTAGATCTTCTGGATGGGGAGGTTGAGTTGTGAATGAAGATCATCACCAACTATTCAAGAGATTCAGGCTCCAAAAAGAAAAGGAGGCCATGTAAAGGACCAAACATAAGCCTCTGTTCGAAAATTGGAACATAAGCCTGTGTTTGGCATTTTCAAGAGACTAAGGTTGCCATTATTGATTACAATATTAAACTTGAATTGCGTAGTTGAAGATTTGAGAGGTTCAAAGGCAAAGTGTGCAACTGCAGCATTCATTAGAAACAACTTATGGGACTTCGCCAGGCCATTCTTCAACCCCAATCTGCAGAACTTCTGTCACCATTTCGAGATTGGTCATCAGGGTGAGCAGCTTGCAGTCCCCTCGAGGTAAAATTGAAACATGGATGTGTTAGGTTAAAGAATTTCCTCTTCAAGTCAACACCATCACATCCACATCAGAGTCATCTTCTATTTCATTTTGGGAGCTAGAAGAGTCGGTTTCTAACTAAATCAGCCATAGGATTAAAATCTTGACGACAAAAGAATTCCAATGTTGACGTATACATCCATCAAATATTGAAGTCCGAATGCTCCTAAAAAAAATGTGAAACCAAGATTTTTATTTTTGTTATTATTATTATTATTATTATGAGAAATTTTAATTGAATTTCATTGATGGTTTGAAAACACAAAAGGGCAATAAGAGCCGTGAGAGAGATTACATAATGCTATTCCATTGTGAGATGAGAGAATGACAAAGAATTAAGATTGTAATCACAAAAGTATGATGTGAGTTTACAACAAGAAAGACAAGAATTGATAAAAAAAGAGATGAAGTTCCTTTCCTTGTCATCGAAGATACAATGGTTTCGTTCAATCCACAAGGACCAAAGGTAGGCTTTGAGGGTGGACGTCCATAAAATCTCCTTGTCCTTCTTGAAGAGATGACCAATGAGCAGCATATTCGTATTCAGAAGGGTGATGGGATCATTTGGGAGGACTAAGTGGTATTTGAAAGTTGTCTTGATTCTATTCCAAAAAGCTGGAGCAATATCACAATGTACCAAAATGTGGATGAGAGATTCTTCACTTCTGTGGCAAGGAAGAAACAATCCATGGAGCTTTTTTGATCAATGTGTCAGCTGTATTGATACCTCCATAACTAACTTCCCAAATAAAGAATCAGGTCCTTTTTGGTATGTGTCCCCTTCAAATATTCATGTAGAGATGAGAATGATGCACTAACCCAACAGAAGCAAGATGTTAGCAAAGCGATTTGGTAGTGAACTTCCCAGTTTTCTCAAGGTTCCAATTCCACGAATCTAAGACCGATGGTCTATTAGGGGGCTCCAACAGTGTGGATAAAATAGACCATTCAAGAATTTCTGCTTCATTAAGATAATGCCTCATGCCAAGGTCCAATGATTCATGTTCTTGATTCCAACAAAGAGCAACACAAGCCTCCTTATGTTTGTAGAGAGCAAAAAGCCTAGGGAAGGAATTTTTGGGGGGGGGGGGGATAGGGGAAGATCCGATCCAACTATCTCTCCAAAAGGATGTATCTTCACCATTACCAATAATGTTGGTAACATTTTCGTGGATAACTCAACCTGATTACCAATAATGGTATACTTCCAAGGGCCCATTGATTGTTTGAGGACGCTACTTTGAGGTTGAAGAGAAGTGTCGTACTTTGCATCAATGATATGCCTCTAGAGAGCATATTTTTCAGCATTGTATCTCCATATCCATTTTGCCAATAAGTTCTGATTTTTGATCTTCAAATCAGATAAACCAAGGGACCCCTTCTAACAATGGAAGCTGGACTTTTTGCCAACTTATAGTGTGAATACCTCTTTTATCTTTGTCTCCATTCCACATAAATATGTAATTCCCAATGTGGGTGGCAGCCTTTGAACATAACCTGAAGAGTGAGAGGACGTATTTGGGGAGATTACTTAAGGTGGCTTGGATCAGAGTTAATCTTCCTCCCTTGGAGATATGGGTACCACTCCAGCTTTTACGTCTTCTCTCAATGTTTTTCAGTGATGGGCTCCCAAAAGGAGGCTTTGTAAGGCTTGCTGTTGAGGGGGACACCGATATATGCATGCCACTTACCATCCCTGCACCCGAAAGCTTGTGCCAAAGAATCGACACTACAGCTGTCCATGTTAATGCCTAAAAATTCCAATTTGGTGTGATTGATGCCAAGCGCCGATGCATTCTCAAAGGATTGGATGATCTCAAAAAGTCTAGTAAGCTTTTCAATGTTTGGTGAGGAGAATAGAATAGTATACATCTGCAAATTGTAGGTGGCTAATGGATAGACCCAAGTTTCTAACATCAAAACCTTTAATAAGGTTTGTGTTGGTCCCCTTTTTGAGCATCCTACTCAGACAACCCACAATTAAAAAGAAAACGACAGAGGGGTCTCTTTGCCTGAGTCCTCGAGTGGCTTTGATTTTGCCCCTCGGTCTACCATTGATGATAATTGAGAAGTTGGTTGAGGATATACATCCCTTGATCCATCTTCTCCATGTGTTCCAAAACCTTTAGCAGTCATGATGTTGTCCAAAAACTCCCAATCCACAATGTCAAAAGCTTTCTCAATGTCAAGCTTAATCGCCACTCCAAACATCTTAGATCTCAAATAATAATTAATCAACTCGTCTATCTGCCACAAAAGCAAATTGGTTCTCTAAAATGATGTATGGGAGGACTCTCTTAAGTCTTTTTGAAAGCACTGTAGCAATGACCTTGTAAAGACTAGTAGTGAGGCTAATCAGTCTGTAATCAACAACCATCTTTGCATCTGTCTTTTTAAGGATGCGCATAAATAGGTCTCATTGAGATTTGCATTGATAATGGCCTTCTCAAAAAGGTCCTGGAACACCCCTTTGATATCAGACTTAAGAATGTTCCAGTGCTTTTTAAAGAAATAAAACCAAGAAATCTAGAAGAATATTAAGTGCATAAGGTATAAGCCTTGTTATTTAAGTTTCTATTGGTTTTTTTTCTTTTTCTTTTTGTTGATATTTTTTTATGTTTCTAAAATATCATTCTATTATCTACTTTTCCAATGAACAACAGTTAAACATTGATTCAAATCCATATAAGGACTCAGTTGTCAACATTAGTAGAAGAACCTGAGTTACATCCTCCAAAAGCAGAAGTTCCCAAGCTTTCTTCAAAGGATATAGTTGGCGAGGCTTTTGAAAATTTATATGTAGACGAAGTTGCAAATCAGAGTGTAATAGAATCAATGGTGGAAGCCCCCCTTCTATCACCTTCGCAAATTCCATCAAAATTTGCTTATTTGGTTTATATTTGTGGGCTTCAATTGATAAGTATTCCATCCAAATCTTCATCGATCTCAGCTTGGTCGTGCAAAGCTTCTCTAATTTGACCTAGATTATCCCCTCGGTTTTATTTTGATCTTGGGATTACTTTCATTCGTCTAGCAGTATAGCATTTATTGCAGATAGAGAAGCTGTTATTTTGGCCTTGTTGCAAAGATGCTGGCAGATCACATTTTCTCTTCAAGTTATGAGTTGTAGTCCTTGTTCTTGGTAATTTGGTTTTACATGCCTTGTTTTTGGTTTTCTAGGAACTTTTCTCATGATCTCACGTGTTTTGCTCGCCTAAAGTCAGTTTGTCTCAAAGCCCTATCCTATTGCACTCTTTTCCATTTTTGTCGGATCCTTTATTCATGTTTGATGTAAATTTTTGTCGAATCCTTTATTCATATATTATGTAATATTTGGATTGTTTACTTTCCTTTACTCGATGTTCTCTTGGAATTTTTTTTCTTTTCTTCCTTTGAATTTATGTACTTTGAGATTAGTCTCTTATCATTTTATCAACAAAAAGTCTTATTTTTCATTTTTCTTAAAGAAAAAATCAAGGAATCCTTAATATTAATGTCAAACTCTCCAACTTACAGATATATTGATGGATAAATTGACTAGTCGACAATCCCATCCATGTTACCTCCTTTGATACCTAGCAAAATTAAGAAGGAAAAGGCCCCTTTCCAAATTTGTCCAGAGTCATCACTTTTTTGAAAATGGAATTAATGGATTCATTGACGCTCTTATCCAACAACCAAGTTGGTATTGTTTAATTTTTGGATTGCAAGATTGGGGAATTAATTCTTTTTTGCATTTGCTTTAACCGACTGTTCTTTGCCATGGTTTTAGAGATCAACCTTTATAGTACCTTAAACCATTTGGGCCCTTCTCTTGTAGGCACTATTTATACACTTGGTCTCCTTCTCAGCTCCATCCTCATCTTGTTCTTTCTTCACTTGTGCAAAATAAAAATCTGCAAGAAAGTTCAATTATTTGCTTGGTTGGTTGCATTAGGAAGAATCGATACTTCGGATGTTTGTAAGCCTCCTCTCAAGTGGGAGGCCCAAAATGGTTTGTGTTGTGTAGTGAAGTCGAGGATATAAATTATTTCCTATAGTTCTGTCCTTTTCCCACCAGAGTTAGAGATGTTTCTGGTAGGGACTCAATTTAACCTTCAATGATGGCAAAGGAGTCATTTTGGACCCTTCTTTCTAGAGGACGAGGTCAAGTTCTCTAACAAGTTGGTTCTTTTGCAGTTATGTTATTTACTTGACTGGAAAGGAGGATTTCACGAGAAAGGTAGCTTGTGGGAGGACTTATGAAATTCAGTGTACTACAATGGTTCTTTATAAGCTCACAATTCAAATTTATTTTGTACTTGTATTTTAAAAATTGTGACAGCAGCCCTTTTTTATTTGTTTTTTCATATCCTATGAAAGTTGGATTCTTGTTAAAATAAATGAATAACAAAAATACCTTTTAGTTTTGAAGTAGATAGGGTACAAAAAGATGTTTTGGGTTAAAAAAGAAATGGTTTTCAAACTTGGAGTGGGATCAAACTACAATCCTTCCTTCATAACGATTTCATTTTTAGTTTTTAGTTTTTAGTTTTTGAAATTTATACTTGTATCCTCTCAAATTCTCAATTATGATTTTCACCTATACTAAGGAAACACTTGGATTCTAGTCAAATTCTAAAAACAAAACGAGTTTTTGAAAACTACTTTTTATTTTTCAAAACTTAGCTTGATTTTTTTAAAACATAAGGAGAAATTAGATAGTAAAACATAGAAACTTATGGATGAAAGTGGTGTTTATAATATTCATTTTCAAAATCCAAAAGTAAAAAAATCAAATGGTTATTAAACGGGCCTAAATTCATTAAATTTGACAGATTAGATTACAATTGTGGAAGCCTTGAGGATTGAAGCTGATGTGAATGGTGACCCAGGGTTAATCCATTCCATGAGGATCAGGTGATAATCATAGCCGGAAGTTGATGGGTTGTGCAACGTGAAAGCATAGGGAAAGGTGGGAGACCTCATAAAGGTGGTGGTGGACTGGCATTTAAAGGTGGGCAAGGTTTAATCCTTCCTCATATTGGAGATTCAGTCTGGTACGCGGCCAGGCGTGTTGAAAAGTAATAGTTATCTTCTACTTAATTAGACAATCCATGGTGGCCCCTACTTTGGAATTAATATCCTACGAGTTTCCTTGACACCCAAATGTTGTAGGGTCAGGCAGGTTGTCCCGTAAGATTAGTCAAAATGCGGATAAGCTAGCCCAAACACTCATGGATATTATCCACGCCATTCTTCATAGTATACCTGACAAAGTGTGTAGGCCGCAATAGCACCAGTTTTTATATGTTAAAATAAAAAATAAAAAATGAAAAACTTGATTAGATGTTCTTCCAATGAAAGATTTGCAACCTACAAACCGTTGGCCAATCAGAGAGGGTCAATCTCCTCTCCCGACATACTCAAATTACTCAAAAGATAATCCTCCCCCATAACAAGTTGTTCCTATCTACTTATACCCTACCCCCATCCTCTGTTTACATTACTTCTTCTACCCCTTCTAATTGGTGGTTAACATTACCCTGGTGTTAAAAGTTACCTTGTAGATATCTGGAACTTGAGCTCATAGTGTCCAGTAACTTCGATGAAGCTGCACAATTTTATTCTCTTTTTTTGGGTTTTTTTAATAAGAAACGGAAAACCTTTCAACCCAAAAGACCAAGAAGAATAGCTAACAGGCCAAGGGACTCCTTCCCCTACAAACTTACAAAAAAGACCTTCCAATCAAAATTAATGAAGAAGTTGGAGTAGTTACAAAAGAAATTGGGTTGGCTACCGCAATTGGATGCTGTGAACAGTGCAAGGTCATAAAAATAATCAAGAAAATGTGAAGAGTGTTTTTCATTTGATCAATGTGTCACAATTTTCAAAATTATTCTATTTGATTAATATCACAGTAGTGCTTGTCATTTCAGCCGGCAACATAATGTAAAGACAGAAATATTGTAGGTAACTAGGTATGTAGTAGGTTAGAAGATCGGGTAGACTAACTTGAATAATAGTAAGACAGCCACCTATGGAGATGCATGAGTTCCTCCACTTTTGAAGCTTGTTTACAATGTACTCAATATTTGGGGATCCCTCATAATGGATAATATTAAAGAGATATCAAAACACATCCCTTTTAAAAAGTAGAAAAAAAATAATATCATCAGCAAACTGAAGATGATTGATTAAGAAAAGGTTACCTCTCAAGCAAGGATTAAAATATCAATATTGATATACATAAATCACTAGATTGTAGGGTTGACATCAGTATTAAGTATTCATATTTCGATACCAATATCGGCATCAATATTTAATCCTTGCTCCCAAGTTAAAGCCTTCGAAAGGATAAAAAGTTAGCTTTCTGGGAGAGCCTACTATGGCAATCTACCACAATGATGAGAAAGTAAAGAGAAGGAGGATCTCCTCGTCGTATGCCTCTTCCAAGTAGCTTCACTTTCCCTTGACGTTTGCCCATAATACTAATGGAGAAATTTTTACCAGAGATATAAGCATGATTTAATCCCCATTTTTGGTCAAAACCAAAACCGTTGTTTGTGCAGTTGTTTGTTTCTACCCTTCTTTTTGTAAGGGATATATATGATGCAGCGTACATCCATAGATTTAACCAATTACAAGGTTCTGTAACACCCCTAGGTAGAAAAGTCCAACACTTTGGATGGCAAGGTCAAGGCAGCCCGGTCACTCAAGGAAGGGATATAGACAACCTCTAAACAGAGAAGGCTCTCTAGTTGAATAAACTTAAAGGGCTAATAGAGGACAATGGGTTCCAATGGTTAGGAAATGGGAGGTCAACAAAAGGGGGGCTTTTGGAACCATTGTGGATCATAAAGAAGAGCCCCCATTAGTTGAGGAGTGCTTGGTTAGGTTAGCGACGAAAATTCTAATAAATGTATTACCTTGTAATTAAAAGGGCCCGCTTTTTTTTCTTGCATGGGCAAAAGAAACCTAGATGATGGCAAAGAATATGGATGATTAAAGATGAGACCAGGTCAGTAGTATAAGATCAAGATCAGTAAGGGTGGGAGACATAGATTGGTAAGGGTGGGAGACATCAGCCATGCTCCAAGTTGAGAAGGATAGTGTGGTGGTCTCCAATAAGACAAGGAAAGGCCCAGATCAACAACTAGCATAGAGCCCAACTCTACCAAAAAAATGTGGCTTAACAAGATCCATGGGAACAATCTTTGATAAGTCATCATCCAAACGATAGACTATTGAGCGTTGTTTTTTAGGCTAAGGGCTTTGGATCAATTGGAAAAGACTATTGCACAAAAGCCTTATTCCTTCCAGCTCAAGATCCATGATCCCTTGTCTGGGAAGTGCCATGAATACTATTTATTTTTATTAATGTTGTCGTTATTATTATAAGAAACAAAATAATTGTATTAAAAAAGAGGGATCGTATAAGAAAAAGGGGAGATGAGATACCCCCAAGGCCAAAGGGTTAAAAGAAAAAAAAAATCTTAATTAGCCATAATATGTACAATATCACAATTACTAAAAAGAATTATAGAGAGAATATCAGATGGACGCAAAGAGCTTGATTGAGCTCCACAGGTCATCTTGCCAGTGTTCTCTTTGAATACCCCATGATTTTTCTAAAGCCACAACTTCCAAAGAAGTTCCAGGACAGCATTGATCCAAAGATACAACCTCTATAGTCTATCTTTGAAAGGAGTCCCAAAAGTCAATTGCTAGAAAGCTCCGTTAATATTTTTAGGCCAGTACCAACTAGACCCAAAACACTTCTTTTTTTCTTTTTTTCTTTTTTTTTCTTTCTTTTTTTTTTTTTTTTTCTTTCTTTTTTTTTTTTTTTTTCTTTCTTTTTTTTTTTTTTTTTCTTTCTTTTTTTTTTTTTTTTTCTTTCTTTTTTTTTTTTTTTTTCTTTCTTTTTTTTTTTTTTTTTCTTTCTTTTTTTTTTTTTTTTTCTTTCTTTTTTTTTTTTTTTTTCTTTCTTTTTTTTTTTTTTTTTCTTTCTTTTTTTTTTTTTTTTTCTTTCTTTTTTTTTTTTTTTTTCTTTCTTTTTTTTTTTTTTTTTCTTTCTTTTTTTTTTTTTTTTTCTTTCTTTTTTTTTTTTTTTTTTATTTTTTTGGATAAAAAACAGTTTCATTGATAAATGAAATAATCCAGGAGGATACAAAAAGACCCTATTTATAAGGAATCCAAAAGGTGGTTCCAATTTGCAACTAGAAAAGCTAAACTGTAATCTTTGAGGGGAAGTAAATTTTTACACCAAAAGATCGCATTGAACATGGATAATTCAAGCACTTGATTTGTGGACTTGGATGTGTCTTTGAAGATCCTAGCATTCCTCTCTCTTCCCAAACCTTTGATATCACTGCATAAATGATACTAGACCAAACAACTTCTTTAGTGGCATTGAATGAGTGGTCGATTAGTCACATTTTGAGGCAATCAAAAACATGATGAGGAGGCATGGTGGTCCATCCAAAGGCACTAAGGATTTCATTCCATACAACTCTGGTAAATTTTCAATGGAGAAGCAGATGATGGATAGACTTGTTGGATTCATGACAAAGGCAGCACCAAGATGGGGATAAGCTAATCCAGAGGCATCTGACTTGTAGTCCCAAAACACTTTAGGAGGCTATTCCATGAAAAACTTTGTGCAGGTGTAAGAAAAGGTGGTTGTGACTACTGACTTGTGGTTTTCATTATTTGCTTTGCACATTATGCACCACCAATTCAGGGATAGCAAATAGTTTGGCCTTCTTTTTTGAAGAATCACCGCGGTGTTCAGCTTTCCTTGAACAAAAACCCATTAAAAAAAAAAACTTCGATTTTCTTTGGAATTTTCTCCCCGAAAATAGTCTTATGCACCCTTCTTCAATAGGTGCCCAACAGTCAAGGAGATTCGGTATTAAGGATTTAACCAAGAATTTGCCATCACTATTGAAAGTCCACCTTTTGAAGTCCTTAGAATTTGAGTCCAACATTTGATAACCCAATCCTTTTCCTTTATGCAATTATACTCATCCACCAACTCATAAGCTATGAGGTTGGAGTCAAGAATTTGTCTACCTGAAACAAAGGTCGATTGATTCTAACTCTAAGAAATAGTAAGATGCATCACCTTTCTAAGACGATGGGCAGAGACTTTGCCACCACTTTATAGATACTTATCACAAAACAAACGGGTTGATTATCAGCTACCTTCATTACTCTAGTTTTCTTTGGAATTCGACAGAGATAAGTCTTACTATTACATCTGCTCAGGATCACATTCTCATAAAAACCCATGAGGATCTTCACCCTATAGTTCTTTACAATGGGCCAAACCCTTTTTCATAAACTCACTCACACAACCATCTGGTCATAAGGCTCTATTATTACCAAGCTCGTCAATAGCGTTTGTAATTCTTCATTTGTAAAAGGCATTTCCAACTCCATACAAATATTTGAAGGAATAGGCCTCCAATTCGAACCGTAAAGTTTAGGCCTTCTCATCTTGTGTACAGAGTCTTGAAAAAGTTGACAAACTCTTCAAAAATTTCATCTAGCTAATTAAGCTTCTACCTTCCATATTTTGGATCTCCACCACTAAACTTCTTTTCCTTTTTGAGTTGGCTATATTATGGAAGGATGAGTTTTCATCCCCATCTGGGAACCTTTTAGCTTTGTATTACAGCTTGACTACTAGCCAAGTTCAAAAAATGGTTAAATAATATAGACAATGTAAAAGAAAGGGTTGAAAACATGAAGGCAAAAGGATATTAGCGAGGATCAAGCAATAGTAACTTAATTGGATTTTTTAGCAAAATTTTACAAGGTTAGGCCTTCTAAAAGATCCTTTAGCACATCGAAAGAAAATCACTCCCTGTCCAATGAAGGTGAACATGTCAAGATTCCATCTATTAAGAGGGAGGTGTCTAACTTTAACCCAACACCAATAGGAAGGGACAACTTTGAGGCTTTCTCACTCCATGGCACAAATTTCAGTTGACAAGGACCCACATTCTGCCAGCCAACTTGATGATAGAAGGGTTTATCTTGGCCAGTATCCACACAACTCAAAATAACTTTGCTCGTTTTGCAAGCGTTAAATGAGCGAGACTTTCTAACAAGCTTTCAAGGGCATCTAAAATTATGTCAAATTGGAGAACTTTTTATTACTCCCTTGAATTGGGCCTTCAACTGAAAGCTAAAATTTTGTCCAAGTTGTGGGGATGGGGAAGGCAAAGAGAGAGGAAGCTAAAAAGCCAACTCTAGAATACCTAGGTCTTAGAAATAGATTCTGAGGAAACCTGTGCCATAGTTGATGGGAACTTCCTTCTTTTGGTGATGAGTATAATGTTTTGGTTCAAATTTTGGGTTGGACTGAGTTGGACCTGTTGTTACATTTTAAATCATACGTTCTAAAATTGCCTACATGAACATAGTTCAACTATCAAAGCATTACTTTCCGCTGCAATGGTTAGAGGCTTGAATGCCCCCGCCATTAAACTCAACATATATCTACATATATACATACATTACATTCTCTAATTGATCATTGGCAAACTATGAGCAAGGATCCCTTTTCCTGCTTTGGTGATGGATGTCTTTAGATGCGATCCAAAAAGGGTTTGCATATTAATAATTTATATCAAAGAAAAATTGTTTCTTGTCGACCGTGACCTTGATACGGAGCTGGAGTTTCTAACTTGACAAACAAGGTCTAAATCCAAGTTCATTAAAAATTGAGACACCCAAGGAACAAACTGAGGATTAAAAATTAACCAAGTCATCCTCAGTATTATAGTCTTCCTATCAGTCTCAGTTCTAAAGTTTCGCCCCTCAGGACCTCATTGCTCCGTTCATTATTACAGAAACAATTCTCAGCTGCTCAGCACTGATAATGAATTCCCTCGTTTTGTCGTACAAATATTATTGCTCAACCATGAACAATTACAAGAACACAATTCCTATATGTTGGTTTTTTATTATTTATTTTTTTTCCTTCCTTCTTTCCAGATTTGATGTAATGAAAAGAGACTAATGAAGAAGAAGACTAACATAGAGTTCAAGGGAAAAGGGCACCAAAAGCAGGAGGGGGTCCAGTGGAAGGACGTCAACCCTGCCTCCAGACAAGGGATTGTAGGAATGCCCTCTGCTTGAAGTTAATGACGAAAGTAGATAGATCACGAAAAAAAAAGGACAAAAAACAGAACTATTTCAACTTCTGTTGGTAGCATTAAGAAGCACTTATAAGAAAATTTTATGAACAGCCAGCCTATGTGCGAACAGCCCTCTTTTAAGATGAATACACCAATCGCTAAATGATGATGCAAGGATTCTCCATTAAAGGGTCGGAGGAGATGTTTAAATTGGTCTAGTTTACTATTCCTGACATTCAAACAGATACCAAAATACAAAACTTGCAAAATAAAGTAGATAGAAGTTACCCAAAAGCTAGGTAGTTGATTTGCACGCAGAATTCAACACCTTCAACAAAACGCGACTGTAGTCCAGTTTCTTCTAATGTCGGAACGCCTTTTTTAGGATAACAACACTATAAAATAAAACAACCAATTATTTCAGAGCAAAATCAACAGGCGAGAGCGAAAATAATTGCGAAAAACAACGACAAAAGTTCAAAAATCATGCCCTCAAAACAGAGATCGGACCAAGAATTTGGGTTCTCCGAGAAAGAGATTATAGAGGATTAAGAAATTAATGTCAGTTGGTAAAAGAAATAGAGAGAGAAGAAGATAGATACCTGGGAAGGAAGAGGAGGAGGAGGAGGACACGCCGCGAGGTGGCGGCGGCAGCGGTGACGGTGGCAGTGGCGGCGGCGATGAGGCGACGGCGAGAGAGGAGTCTTGAGAGAGGTGTAGTAGGAGAGTACAGTCGGAAGAAGGGTATGGTGTTAATTAGTTAGGCCTTTGGGGGCATATGCGTGATTTCAGATATAGTAAAGTCAAGGGAAGTGTGACATTCAGTAATCTAGCACCATTAAGTTTATAACAACTTGTTTGTGACGAAGAGTTGATATTAATAGTTAAAGTTAGTAGGTGTGTTTGGGTATAGACTATTTGAGTATGAATTAAATGGTGTGCATATTATTTTAGTTTGAGTGAAAATAATTTTAAATTTGAGGTGTAGCCTATTTTAGGTCGAGTTTAGAGTCTATATGTTTGGTTTGTTAATTTGTTTGACATTAGAGTTTTTTATGGGTTTAGAGTTGTTTACAACTTTTTTAATTATCATTGTACAAGAACTAGTACCTAAAGTATCATATTTTGTAAATCAAAATAAAAAGATTTGTTCCACTAAATTTTAAAAATGTGTTAGATTTTAAGTTACGTTATTCTTCATCCATTTGGTCATTTTGGGATATATTTGTTGAACATGCACAAAATACGTGAGATTATACTAAAAATCCATATCATTGTGTAAGGAAAAAAAAAAACTTCATATTTTCAAGTGTACATAAGCAATCAATTCTCTAATTTCACAATATTGCACAAAAGTATATATTTAAGAGTGATAATTGCCAAGTATAGGACACCACCATGATGGCACACAAAAAATATTGTCGACTTATATACATTATTCCTAAAAATAATGATGGTATGATATCATTCAAAAACAGTTCATGAAAAATGGGTGATCAAGTGTGTTCTC
Organism: Citrullus colocynthis; assembly: GCA_031780015.1. Lineage (NCBI taxonomy): Eukaryota > Viridiplantae > Streptophyta > Magnoliopsida > Cucurbitales > Cucurbitaceae > Citrullus > Citrullus colocynthis. The sequence continues at coordinate 4,035,657 of QLSR01000084.1, forward strand.
GAGGAGATTTCTAATTCAATTAAACAAAGATTATTAGGGGATTTCTTATTTTATTCTAGTTCAGTTTTATAAATTATTTTTTTCTATATATACACAACTTTGTTTTTAACTTTGGTTAGACTCGTGAATCAAGTTTTATATTCTAGTATTTCTGGATTGACTAAAAAAAAATGACTTTTTGCAAAAAGTCTTTTTCATTTAAAGACTTTTTATAAAACTCATTTAAAACAAAAACACTCATGTGTTTGGTTATATTTATTCAAAAGTGTTTTTTTTTATGTATAAGTTTGTTTGGTTTGCTATACTCAAAGTATTTTTATTAAGGTTGAATCACTATAAAAGAAGACTATTGATATTATGAATTGGTTGCCGAAGTGATCACCAGAATTGGTCGTCGGTAGTCACTGGAGCAATCGCCGAAGGTGGTCGTTGGAGAAATTGGGTGTCAAAGGTGGTGTTGCGTTCAATATGCATGAATGTTTAGTATTAGCCTTATGTCGTGCTTTATGAAAGATAAGTTAAAAGATATGATGTTAAGCACAAGTTTTTCCTGTCAAACCCAAATATAATTCTAAACAGGGTTTCCGATGAGTCCAAGTTCGAATATGGGGATTTGTGACGAAATTATGCTTGTACTTGAATGATTCAATGTGATGTGTAGTGGGTGATGCGTTGAGTGATTCTATGTGTATCTATAATAATGGGTTGATTTCAAATGATAGTGAATGTGAGTGATAATGAAGGTTGGAAGTGTTTGAAGGTGCGATGAACGGTATGTAGAGTGTTAAGCGATGATGGGTGAAAGTCAGCACCAATGAAGACAATATGCGACAAAATGAAAGAAAAACTTAGTTGATCAAGTAGGGTTGAGAAGGTTCGCTAACATTCACTTAAGTTGTGTATAAGTATCAATTCATGTTTTCAACTTATAAAACTAAAATGTTCACCTCTCAGTGTTTAAGCTACATAAACCTTATTTCTAAGACACATGCTTCAAGTTGAGTTATAACAAAAGGTTAACTTTATCTCTAGAGTCACTTCTTTCTTTGTTTAGAGTTCCACGACTACTTATTCTCTCAAGTAGTTAACCATTTCTACTTAAACACACTGATCAGATGGATCCAAGCAAGAGATTAAGCATACACTAAACAAGATGAACTTCAACTCATACAAAACTTAAGTAAATGCTAATTCATTCTTCTCAACCCATTAAAAATTTAGCAACTCATATTGGAAAACAAAAAGAACATAAAAGTGTGCGAAGCAATGAAAATCATGATTGTATTGATAATAGAATTTTCTTGACATCAATATCTAGATAAGGATTGATGCAAAGAAAAGTGAGTAAAATGGAAAAGTTAGGAGTGTTAAGCCACCAATCACAATCTATTGTTTCTATTAGCTACGTGAATAATTGCTTCACTGATGCCGATGTTGGTTACTTGAATGGCTGGAGCTTCTTTTATCCCCAAAAGGACTAATCTCTCGCTTAGAATTTTTGGGATAAAGGTAAAAAATGGAGAGTAAATGATATGAATGGAGGAACCACAATCATGCAATATGAACATCAAGAATAAGTCGTACATTTTGTCCAAGTTTACACTAAGCAAAGAAGAAGAATTATGTGAAGTCAAGTGGAATTTATGAAGAATCAAATTTCATTTAATGAACAAAGACTTCAAGCTACTTCAAATGAGATGTCATTTACTCTTGGATGATTACTAATACATGGAATATGGATGAAAAATATTAATCTTGAATTTATTTTATTTATTAAATGTATTTTTCAGTTTTCAGTCATTTTATGTATTTTTATGTTACAATTAAATCATGGCTTATAATGGTCATTAATTATGAGTGTTACAACTCTTTGAATGCCTCATAGAATGTCTGGGGTTAGATTTTGAGGCCTATATAATCTCATGTAATTGTTCAAGAAAAAAAAAAGACATGGAAGAGATTTGGAAAATGTAGTAAAAGAGCTTTTTAGCCTTGTGCTATGTTTCTTTTCCAATTCTATGGTGTTTAGGTTGCATGTTCAGAATCATTCAAGCTTGACTTGATTGATTTTGCTTGTGGAGTAGTTCGAAGATCAAAGGTCGATGGGAGCATCAAGCTTTGTCCGATCCATGGTTTTGCTGATCGTCTAAGTAATCCGTCATCTAGCCATTATTAGGGGCTAAGATCATCTTGATTTGGGGTGTTTGAGTTTGAGATCTAAAGGTCTTGTTCTTCAACAAGGTTGTTAGATCCAAATCCTCGAGCGTCACTTATCAGTAAAGAGATGGTGATCGGATAGGAATAGCACAATTATAAGAGGTTGGAACCATTTTTTTGTATGAGCATGGACTATTTATAAGCATCAAACGAAAGAGTTTCAACTTATTTTCAATGATTGTTTGACACATTTGCATTTAGTTCCATGCCTTGCTACATCGACTTCTCCGTTCATTGCTTTCGCTTCTTCATGTTCCTTATTCAAAGCGTGGATCTTATACTCAAGCAAGGTTGTTAGCTAATCTGCTTTGTTATGAGTCAAAACAGCAGCATGTAATTTCCTTTGTCCTTTTTCGACTTTGTTAAATTGAAAATCTTACAATAAAAAAGCATAACTCTTATAATTTTAAGGATAGTAGCCTTTGTGAATACTTGATCGCATAGTTTATCTTTTCACATGATTTTCATTTCAATCTAATACATTTTCTTCTAATTTTTCCTAATTATTCTAAATGAAGAACTACGATAACTTGTATTTCTATAAGTTATCAGGTGGTCTTCATTGGAGTGATCATGGGAGGTTGTCACTAGAGTTGGTAGCTAGCGGTAGAGTCATTGGAAACATTGAAGGGGGAGAACTGGTTGTTGTAACATATGAGTTGTAAATAATACTACTTTAGCAAAATGGGAGGTTAAAATTGAAGGGGATTGAATCCCATCGGAAGCGTGTGATCGCGTTCTTTAATTTATTGAAAGAATTAAAAACATAAAAAAAAATATAAAAAGTAAATAAAAGGTTAAACATTGTATCTTTACCAATCTATAATTCTCGAACCAATAGTCTTCTCCTTGTAGTCTTCCTTTTTCCAAGAGCAAGGATCCGGTTTGTGGGAACCGCTTCTTTGAAAGAAAAAGTAGGGAGAATTAGTAGAGGAAGATTTTTAGAGTAATCATAGAGATTATTCTCTTAAAGAGTGTGTTTTATGAATGCTCCCAAGGGCCTATTTATAGAACTTTATGGGTTACTCTAATCCTATTAGATAAACCTCTGCAAACATTTTAAATCAAATATTTAATAATATCTAATATTAATAAATATCTACCCAAATAATATATCATATTAAATGGTTTAAAATATTTAAATCTTATTTAAATATTTATTTTCGGTAGAATCTTTGATTTGGATCCCATCCAAATTAAATAATTAATTATTTGAATCCAATTCAAATCAATTAATTAATTCTCTCTCTATTTATTTTCTGCAGAATCTTTAATTTGGATCTCATCCAAATTAAATAATTAATTATTTGAATCCAATTCAAATTAATTAATTAATTCTCCATTTATTTATTTATATGGATTTTATCCAAATAAATAATTAATTATTTGAATCATATTCAAATAAATTAATTTTTCATATTATAAAGTTATAATTTGAATCACATCTAAATAAAATTTATAATAAATCATGCAATTAATTGTATCCAATACAATTAATATTTTCCCTCATAAATTTGAACATTTCAAATTTTTCTTCCAACATAGTTGATCTTTATTGGTCTGTAGTGAACAAGGGGACTTTATGAACCTACAGATCAGAAGCTCCAATGATATGAGATTAAATGGCTAAACTCATTAACCACATTAATCAATATTCGTTAACTATGGGTACACTCCACTAAAGACTCACAACTGCACTCTTCTCACTGTAGATATATTTCTATGTCCATGGGTATAGACCAATAATAGCAAATTAGTCATTCACAAGTGTTCATAACACTAACTAGGTCAAATTACTGTTTTACCCCTATGTTACTTCTAAATCCTTAAGCACCAGTGCTCCTCTAATGAACAACCTGTTTATGGTCCAACCATTAAACAGAAACCCCTCTCGGGCCAGTGAGAGGGTAGGATCCTTTGTTCAAGTCCCAGAGACACCACTGAAGGGAACACTTATCTATTTACCCTAAAAATGGGAATGAGTGAATTTCATCTTGTATAATTATGTCCCCAGCTCCCCTCCCGGTCTTGTCCCCAAAATGGTAGGCATATTGAGTCGGAAAACGACCACTCTCACCCATACAAATCAAAGGACAATCTCTCGTGGATAGGAGTTTATAATATACTTATGAATAAGACTAAGTTGCCTAGGTCATCCTATTGGAATAGAAACCTAACTAGTCAGCGGAATTACATCTAGTGATTACTATTTCATGGTCCGGTCTTATTCAAACTTATTGCATAGGATACCTTCACTTACATGTCACCTACACGAACGTGTTAGATCATTGTGTTTGTATCAAATACAAAGTGAGCTATATCCATAGTATCACCAAGATAAGGTACCCAGCCTTATCCCTATACTATAGACCCTTTAGACTGTATCTTGAATATTGATCTCCATATGTCCCCACATACAGTTCAAGACTCATAAAACAGCCTAGGATGTTTAGTTTATTGGATTTAGGGTTATTAAGACAAAACAATATTGAAGCAACAGATTAATGACTCTGTATTAATGATTTAATTACGGTCAAATTATTACATTTACAATCTACGAGTTTTAGAGCATAAACCCCACAAAAATAACCATTATATCATTTTCTTAACACCCACCCTAAACGTTCAATGGGCTATTATAGCCCAAACAACCCATTTCAAGTTAGAGCCCCAAACACCCCTTCAAAGAATTTAAAAAAATATAATTGTCAAAACGGCTGAACCATATTTAACATTGGCGGATGGAATTCGTTGTCCAATTCTGTGCCAAATAAATTACCAGACTTAACCAACAGTAGTAGTGGCAAGCTGGGTCGAACACAAGATGCATTTCAAATTTCACAATTGGATAGTTGACAATTCTAGTAACTGGATGGGGGTTTTGATGGTTGTTTGCATAGAAAATTTAAATTGCATAGGATAGAATGCACAAACTAAAAGGGGGTAAAATTCGAGTGGAGAAAGTCCTAGCTTGGGTTACACGGGATTTCTCTTTGTTCAATGTTCTTATGCATTGGTTTGTCATTACAAAATTCATTATAGTTGGCACCTAATCAATTTAATTGGAAATGTCAAAATTAAATTGTGGTAATCAACAAATTAGAATTAAATGAACTGATAAAATGCATGTAAAACTCGATTTAAGTCTAATTGCATTAAGTTCAAGGGATAGTTAGGCGGAACACTCAACTGGAAAGGCCTAGATTAAGTGTTCTACTGATTTAATCCTAGATTGATTAGAACAATGCTCGTTAACAATTTAGAATTGCAAGCTAACCTGCGTCAACAATTTAGAATTGCAAGCTAATCTAACCTATTGCTTCAATAATCAACATACAATCAAGTGTCACGAATCGTAAATTGATCTTAAGTTATAATCACAGTATACACTAGCGCTCACAATATGACCATAATACTTGTAAATTCAGAATTAAATCATGCATATAATGAATTTTGTTCAAAACCTCATAAGAACATCAATTACAAGGAAAATCCTTAATACCCAAACTAGAATATATGTTACCTTAGCTTCGATACATCATTATATGCATCCAAGGATCAAGTTCATACAAGAAAAAGAGGAGAAAGGAGGAGAAAATAGAGAGCAAAAACGTGGAGGTTGGCTGGTGGCTGATAGGATGACCTAAAAATCGAAGACCATTCTTTAATAAATTATTGGAGCGTCGCGGCGCTGTTGCGCATACGCACGTTCGAAATGTCACAGTGTCGTGGTGCTATTGCTCTTTGCTAGATAATTTATTCTAGGGAAAAAGCGCCGCGGCGGTGACCTAGGTGGCACCACTGAACTGCAACTTTAGGGGCATTTTAGTCATTTTGGAGCTCTCTTTCTCTATTGATGCAATAGAGCTTCATTTTGGTATGTTTTAGCTTCAATTCATTACTAACACCTCGTTCTACCAACTAAGTGCTCGAAACCTACAAATTAACATATTTGACACATTAAATAGCACAAGGATCCCGAGTTAGGCTAAGGAAGATAATATATTGCAGATGCTATCAAACATGCATTTTTTTTTCCTTCAAAGTTAAAAGGTTGATCCTCTAATTTCTACTAAAAAAATTACAAAAAATATCTAGATAACTATATTAAAATTCAGTTTGGAAGTTTAAGAATTTTTACCTAATTGATGGGTATTTAGTCATTTAAATTAATATCTTCCCCACGAAATCAACTATTTAATTTAAAATTTCTTAAATAAGTATTAAGTTGGAAAATCTATATTTATACTATTATACTATATATTAAAGAGGCTACAAGGGGAAAATCTTTATACGTCTCTTTTGTCCTTACATTTTTAATAACTTTCTATGTTTCCCTTTGTTGACTGGGTACAATTGTCGTGAATGCGATTTTTCAAGTGTATATGTCTAAAAGACAATAGAGGCCATCTTTTCCAAATTTTCAGTTTGTAAAATAAATTTATATATTTTAAAATTATAGTTTTAGGTCAAATAGGTGCAATTGATGTTGACAAGACATTATTCTTCGAGATAGGACATGACTCTTCTATGGTATTTTTCTTATGAGCCCAATAGATACATTTGATGCCAATTGGATGATCTATTTGGGTGGAGGTGGATCGAATCCCAATAGAGATCACCTTTTACTTTCAATTTCTTTTACATCAAATTCAAAATATAAAATTAAAACCTAAACTACAGAACATCACATGCTGCAATTTATGAAGGTTAAGTATGAAAAAGGGGAAGAAAAAGTACCTTTGTAGAACAAATTTTCTCCACTATAGTGTCCTTCCTCCTTTGATTAATCTCCTCTGTGTATCTACTTCCAATAAGCTTTTTTTTTTTTTTTTTCTATGATTCTTGGTAAAGAACTGACTAGTGGGAGCCCTTGAAAAATAAGGAAAATTGAGATGGAGAATGGGAGAATAATCTAAAGAACTCGTTATATGAGTTTTTCTTGTTTTCGGCGTAACAAGAGAAGGAGAAGAAGTTTTTTTTCAAAACATAAACCTGCAGACACACTTCTCTCCACTGCCCCAACCCCCTTTATTAAAGAAGTATTATATTAGTTAATTAATTTATAATTTTAATTAAATATCTTATATTTAATTATTTTTAATTAATTATCTCACATTTAGTTAAATAAGTATTTGAATATACATTTCTCTCTTAACCTATAGTTTTAATATGAATTTCCACTAAAATAAAAATTGGTTTTCATGACTCTAAAAAAAAGCCATTAGTATTTCTACTTCTTTTTTATAGTCTTTGAATCCACCATCAATGAAAGTGTATAAATGACTCATGAAAAATTTGTCATTATTGTTTATTTCATGACTTTTTTATTTAGTCAATAACATTTCTTCACATTTATTACCTATCATGGTAACATTTTCTATGACAATTTATCATTGTCAATAAAAGACCCAAAAGTTGACTTTTTTAATCAAACATTTACCTTGACATTGAAAATCTATCACAAATACATTAATAATGACACTTTGTAAATGTCATTGGATTACATACATTGACACTTATTTATAGTCATTAAAGTCTAATTGATGATAATATTCCAATGTCATATTTAATACATTCGTGAAATTTGTGAAAAGTAAAAAAAAAAAAAAAAATGCTTATAATGATGGATAATTATTTGCTTTATACCTATCGCTATACCTATGTTTCATCCAATTTTGACACAAAATATGTACACAAAGATAAATATAAACTTTCATATAGAACAACAAGGTTAGTCAATTATACAAAGAAATTATTTATAAGAAAACTAGTAACAAAACTTTGGTTAAGTTGTTTAGTTTACAAAGAAACTAAATAGAACAAGTGTTGCCAAAAAAAATGTTAGCACTATCCCAAAAAAAAAAAAAAAACATATATAAATAACTTGCATGGTGGTTTCTTCACTTCAATGGATTTATGAAAGATCTAGTAAAAAAATAATGGAACTCATAAAAAACAATGAAAACATTAAAACAAGTTGTTGGATGTCGAGAACTAATTGTTGTCGAAGGAGGGAAGAGCACAGTCATTGGCCCACGCCGAAACCGCAACAAATTGAATCTTCCATCGTCATGCACAAGTGAAACCACTGCACTGCTCGAGATTTGAAGCTCGCTGATGGAAGGTTGAAGGAAAAGGACAAATAAGGGAAGGGTAGCAACTGGTCTCATTTCACGGCAAGGAGAGGGAGAGAAAAAGAAGAGGGAGAGAAGGAGAGGAAAATGGAGGCTAGGTTTTCTTACTAAGTTGTATCGAGATGTTTATGGGGTGTAATTTAGAAAAATTGTTAACGAAAGAAAAGTGATACTTTCAACAAAATTTTTATAAATGTTTTTGTCTAACTTATTTAAAATATCAAACTCTTTTATTCATAAATTAATGTTGTATTGTTAAATTTTTATAAGTAAGTTATTTTTTAAACTTTACACAACACACACAATGCACGTAGTATGTAACTAATTTTTCTAAAAGTACAGTTGTCAATAATTATTTTTAAATCTACAACAATATCTCTTTTTTTTTTTTTTTTTTTAATGGTACAACAATCTCAAACTAAGTGAAAGTTTATTATTAAACTAAACATTGTAACTAATTTTTTCTAGTTTAAAATTAAAATTTACTAAGCGCTATTAATATTTTTCTAAATTAATTTACCTAACACTATAACTAGTTTTTTCCATTTAATGATATTTAATGATAATTAATACAAGTCATAGATTGATGACTCCAAAAATTAGTCATAAAAGTCGAAATATTAAAAAATTCTCATATTTTTCTGCCGAAACCAATTTTTTTTATTTTTCAATTCAATGACTTTAAAGAACTATAACTTTTTAATGATAGTTAATTCTAGTAATAAATCAGTGACACAAAAAAATGTCAAAATAATCGAAAATTTTGAAATTTCACGTCTTTTCCCACAAAACTTGCGCCTTTTTCGTTTTCTCATATTTAATGATTGTTATTTTCAGTCATAAATTAATGATACAAAAAAACTATCATGAATTTCAGAAAATCCAAAAAACTCTGTTTTTTCCTACAAAAAACTTGTGATTTTGGCTCGACTGTTTTTCTCTTACTTCCCTATTTTTGCCACGGTTCAAGAGTAAAGAAAAACCCAATTTGTTGACTCATTCATATTAATTTTTAACCTATAGTTTTAATATGAATCTTATTGACATTAATTTATTATTTGAATCACATTCAAATAAATTTAATGTTCCAAGCTACATAATTTAATTTTGAATCATATTCATTACTTAACTATATAATAATGTATCCACATACATTACATTTTATATTATGTAGTTAATATAATAATTGTTGGGTTATATGTCCTAAAACTTGTAGTTTTTGTAAATAGGTGAATTTTAGTACATATGAAGTTATTTAAGTGAATTAATTATTTATTAAACTCTAAATCCAATTAAACTACAAATCCTTGGCTACTATCATGAGTACTTGGACTATAAATAGGATCAAGTTCAAGTAAGTAGCCTCAATAGTCTATAGTACATGGATCAGGTTGGGTACCTCTCCTAGAGACATTATTGAATACAGCCCGCTTCATGATTGTTACAAATCTTGTAAAGTGTCATAAATGAAGTGATCCTAATTTGCTCATGTAGAGACATGTGAGCGGGGGTATTCTACATAATGAAATTGTGTAAGACTGACCCTGAAATAATCACTGTTTCGTATTAACACCGTTTACGATTAACACTGATTAATTTCACTTATCAATGACCTAGATAACTTGATCTGAATTTTGAGCTATCTATGAACTCCTGTTTATTCAAAATTATCCCTTGATCTGTATAGGTGAGAGTAAGCTCAATAGCGCTGCTCAACATTCCTCCTATTTCAGGGATAAGACCGGGTAGATAGTTGGGGACATAGAATTTGCAAGACGGAATTCACTCCTACCCAACTTACGGATAGAAGAGAGGTTGTTCTCTTAAGTGTTGTTCCCAGGACTTGAACAAGGAGCCCCATACTCTCACTGGCCCGAAAGGGAATGGATTTAGTGATTAGATCCTAAATCAATTGTTCATTAGATGGACAATGGTACTTAAGGAGAAAAGATGTAACTCAGAGGAAAATCGGTATTTGACCTAGCTAAAGTTATGAACAACCTGTGAAGGATTGACTTATCGATGACAGTTATATTAAATGGACACGAATATATCTACAGTGAGGAGAGTGCAGCTACAGGCTTTAGTGGAGTGTCCCGTTAGTTAACGAATGTTGGTTAACTAGGTTAAAAAGTTTGGCCAGTTAATCTCGGATTGTTGGAGCTCATGATGTGTAGGTCCATTAGGTCTTTCTACTAGCTCATAAATGGACTAAAATCTTAGATAATATGGTGAATAAGTTTGAACCGTTCAAATCTGGGTTTAAGGAATGAAAGTCAGATATATACGATATATCGACGTTTAATTACGAATTAAACGTACAAATAGAGTTAATTATAATATTTAAATATGATTTAAATATTAATCATATGAATAGGGATTCATATCGGATTTTTTAGAAAAATCGGGACAAGTGGGAAAAATAATATTATTTAATTATTTAATATTAAAATAATATTTAATTAATTAAATATTAAATTATTTTTGTTAAATTATTAAATTATTTTTGAACTTAAAAATTAATTTTAATTCAATTTTGGAAATTCATTGAAAATTGATTTTAAAATTGATTTTTGAAGATTGGATTTTCCCACTAACTAAGCTAGGAGCTTGGTTGTCTTCTTCACAATTAACCAACAAATTAACCATTTTGTGTTGTCAAATTTTGATGCAATTGGATTGTAAGTTATTCTTTAATAAATAGAGATGATTTTGACATAAAAATGGTTAAGAATTTTGTGAAATTAAGGGTTAATTTTGCAAAATTCCATCCATTGTTCATCTTCTTCCCAACCTTCATTCTTTCTCAAATTTACCACAAATTTGGATCCCCCCATCCAATCTAAGCCCAGAAAATTGGTCATCAATTCTTTATTACCAAAATTTAGTGATTGCCTACACCAAACCAAATTAATTAGAAAAGCTAATTGATTCGTCCTAATCAGCTGACTAATGCCGTTTGAAAAGATGAAAGCATGTGTGTTCAAATTGGCCTAATTGCATTAAGATTAGGGAACGTTAGGGTGAATGCCTAATTGCATTAGACGGCACCGTGATGCTGTTGCTAATTTGGTTGCGTCCCATCTTTGAAGTGCCATGACGCTTGAAGGTAGTGCCGCGATGCTAGGGGCATGTCAGCAACTTCATCTTCTAGGGAAAAAGTGCTGCAGCAGCACCTAGGCAGCACTGTTGCGCCAAAGCTGATAAGCACTTGAAAAGTGCTTTCTATCCTCTCAAATTAAGGGAGCTTATATTAGATTTCACTTGTTTGCTAGTGGTTTTCAGGTTAAAATGATGAAAATTAGAAGAAAAGACCAAAAGATCAAAACTGAGCAAGAATACGGTGAAAAGAGAAAAAAGACTCAATATGACAAAAATTGGGGCATCGCCGCGGCACTAAAACCCGAGAGCAACTATTTCTGCACACAGCCCTAGCGCCGCGGCGCCGTGTTCAAAAATACAATAGGGTCACGGCGCTATAGACCAGAGTTGCGGTGCTAGGTTACCATAAATGAAAAATTGGTATTTTTTTGTAAGTTTTTGGGCGGCCAACTCTATAAATTTGGGGGTTTAGAGCAGCCCTAATCATCAATCTACAGACTAAAAGAGGCACAAGAAGGAGAGAATTGAGTGAGAGTTCATAAAAGAGTTCAAGGAGTGAGTTAGTTGCAAGGAAGAGTAAAAAAGTTGAGATAGTCGTGGTGCCCTTCGAATTCCAACGTGAGAGCTAATGAGATCGTGATGGTGCTACCTCAATCAAGAGCCTCTTTTTAGTAGAGTTTCCCTTTCTTTACACTCTTTCTTTGTTTATTTTGTTTAAACATGTTGCTTCAAGCTATGAGTGCCTAAACTCTTTAGTTTTAGGGTTTTGATGATTTGTTTATGAATTCATGTTGATCTTGTAGACTTTCATGGTTTTGTTGGAATGATTATGCTTTTCATTGTTATTGTGTTTAATTCTTGTGGATTGACCATCTTCACTTGTTAGGTTAGATGTATGATTGAGAGATTGTACGTTTAACTTGATCTATAACAATGAATTGTTGTTAATCTATCATGAGAGTAGTTAGGTTGACAATAAAAGTTGCTAAGGACTATTCTTAATGCCATGTAATTTGTATTGGTTTCAAGAGATTAGTAATAATCGAGTTGCATGAGAAAGGGTTGTTTTTTTAGAGAAAATAACTTGGAATTAAGTTTCTAAACTTAGGCATATGAATGACAATAAAATCCATGAAATCTATACTATTGCATGATGAAATAAACAAGGATTCATTACCCTAGAACTCTCTTTGACTCTTGTGTTTCTCACTTTATTACTTTCCTTATTTGGTTTATATTTTTCATAATTAACAACTTCCATTCCAATCCTCAAATAAAATTGATTCGATTCTAGAATAGCTAAGTAACATAAACCTTCACAATTGGATCTCCAGTGGAACGATATTCAGACTTCACCGTCTTATATTATAACTTGACCCGTACAGTTGTGGTTAACACTCAAAGTGCGCATCAAAAGCTTCAAGGGCAAAATCATCATTTTGCCTTCCTTTCTCCTGGTTGATACAATTTAGCTCTGTTTGGCCCTATTTGGCTCCATTTCGACTCTAACACCCGATTCTACCTCAAAAGTGCTCGATATTTGTAAAACAATGAAATAAACACATAAAATCTAAGGACAACTTTGAATCAAGAAGAGCTAGATAACACATTTTTCGTGCTATCAAACACCCCAACTTAATTCTTCATCATCCTCGAGCAAGGCAGAAGAAAACACACAGTCACACCAAAGACATGCTTACTCAATTATGCAAGGTTCATTACTCAAGTCTCAATAGTCAACTAGGGTTCAACTTGCACTCAACAATGAGATCAATTCATAATCAATCAATGAAGCACAATTTAAAACTAATTCTTGACCTATTTATGCAAGAGTGAGTTCAAATCCTTATAATTAAGCCCTAGCACCCTGGAATGACATTAAATTTCTCTCAATTTGTTTTCCCCCAACACTGGCTCATGCACCAACCATCAAGCACAAAAAAAAAAAAAAAAAAAAAACAGGCACAAAAACAAAAAAAAAAAAAAATCAAAGTGGTAATATATCAACTTGCATTCATTTTACCAAGGGGTATTAGCTTTCACATATTCACTGTAGGGAACTATACTCACTCTTTTCTCGTGAGGGTCCTAACTAATGACAACAAAGACAACTTTTTCTACCCCTAGTCATACATATCATTACAAGTTCATTTTTCTTTTATTTTTTTTCACGATATTTTTTTTTTCAGCTCAACATTTTATCTGCAGATTTTTTCTTTTATAGCAGGCATATACTTCATTTTTCTCATCCTCAGTATTACATTACAACCTATCATACAAGGCACTCTCTAATTAGTGGGGCCTATCTGGGTGACAACAAAAATGCAAGCTAATTAATACAATGCGAGACCTGATATAGGCAGACAAAGAACTTAAGCGTGCATGAGAAATCAAATTTTTTTTAAAAAAGGGCTAAAAATCATGATTATTCATTTCAAAAGATCATATCACGCAAGAAAATCAAAGAGTGTGTCATAGACTACATCATAATGAACTAAGGAGGGCCTGAATAAGCAAGTGAAATAATCCTTTTCGATGTCGTTCTATTCCCAAAGAGAAATCATCAAAAGAAATTTATAATACCAAATCCTACTCCTATTGCTACGATGGTGTAACAATAGTGGCAAATCTGGGTCGAACCACAAGGATTGTAGACTTTGTTTCGTTAAACTAATTTCCTAATTAAAGCCATAAACATGAGAGGAGTGAAAAGCGCTTGAGCAATGCTTTTTATTCTCTTAAATTAAAGGAGTTTTTATTAGATTTCACTTGTTTGCTAGTGGTTTTTAGATCAATATAAAGAAAATAAGAATTAAAAGCCAAAAGAATCAAACAGAGCCAAAATCAAGCGAAAAAGAGAAGAAAATCACAAAGTCCCTAAAAATAGGGCAGCGCCACTTCGCCAGCTCGGCGTTGCCACAATGCATTTTCCCAAGAGCATTAGTCAAGCAAGCACAACAACGCTGAGGCGGCGTTGTGGCTCGGTGTCGAGGGTAGGTTTTCATGACACACAGTGTCGTGACACTAGCTTTCCTTATTTGGAAAATCAACAATTTTGGAAAGAATTTTGAGCGGTCAACTCTATAAATTAGAGGGTTTCCAGCAACCCTAAAAACGAAAAAAACACAAGAAATACAAAACAAGGAAAATGAGAGAATTAAAGACTTAGAATGAGGGTTTAGTATAAGATGTGAAGATTCCATGATGCCGGAAGGATCAAGGATTGTTGGCAAGGGTAGAAGTTCAAGTGGAGGAGAATGAGGCCACCTTAAATTGCATATGTAATCAACTTAGTCTAATAATTGATGCCATTAAGTCCTTGAGTGAGGATGACTTTTCTGATTCCACTAAGGTAGGGGAATCTTGATTCATGTAATTTGATGATGAGGATGAGTTAGAGGTAGGTGAGTTAATTCAAGACGAGGGTAGATTTGAGAGTGAAGTTGAGCTTAATTTAAGGAGAACCAAGAGATTAAGGTTGAGGTTAAAGAGCCTAGGGTGCCATCTCTAGAAAGTCTTCTTAAGTGAACCTCCTCTCCTTCATGAGCCTTGTCAAGTAGAATCAACCAAAGAGTCGCTTTGTGAGAATGAGGAAGACATTATGCTTAATGTTGAGGATGATATTCAAGAGATAAGGTTTGGTGTTGAAAAGCCAAATTCTTTATCCCTAGAAAATCCTCCTATTCTTGAAAATTCTTTCCTTATTTATCATGAGCCTTGTAACTTTTTTTTTTTTTTTTTTTAATAATTTTGTGTTTTTTTTTTTTTTTTTTTTTAATAATTTTGTGTTTTTTTTTTTTTTTTTTTTTAATAATTTTGTGTTTTTTTTTTTTTTTTTTTTTAATAATTTTGTGTTTTTTTTTTTTTTTTTTTTTAATAATTTTGTGTTTTTTTTTTTTTTTTTTTTTAATAATTTTGAGTCTTTTTACTTTCCATATATGAAAAATAACAAAAATATTTATTTTCTTTCAGGAGTCCAAAAAAAGAGAGTAAGCTTAGAAGACTTTGTAGGTTACATTGATTCAAGCAAGAAGGGCCCCGAAAAATGGGAGAATTTTTATGTGCCTTGATAAAGAATCTCCTTGGGTGTCTAGTTGGAAGAAGTTAAATCCAATGCTTCTTGGGAGGCAACCCAAGTTTTAATTGCTTTATTGTTATTTCAATTATTTCCTTTCTATTGTAATTTTATTTATTCTGTAGGATGGCTTCCATGGCATTCCTAATAATTGTCTAGTTTTTTTGGAGAATTTTTTTCGCGACACAAAGTACCCTTCCGCCAAGCCTTTTAGTGGACTCTCCCATGCTCCTAGGCTCGTATTTCTTTGAATTATTCTTTTATGCATTGAGGACAATGCATGATTCTAAGTTTGGGGTGAGAGGTGTGACTCGTACTTTTGTGTGTTTTCTTATCCTGTTATGCATGTTTGTGAGGTTTCAATGATCATATGCATGTTAATGAAATTTTTTAAATTTTGGAGCTTTTAAAGATAATGGGATTGTTTTTTTGGTTGTGTGCTTTTGATGTTGATTGCCCATGATGAGATTCGAATTTGCATGATAGATGACTTATTGTGGAAATAGGATAGCATTATCTAGAGTTATATTCATTTAAGTCCTTAAAATCTCCCATATTCTTGAACACGTAGCCACTTTAATTTTGAATCTTTAATTGGAAAAAGGATTAAGTTGGGTGTATTTGGTTGTCACTTCGAAAGGCCCCACCGGTTACAAAGTGGAAATGCATAATGGTTTGTAATCTTAGACTAAGGAAAAAGAAAAGAATATACATGTCTTTGAGAAAAAAAGTGTACACAAAATATATGAGCTTTACATGCCTATCCTTTTAATTGTTAAACTTGTAATGAATATGCCTGGATGAAGGTAAAAAGAGTTGCCTTTGCTGTGATCAGTAAGGACGCTTGGGAATTGACTAGGTACGAGTCCCTACAGTGAATGTGTGAAAGCTAGTACCCCTAGGTAAAATAATGCAAGTTTAGGGCCCATGAAAAACATGATTGAATGGCACCTTAGTGGACATATTACTCGCTTGAAATGTGTGGATGCTTGAAAATTGGTGCATGAGCTAGAGTAGGGGGAAAACTAAAGAAGCAAATTGGAAAAATGGGGGGGGGGTGTTGGTGTAGTATGGAAATAAATGCATGAAGAATTTAGGGAAAGTAAAATAATGGGAAAATGTAATCAAGGGTAGAAATTATAGTCTTAGGAGCAAATTGGGATTCTTGTGTAACTTCAACAATTAAAATATCTTAATGAATTCATAATCAATTATGCAATCACAACAACTTACTTGATTCATCCAAATTCCTCGATGCAATAGGCAGCCTAATCATTTGAAATAAACCGAGTAAGTGTCCTAGCCATTAATTAAAGCGTTAAGCCCTATTAAACTACAAGTCCCAAATTCTAATTGGGTTCGATAGCGATCAATTAAAACCAAGGACGTGCACATTAAGCCCTAAGATTCAATTGTGTAATTAATTAATGGGAAAGCCCTAACCTAATTAACCGAGTTTCTTTGAATCTAGGTTAAGCATAGATTCTAAAGTCTATGGATAGCCTATATTCCTTAGCATGCATACATTAACCCTTTTTTTCTACCAATTGGGGCCCTCCCTTCACCACCCCCATGGGGATGGTCTACAGGGTTCATAACTACTCCTCTTACTACAGGACGCTTACCTAGCCAACATTTAGATCCTGCTCTACCCAAACTTTTCTGGTTTACCCCAGCATTCCCCACTTGTCCGACTGTTGCTGAGCAATTTTTGGATATCAAACGGACCTCCCCAGAAGGTAATTTTAATGTGGCCGATTTCCCCTCTTTTGCAATCAGTTTCGCTACAGCACCTGCTGCTCTAGCTAATTGTCCCCCCTTCCTACTGATCGATTTTAGGCATGGATGAACACAAGGAGACGTGCGAGCAAAAATCGATAGCTAAGACATATATTCAAGGTAAGGTGTGTCAATCCAACCAAAAACATATATTAAAGAATAAAAACAGATTCAAAGAGACATAATCACAATATGGAATTCATTAAAACAAATCTCAATAATTACACAAGAATTTGCTCCCAAGAATTCGAAGATTATTTACTTAATCAACTTCATTGACAAAGATTGAAGAGGAAGGAGCTTCCAATCCATTATTACAACCCAAGAAAATCAAAATCCTAAGCTAAGATGCTAGAAATATAAAGAAGAAGAAGAAATTTTGGTGAACTCGTTAGCCTCCATAATATCCAACCTCATAAACCTTACAAAAGAAGAGATTATATATAAAATTGGGGAGGGCGTCGCTATGCTCTGATGGAACGTTGTTATGCTCTGGGTAGAAATTGGCGTGTAGGTCTCGAGCGTCGATGCTCTGTGCTCTGCGCTTTTGTGCTCATGCACGCCTTCCTTTTTTGTCAAAATTTGGAGCATCGCAATGCTCTCGCCAAAGCTACCATTTGCCTTTGAGCGTACGCTGCATTTTTCTCTGTGCTTACTCCAGGGGTATTCTTGTAATTTTAGTGTCCTTGAGCTCCGAGTGTCCAATTTCACTTATGACTATTCAAAATTAACCCCGTACAATTCATAACACTTTAAACTGCATGATTTGTTCGAATTCTTACAAAATGGACATTTAAACACATTATACTAAACAAACATGCAGGATTAAAGACATAAAAATAGCTCTTTTTGAGAGCTATCAGTGAGCATGAAAGCACACAAAATTTAGTCCAAGCTGAGATGCTCAAGGACTCCAGCCAGAACACAGACATTCCCCACCCTCAACTTAAAATCTAACAATTTCTCTAATGTGATAAAAGGAAAGAAAGCATGGGACAAATACAAAGGAAATAGAAAAACTTCCCTGAAATTTAGCCCAATGGATGGCGATAATGTTTGGTTCAAAACAATAATTCTCTTTCAACTTCCCGAGGGCAACAAAGCCTAAAAATCAAGGAAGATGGAAAGAATTGAATTCAAACAAAAATTGAAATAAACAGAAAAGAAACCTAAAATAAGAAAGCAATTAAAGTAAATCTTGGTTTCCTCCAAGGAGTGCAAATTTTTAAGATCGTTATGCTCGACTGTGTTCGGCTCCATCAACCATATTCATCATTGGACGCCCCATCACCATCCAACACCCCAACTTAGGAGGTTGGCTACCATCCAAAAGAAGAATAGAACTAGAAAAAGCAGGATAAGTAGTGTGGTAGTGTCAGAAACAAAAATTCTTTCAAAATTTTCCTTGCGCCTTAGGTTAAGGACCCTTTATCTACATTGATTAATGCCCTGGTCTCCCTAAAACCACAGACAGATTACACAAAGAAACAAAAGAATTAACATCCAGATTGATGACATAAAAATCATTAGGGAAAGTTAGGCCCTTGACTTTAACTAGCATATCTTTTACTAATCCAACTGGCCTAGCAAGAGAATGGTTAGCTAACTACACCCAAATATCAGCATGGTGTAGGATGTGTGACTGATAGTCAGCATATATAGGGGCAGACATTATGTTAATTACAGACCCTAGATCTAACATGACACACTCAAATTTTCTAGTGCCTATTAGACAGGGCATTGGGTCTCCTTTAACAGGTTAGTTACTTGGAAGGATTGCCTCCTGTTTGACCTTTTTCTCTTGCTTCCTTGTCTCAGCAGGGACCTTATTCCATACCATCTTTCTCTCAGCAGCAGACTTTTTTATCTCAGAAGATTGAGCAAACCTCACCTCCTGCTTGCATGATCCCCTCTGAGCAACAGTTAATCTGCTAGGGAAAGAAGCACGAGGGACATCGTTAGCAACATGAAAATCAAGACGTGGATCAAAACTTACCCTTCTTCTTCTTGGTGAGTCAACCTCATCCTTCTCACCATCCACAACCTCCACTTGCTCATTAACAGGCGTCTGGGAAGCCTCAAGGCAGCCTATAGTAGAGACAACACAAACATTACCCACATTGGGCACTGGTTGGGCAGGAAGCTTCCCATATTGGGTGTCCGATTAGCTAACAATATCTACTAGTTGAGATATCTAAGTGGCCATACTTTGCATGTTGGTGGTGGTGGTCTGTTGGAACAACTCCTGGCTCTTCTGGATTTGAATTGTAAACTCTGCCAGGCTGTCCACCATGTCCTCTAAGAGCATTTGAGAACTGCTTTGTCCTTGGCCTCTCCAACGGTTATAATTATATGTCCTTCCATCTTGCTGTTTGCTAGCGTAACTGACTTTAACTGCTTCCACCCAAGACTGTTGCTTGGTAGCAATAACTTGCTTCACAAGGGAAGACTGTTTAGAAAGTTCAGCTTTAATCTCACTCATCTCTCGTGAAGATGGAGATGTGATATTGCGAGGAGCTCAAACTGCTGGGCGTTCTCTGCCATGGTGGAGATGAGTTGCCTGGCCTCAATGGGAGTCTTGTTTACGAACGCACCACCACTCGTCGTGTCTATGGTAATTCTATCACTAGGGACGAGCTCTTCATAGAGGTATTGGATGAGAAGAGCATTGGAGATTTGGTGGTTAGGGTAGCTGGCACACAAATGCTTGAATCGCTCCCAGTACTTGTGCAAGGTCTCACCAACGTCTGCATGATGCCATAAATCTCCTTCCTTATCCTTGCTACTCTTGAGGTTGGAAAGAACTTTTGCAAGAATTGCCTCTTCATTTCCTTCCATGTGGTCATAGAACTAGTAGGGAGGTTAGCCAAAGCTATATACAAGTTATCCACACCCTTTTTTTTATTATTATTTTTATTTCATTAATATTAATGGAATTTCGGTGATCACTATAGGGGTAACTCTTTTTCGCCCCTATTCATGCACTCATGTTTTTATTTATTTCTTCATTCACTCTTTTTGGCTTTTTCTTCTTCCTTTTCACCACTTTTGGTTTCTATCATTTCTTTTCTTCTTTTTCTTTTTACTCTTTTGACACATAGGATTATTACTCTTTTTTACTCTCCTAGTCTAGCATTACACTTATTTGAAGAAAGCTACTCTCTAACCGAATGTGGGTCTTTCGAGGTGACAACAAACATCTGAGCATGATAACCAATTTCTAAGCATCTAAGATTCAAAATAACTCAACAAAGCATTTAAGTATGAGATGCCAAGATTTTTTTTTTTTTTTTTAAATTGAGCTAAAAAATCATGAGTGTCTCTTCATTCTTAAGGTCATGCAAACATAGACAAGAGAGATGTATCATCAACTTTTGAGCAAGGCAACAACGAGCAAAACATCATGCAAAACATCCAATTCATACCCAAGCTCGGATGCTTAAGGGTTCACTAGACCAATCATTAAATCAATCCAGAGATCACAAATAATATCCTCAATGCAATTAAAAAAGAAACGTATAAAATGCAACCTAAACCACCCCCAACTTTTGAATCATGCATTGTCCTCAATGTATCAATAAAGTTACAATAACGCACAAGGACAAAGGAAAAGGAAAGAAAACAAAGGACTTCCTTCATTATGGGCATGTGCGAGGTTGAGCATGCTTCACGCCATTAATGCATGAAATTCTCTGCCACACAGACAAAACATCACCAAAACCCTCAATTAACTAAGATCAAAGCAAAATTGAGGAAAACATTTAAAATTAACGCCTGGCTACCTACAGGAAGCACAAATGTTTAACATCGGTTGCTCGATGGTTGGCGAATGCAGGCTCAACAATACAAGGGAAGCACCAAACCCACTCTCAAGCAAGCTGGCTTGGTCTCCTAGATGCCCGTTCACCTTAAATACCTTCCTAGTTTCCAAATTTTGAACCTCAACTGCAACATGATGAAAAATATAAGTAATTTCAAATGGACCTAACTACTTCGATTTCAACTTACCTGGCA
Source organism: Citrullus colocynthis (assembly GCA_031780015.1). NCBI lineage: Eukaryota > Viridiplantae > Streptophyta > Magnoliopsida > Cucurbitales > Cucurbitaceae > Citrullus > Citrullus colocynthis. Next base: position 4,056,981 of record QLSR01000084.1, read on the forward strand.
TAAATCGAAGGCGAGAATTGAAAAGAAGAACTTTCTAACCGACTTTGAAATCCTTCCTAACAAGTGACTAGTCATGGAATAGTTTCATCTTTTCCTTATAGATTCTAGAATTCTCATAAGCATCCAGCCTGAACTCTTTAAGCTCCTAGAGCTCAAGCAATCTCTCCTCACAAGCTTGGGCTAAATCCATATTGCATTTCTTAACTGCCCAGTAAGCCTTGTGCTTAATCTTGACCGGCAAGAGACATGCTTCACCATAAACAAGATGGAATGGGGAAGTCCCAATCAATGTCTTATAGGTTGTCTTGTATGCCCAAAGAGCGTCGTTGAGACGTAAGCTCCAATCTTTCCGCCCAAGATTCACAGTTTTTGCCCGAATACTTTTCACTTATCTATTTGAAACCTCCGCTTGGTTGTTGGTCTGCGGGTGGTAAGGAGTAGCCACATGGTGGTGAACTCCATATTTTCTTAAGAGAGCCTTGATAGTTCGATTGCAAAAATGATTCCCTTGGTCATTAATGATATCACGAGGCACACCGAATCTGAAAAATATCTTTTTAAGAAATCCTAAAACCATAGTAGAAGTGAATCACCTCAAACCACTTATAAACGTAATCAACAACCAACAAAATGTACTGATAACCATTGGAAAACGAGAAAGGCCCGATAAAATCCATGCCCCAAACATCAAAAACCTCATAGACTAAAATAGAATTCAAAAGCATTTCATTATGCTTAGACAATGATCTAGACATTTGACATTTTTTTACAGGATTTACAATATGCATACGCATCAGCAAACATAGATTTCTAGAACAACCCACAATCTAAGATCTTACAAGCCGTACGCTTTGGACTAAAATGCCCTCCACAAGCCATCTCATGACAAAAGGAAAGAATAGATTCAAACTCATGCTCAGGGACACACCTCCTAATTATTTGTTTAGAGCAGAACTTCCACAAATCTTTAACTAAAAAAAAAGGATTAAGTTGGGTGTATATGGTTGTCACTCCAAAAGGCCCCACTGGTTAAAGAGTAGAAATGCATGATAGTTTGTAATCTTAGACTAAGGAAAAAGAAAAGAGTATACATGTCTTTGAGAAAAGAAAAAGTGCACAAAAATACATGAGCTTTATATGCTTATCTTTTTAAATGTTAAACTTGTAATGAGTATGCATGGATGAGGGTAAAAAGAGCTGCCTTTGCAGTGAACAGTAAGAATGCCTGGGAATAGACTAGGTACAAGTCCCTATAGTGAATGTGTGAAAGCTAGTGCCCCCATGTAAAAGAATGCAAGTTTAGAGCCCATGAAAAAAATATATGATTGACTGGCACCTTAGTGGACATATTACTCACTTGAAATGTGTAGAGGCTTCAAAATTGGTGCATGAGCTAGAGTAGGGGGAAAACTAAGGAAAGTATCTTAAATCCCAATTTGAGTTCTAGCATTTTAAATTGAATGAGGCTTGCACACAAACACATGGGAGATAGAAAGATTTGACCTCGAATGATTATAACAATATAGATATGTTTGCATGTTTTTACTTAAGCTATAAATGCTATTATCTGAGACGTGAGTCAATTGCACACTTCTTCATCTAAACTCCCTCTATTTGATTTTATTCTTTGCTCGGGACTAGCAAATCTCTAAGTTTGGGGTGGTGAAAAGTGCTTGAAAAGTGCTTGAAAAGTGCTTTCTATTCTCTCAAATTAAGGGAGTTTATATTAGATTTCACTTGTTTGCTAGTGGTTTTCAGGTCAAAATAAAGAAAATTAGAAGTGAAGACTAAAAGATCAAAACCGAGCCATAATTTAGTGAAAAGTGAAGAAAACTCCAAATCTACCAAAAATAGGGCAGCGCCATGACGCTTTTGCCTGAGAGCAACAGTTGGCTCAGCACCGCCTTTCCATATTGGTTAGTGCCAAGATGCCATTGACTAGCGTCGCGGCGCCAACTTTCCATATTTGAAGATTTTGTATTTTTGGAAAGAATTTTGGGCGGCCAACTCTATAAATTGGAGGGTTTCTAGCAACCTTAGACATCAAGAAATCAGATAAAAACACACCAAAAGAGTTCCAAAGAGTGAGTTGGTTGTAAGGAAGAGAGAAGAGTTTTGAGAGAGAGTTTGGTATCGTTCGAGTTTCTGACGTGAAGACTGAAGGACAGTTCCTCCTCAATCAAGGGCTTCTTCCTAGTAGAGTTTTCTTTTCTTTACACTCTTTCTATGCTTAATTTGTTTGTGAACATGTTGCTTACATCTATGAATGGCCATGTGAATGGTCATGTGAACGGTTTTCTCCAATCATCCCAAAAGCCGGCGGATTGTATGAGGTGGATGAGGTAAATTCTCTTAAAGCTCAAATGGCTTCCCATACCAATGCTCTTTCTAAATTAACTACAGGAAGTCAAGCTCAAGCAAGTCCACCATCTATAGCATCCCTTGCCGCCTTGGCGTCGGAGATGTTTACACAAAAAGAGTTGGAATAAGAAGACAATAAGACGGCCAATTGTGTTGATAGAGCACACTATAGAGGCCACCAACAACAACTTCCAACTCATTACCATCCTAACTTGAGGAACCATGAAAATGTTTCTTATGTTAACAATAAAAATGTTCTGCAAGGCCCTCCCGATTTTTCCAATGTAGGGCCATCACACACCGAGAAGAAGTCCAACTTAGAAGATTTGATGGTGGAGTTCATAAAGGAATCAAGAGGACGGACCACCGCATTGGAGAGCATCGTACAAAGTCATGGTAAGGTCACTCACAACATTGAGGTACAAATTAGTCAAATTGTCACTTCTCTCCAAACAATACAAAAGGGCAAATTTCCTAGTTGCCTCGAAAGAAATCCAAAGGAGGAGTGCAAGGCCATGACTTTGAGGAGTGGGAAAAAGTTGTCCACTCCCTTGATCGATGATGAGGATGATGAGCAAGATGTAAATGAGACCATCCAAGAACCTATCTTAGAAAATGAACCAAAGGAGGTCTTAGAAAAAGAAGAAAGGGTAAAGGAGTCGACATCTTCAAGTAAGTCATCTAACTGTCTACCTTTTGTACCTATTACCTTGCCATATCCTCAACATTTTAAAAAGAAAGAAATAGACTCCCAATTTGCTAAATTTCAAGAGTTGTTTATAAAACTTCACATTAACATCCCATTTGCTGAGGCTTTAGAGCAAATGTCCAACTATGCTAAATTCATGAAAGATGTCTTGTCTAAAAAGAAGTTTGGGCAATATGAGATGATTAGCATGACTGAAGAATGTAGTGTTGTGTTGCAAAGAAAGCTACCACAAAAGTTGAAAGATCAAGGGAGTTTTACTATACCTTACACTATTGGTTTTTTAAATGTTACTAGAGCTCTTTGTGATCTTGGTGCTTCTATTAATTTGATGCCTTTATCTATTTACAGGAAGCTTGGCATTGGAGAGGTGCAACCTATTACCATCACCTTGCAACTAGTTGATAGAACCTTAACTTATCCTAGAGGTATTGTTGAGGATGTATTAGTTAAAGTTGACAAATTTATCTTTCCTACAGATTTTGTAGTTTTGGATATGGAGGAGGACTTTGAGATTCCTATCATACTTGGGAGCTTAGCAACTGGGAAGGTTGTCACACCCCCTCCCAGATTGCCTATATAACCTGAAAGGAGATGTGGGACAGCATACATCACCCCTCTTGTGACGCATACAATCATTTACTAGAAACTGATCCTGTGAGTTCACAACATACATATCGCTCCTTCATACATCCAAAACCATAACATATAGGAAGTTATATACATATCGATAATTCAAATTTTCAACTTATCCATAAGGCACTTATACAAAACCATATCTCAACTCCCAGCAAATGTACAACGAGGTCTACATGCCACCTATATAAGGTTTTACATACATACAACTCTTCAAAACAAGATAAATTTCTGGAAACTCGAAGCTTAAGCAGGGTGAGTCGGAGTAGGCAAAGCACCAGGAACGTCCTTGCTACGTGGAGGTGAAAGAAAACTTGAAAACATAAGCTAACAGCCGAGTGAGTGACTAATTTTAACAAACTAATTTTAGTTCGAAAATCATCAGGATTTAAACAAATTCTGACAGCATGAGTAGAACATAGGATTCTCATATTCATTGGTTAAATCATGTTTAAATGCCCTTATCAAATCATACATGGTTTTTCAGCAATTCATAAATAAAACAGTATGGTTACAATACTTCTCCTTAGTTAAGGCAGGGCAAAACTCAACACCCCAACTTCGAAAACAAATAAGGCTTAATGTGGAGCAGAACTCAACGCACCAGCATGTAACCTCTATGTGCACATAGGAACATGGCGGGTTGCCTAAGTACCTTCTCCATGTCCTTCAGTACTGGGTCCCGGGGAAACTCACGTGCCTTCTCCATGTCCATCAGCACTGAGTCTCCTCTAAAACATTTTTCTTTAAGGAAAGCAATACTTTATACAAAACAGTTCACATACAAATCTTTCATGAGAAAACAGGACAATTCATATATCAATAACATTTCATAAACATACTTTTCAATACCGTTTAACAAAACACAAACCATGCTTTGTAAATTGATTGATCACAAAATTGTAAATAAATTAGAAAACAAAACTAACATGTACAACGAAATCGTGAAACAAGAAAAGTGTCACTCACAGCTCTTTCTAGGCCTTGAATGGATTATACGCCTTCCCTATCTCCTCTTGGCCTGAAATAGACATTTTTCCTTACATTACATTTCTTTTACTTGATCATTTAGTTTGCATAATTAAACTCAAATCATGATTTATCACTGAGCCTCCCCTTTTTCCAAAGTAAACTTAATAAGAAAGACTACTAACGAAACTCCCTCATTCCAGCGAGATTACTAGCGGAACTACCAACAGGACACGATACTAGCGACACCAGGATAAGCGAGACTAGCGTGATTTACCTGATGAGCGATACCTAGCGAGAGTCAGCGAGATTTATGAGACGAAAAGCTCCTCTGTGCCCCCAGCGAGATTTGTCTCGCTACTCACTCTCCAATTCTCCTGAATATCAGCTTCCTAGCGACACCCGACAGCAGAGTTTCCTCCTTTCCTTTTGTTCTCACTTCTGTCGATTAAAAGTCATATTTTCAGCTAAATTTAGAACTTCTTTCCTTCTAAAACTTGTAGAGCAATATGTTTTCTAGCTTACCTCAAATTTTTGTGGCTTAACTTGTCCTTGTTCGTTTGATATTGCAAGATTTCTCCGCACTACTACAGATTGCACAGAAATTCCTTATCAGTAACTTCTAGCTAAAGGTTTACATGTTTCTGTTCCATTTCAACTCAAACATCCTTCATAAAAGTTGTTCAGAATTGAGTTAACTTACTAACCTTAAAATTTCTGCCTTAGACTCAATCTCCTTGATTCATTTCACTCCAAACATCCGATATTGTGCAGTTTGTACATCCACAAATAACGTTATGTTCCAGCTTAGATTTCAATACCAAAACAAGTAGGCTTCTATCCAAAATCCACAAGAACACCTTCTTCTTCTTTTCTTGTAGTTTGTCTGAAAAATAAAATCGACTTGAGCTCTCAAAAATGTCTAAAAAATGATAAAATATTCAATTTACTTACCTATATATATACTGCCGACTTAATTCTCTTAGGCAGGCTGGCGTGCAGGGTTTCCTTTCTCAATTCAAGGTAAGGCACTCAACGCAGCCTACCATCAACACCCTTAGCAGATAGCCACCCTCAACGCATGGTGCCCTCAACGCCTCATACCTTTAACGCATACAACTCAATCAACTATACCCGTCTTCAACGTATGGGGACTTCAACGCATGGTAACCTTACCAACGCATGGTAGGTCAAAACATTTCTTTCCCGCCAATGATCAACTTCTCCTTCAATGCAAGTGACTGCTTTAGCTCATAACTCTTCGTGATTTCACCTTCAACGCATGGCCACTCAAAAGAAAATACTCCTTTGCTTTCATCGACGCAAAGTCTTGGCTAATGCTTAGCTCTTCCACGCTCGGCTACTTTTCTATAGCAATGCATAGCCACATTACACTTGCCTTTTCCCAACACTTAGTATTAGAAGCCAGTGCTTACAAAGGTTATCGTAGATATCCAACAAGGGAAGTTGACTCTATGGGTAAATGATGAGAATGTTGTCTTTAACATTTATAAGTCCTTGGGTCATCATAATGAGGGTAGTACTTGTCATGCTATAGACATAATTGATCATACTATTTCTAAGCATGTAGGGGTTATTTTGGCTAGTGATCATCTAGAACAAAGCATAATGGATGTTGAGGATGTGGACACTATTTTTGATGAAATTTCTTTGTATGCTAAGTGGTTAAATAGCATGCCAATATGCACTAAAATGTATAAACCTATGCATCTAGCTCCTTTGCATGTTATAAATGATGTTAAGAAACCTGTACTTGAATTAAAGGTGTTGCCTCCTCACTTGAAATATGCATTCATGGATTATTTATCTTCTTTTCCTGTTATCATATCTTTTGAATTAAATTCTATGGAAGAAGAAAAATTGTTGAGAGTGTTAAGGGATCATAAGTCCACCATTGGTTGGTCCATTGAGGATCTTAAAGGTATTAGTCTGTCGGTTTGTATGCACAGAATCTTGATGGAAGATACTTGTAACCCATCAGGAGAGCACCAAAGGAGACTTAACCCCACCATGAAGGAGGTAGTAAAGAAGAAGTGCTCAAGCTTTTGAATGCAGGAATCATTTATGCCATATCTGACAATTCATGGGTAAATCCTATTCAAGTGGTACCTAAGAAAGGTGGAGGTATGACTGTGGTTAAGAATGAAAAAGATGAGATGATAGCCACTAGAATTGTGACAAGATGGCGGGTATACATTGATTATAGGAAGTTAAATAAGGCTACCAGAAAAGATCATTTTTCTCTTCCTTTTGTAGATCAAATGCTTGATAGACTTGTAGGTTATTCTCATTATTACTTCCTAGATGGATATTCAGGTTATAATCAATTTGTCATTGCTCCTGAAGATCAAGAAAAGACCACATTCACATGTCTCTATGGGATCTTTGCTTTTAGGAGAATGCCATTTGGTTGTGTAATTCTCCTGCTACTTTTCAACGTTGCATGATGTCTATTTTTCAGGGGCTTATTGAAGACATAATAGAGGTTTTCATAGCCGGTGGAAAATACTTGTTCAAGAAAGTTTGAGCCAAAATCTCCCATGTGGTGATACTATCCGGAGGTATGGTTAACTCATCCTTTGCTTGGTCCTAAAAAGAGAGAAAAAATTCTTATTTAATTGCATCGTTAGAAACACCATTCATCTTTACCATTCCGCATATCTCTAAGAAGAACCATAAGTGCTTGTAAGGATCTTCGTTGGTTCTTATTTTTTTTTTCTTCTTTTTTTTCTTTTCAGGCCTAGCACACATACATGATACATATAACAAACTTTTCTCATGGGATTTGGTGAAACAAAAAATGTAAAGCACACTCCCTCCACACCCCCCCCCCCCCCCCCCCCCCCCCCCCCCCACCCAAACTCAAAGGAGGCAATGTCCTCATTGACTTAAAATGCAAAAACAAGGTGGTTATAATGGCTAGGTGCCAAAACATAAGGCTAGGCTCTCCTAATGATCGAATTAGATCATATGAACAAGTGATGAACTAGCCTAAAGATGTTTTGCACAAAAAGATAATTAAAACACCTGGTTTTCTACTATTTTGGAATTTTGAGAAGTTAGGCATGCCAGAATGAAATATTCTCTAGGTATCATCATCAAGTGCTATGTTGCATCTCAAAAGACTAGCATGCCAATATACACATGGACATCAAATTTGCTTTTGTTTTTGTTTTTGTTTTCAGCATCTACTTCAAACAAAACTAAACTAAGAGATATAAAACATAAAAAAGAAAAATAAACCTAACTAAAAAAAGCATATAAAAAAGGAATAGTAGTACTCCCTTACGTCTGAGCATATAAAAAAGGAATAGTAGTACTCCCCTACGTCCGAGCATATAAAAAAGGAATAGTAGTACTCCTTTCGTAATGCTCTATCACTAACCAGATGAAGTCAGGAAGAATGTCACTCCTCCCACAGAAGCCATTCTCCTAAAAACTTTGTCACGCCTCCCACAGAAGCCATTCTCCTAAAAACTTTCCCTTTTCTTGAGGGCTTCCTTGTTCTTCACCATCTCCTCCTTATTCTCGGATTCAATGGGGGATGAAAGCACAATGCACTAGGCATTCTTCATTTGTGCACTTTTCTGTTCTAGAGCTGTGGTGCTCGAATACACCTTTCTTTTAGCAGTAGAGGCAGATTGTGTGACCCTTGTGCGAGCCACAACCCTAGGCTTTGGGGGCCCCTCAGTCTCTTCCACATCTTCAGTTGATAAGATAAAAAAAAAAAAAAGGAATTCAAAATGGTATTAGAGTTAGTGGTCTAAGAGATCCTTTATTGGAACCCCTGCAACATTATTTCCTCCCCAATTAATATTGATCTTCACTTAGGTCTTCTACATATTTCAAACCCACAAGTGAAGGGAGTGTTAGATAGTATAATATTAAATTTACTTTCACCCATCAACTTAACCTTTTAGGTCAATTAGTGCTTTAATCTAGTATCAAAGCAGCTCATATTTTGAAACCTTAAAAACCCTAAATTTTTAAAAACCTAAAAACCATATCCTCTACCGCTGCCACTAACTTGTGCAAAGTCATCGTCGATCATCCCATCTTTAATCGTTCGTTACATCTCGCTAGAAACCTGCAGGTTTTTCATTTTTTGTTCGTTGGTCACTATTTTTTGGTCATTCTTGGTCTATCATGAGGGGTCATTCCCGCATGCTCCCAAGCTTGTATCACTTTGATTTATTCTTTTATGCATTGAGGATAATGCATCATTCTAAGTTTGGGGTGGGAGGCGTACCGTGTACTTGTGTTTACCTTTTTTATCCTGCTATGCATGCTAATATGTTCTCAATGATCATATTAATGTTAAGTGAACTTTGGAAAACTTGAAAATTTTTCAAAAGATTTGAGCTTTAAAAGATGATGAGAATGATGTACGGTTGTGTGGCTGTGATGTTGATTGGCTATGATGAGACTTGAATATGCATACTGGATGACTTAGTGTGGAGATAGGATAGCATTATCTTGAGTTTGATCTATTTAAGTCCCTCTTGAAGTCTCCCATATTCTTGAGCACGTAGTCATTTTAATTTAGAAGCTTTGACTTAGAAAAAGATTAAGTTAAGTGTATTTGATGGTTTGTAATGTTAGACTAAGGAAGAAGAAAAGATTATCTATGCCTTTAAAAGAGTAAGCACAAAAATATATGAGCTGCCTACACAAAAATATATGAGCTGCCTATCTTTACATCATTCAAAATGTTAAGCTTGTAATGAGTATGCATGGATAGGGGCAAAAAGAGTTGCTTTCGCCTTGATTAGTAAGAGTGTCTAGAAATTGACTAGGTACGAGTCTCTAAAGTGAATGTGTGAAAGCTAGTACCCCAAGGTAAAAGAATGCAAGTTTAAGGCGACAATGAAAACAAAAAAATTAAATTAGAAATATTAAGGCACCTTAGTGGGCATATTACTTGCTTGAAATGTGTGAATTCTGGAAGATTGGTGCATGAGCTAGAGTAGGAAGAAAACTAGAGAAACTCTCTTAAGTCCTCACTTGAGTTCTTGTTTTTGAATGAAAGGAGACTTGCACGCACACACACATGGGCGATGACGAGATATGGCTTTGAATCATCTTAACAATATAGACATGCTTGAATGCTTTTACTTAAGATCCTAATATGTTATTTTTTGAGGCATGAATCAATAGCACACGTATTTCGAATTTCCCTATGTGTAATTCTGTTATTTGCTCGGGACTAGCAAATTTCTAAGTTTGGGGTGGTAAAAAGCACCTACAAAGTGCTTTTCTTGCCTTTGATTTAGGGATGCTTTTTATTGGATTTAATGTGTTTGCTAGTGGTTTTCAAGCAATTAAGAAAAAATTAAGTATCCAAGGCCAAATGAACCATATTGAGCCAAAACCGAGCACAAAATGGAAGAAAAAGTGGAAATGCTTTCTTTGAATCTTATAATTTCTTGAGATTTTCTATTGATGGGCTGAATGTACATCTTTTTATGCTTTCTTTGAATCAATTTCAATTTCTAGATGCATGTTTGTGTGTTGGTTATCCTCATAAGCATGTGTTGCCCTTTTTATTTGATTCGTAGCTTTGTCATGTTCGCACTAGGATGTCCAACTCAATCACCTAAATAGCAATTAGTTAATCATGTACTTAATGGCTATCCTAGAATGCATGTATTAACTAGGTTCAAAAATAAATTTGGTTAATCGGTTTGGCTATCCAATTGGTTAGTCATCACAATGGAATCCTAAATCTCAATGTACTTGTTCTTATTTCTTTATGGACGCTATCAAACCCAATTGGTTTAGGAGCACATAGTTTAATTAAGGCATTGCTATAATTGCCTTAATTAATATTTAGGACACTTGCTTAGTTTAATTGAGTTTTTTGGCTACCTGTAGCATCGTTGTGTCAGGTTAGGCTAAGTAGATTGTTATACACGCATAAATCGAATGCATGTATAATTAGCAAAAATCAATGATTGAAATTACATAGGGATCCCTCTTACTCTCAAAACTAGATAAAATCAATCCTAGGTTGCATTATCCATTACTTTTATTTTTCTTGCACGCTTATCACACTATCCACACCAAACTCCCCCTCCCCCCCTCCCATTTACTGCTTTAATTAGTTAATTAGGCTTTACGAAAAACTCATACTAAAGCTTCCTCGCGAATCGACCCAGGCTTACCACTGTTGCTATGCCATCGTAGTAATATGAGTAGGATTCGGTTTTATAAATTTTATTTGATCTTTAGTCTTTTAATAGTAGTTAAAGGCTTAGATCAGGCATCAATCCATACATAAACATATATCAAATTCTAACGGGATCAAATAACCATAAATCAAGATGCATTAAGTTTAAATAAAAGAGTTCTCCAAAGCAACATAAGTCCTTGCTCCAAAAACTAGAAAAACCACACGGACCTCAACAATCTATCGAGTAAAAGAGATTAGGAAACTCCAATCCTTGATTACAGAAATAAGATAAAAGAAAAACTAAAACCTAATGTTGTAAATGGATAGAGGACAAAAAAGCAAAGAAAATGAGTGGTCATTTGCCTAAAACGGGCACTTGAATCAAAAGTTACTTGCAAACAATCGAAGAGCAGTTTTTATATCGTGATAGAGCACCACTGTGTTCTGCCCTATTTTTTTCCTTCTATGAAGAGCGCTAAGCTGCAATGCCAAAGGAGTCGTGGTGCTCTCGCCTGGGGGTTGTTTTGTCATTTTCTATTTTATTTGAAGCCTCGGAAGCCCTAGATGATTTCAAACAGCTCTAAATTAGCGTCAAATGGCATGTAATGCTTCAAAATGCATGATTTGCTCAAGTTCCTATAAATATAAATAGATAAACACATTCAAAATTAGAAGGAAGCGAGATTAGAGACACTAAAATAGCTAACACTCCCAAAGAAGGCTTACAGATATTTTGACCTTTTGACCAACAAGAAGTATGGACCTGACTTTTGCAGAAAATTGTAACGGCCTAACCTTACATAACATGGCGACCGCTATGACATGCATAACTAAATATTTCCTAAATTTTTAAAAGAACACATCAAAACTTCTATTAATTAAATAGTAACAACTTTACAGAAAAAGGTTTCCTTTATAAAGCACCAAGATCCATAACAGTAGTGTAGTGGAACAAAATGCAAATATGACTAAAATAGTGAGTTTGATGGTTGACCTTTTGAGTGAGGTCAAGTCAGGCCTCTTACTACATTGTTCCCTCATCTACAAAATCTATGCAATAGGATGAGTATATAATATACCTAGTAAGTAGCACTCACCTTAGGTAGTGCCCAAATGCACGATCGCATGCAACGTGTCATAAAAACATATGATTGGGACCCAAAATATGAACTTTTTATAACCTGAGGTAATCAATTACCCTTCCAACATGAGTTCCACTGAGCTAATAGGAAGATGTGGACTTAAGCAAAACCAACACACTTAATGATTAATGGTGACATGTAGTCCATAGAGCTAGAGTCGCATCCAACATCAACCATTAACATAAACGTAAGATGGGACTAGAGGGGTGCAATCATACATACCTTGTGATATGCCACGACTTGGTGTTACCACAAGTGTGCGGGTCAGATTATGATATAGTTAAGATGACCAAAGTTGAGTACCGTCCTTAGGGAATTGACTTGATTATCTTTTAACTGTTTAGAGATCGTTCCAATTTATTTAGGGAACAGAATTGTAATGAAACTTATGATAAACTAATCTAAGAAAGCAAATAAAAGTGATCAAAGTATGTAAATTATCAACTAAGAGACATTTTAAGGAATAGATTTCGTAAAAGGTATTATTAAACACAATTGCTTAACTTTAAAAGTAATGAACACAACACCTAGATGTAGAAGTCTTTTATCTGGATTTAATCTTTCGAAAACAATCTCTTCTTTTACTTAAGCCCTAATCACTAATCATTTGAAACTAGGTGATTAAGTAAAGCCTTAAGAACCTTCGTTAACAATTTCTACCGTTGTCTGACTATTTTTAGTGTTCTCAAACGATAGTCTAGCATGCATGATCTAATCTAAAACTCAGTTGTTGAAGGAAAGATTCTAAATCATGAAATCATTCAAACATTGATGAACAATTCGAAAACACTAAGAATGGTCATGTTAGAAAGTGTAAATGTAAATTTTCAAGAAGCAAAGTGTTTAAAATTTTAAACCTAAGAATTCATCTACCCCTAAAGCTATGAGAAATTTAGCCTAACTTGACTTCCATGGATAAAACCATATCAAGAATACCAAAATGCAAGGAATAAACCAATAATAAAGAAGGGAAAGAGAAGTTATCCAGTTTTCAAGCTCGTTTCTAGGATGGATTTGGCCTTCAAACAATCTTCGAATCGTTCGACATCATGAAATCTTCATATTTTGCTTTAAACTCCCTCTATGTCTCAAATACTCCAAATTCTGATATGAAGGCCGGTCAAAAACCCTAGAATAAATAGACAAAGATTTCCTAAAATGCAAATTCTTCAATTTTGGAAAGTTTGGCGCCTAGGCACTCTTCCCTCTATAGACAAGCGCTTAGGCGCTGCCTCTGTAGCACCCTAGGTGCTTTATAGCCCAATTTTCTACTTGTTCTTAGGTTGTTAGCGTCAAAGCAGCACCAGCCTAATGTCTAGGTGTTGCCCTGCATAACCATCTTCATCTTTTTTTCCTTTTTTCATCTTGTCTTTTGATCCTTTGCTCAATTTTGTCCTCTTTGGGCATATTTAGGTCCTTTGTACCTCATTTTTACATTGACTCTTCATCTTTAACAAAACTCTGAAATCACTAGTAAACACCATCAAATCTTATAAAAACATCTTAAAAACTATCCTAAAATGCAATAATGCACATTTTAGGTGTGTTTCACCCTACTAGCCTCTAACATAAACATGACATAAGGTTGGGTCTAGAGGGATGCAACCAACATACCCTACTAGCCCTGGGAACGTAGCCGATACCTAAAAAGAACTTGATTTGAACATAATCATGAACATACATAATGCATAAGGTCCCTTATAAAGAAACACGTTTTAAACATGTTATGCAACATAACAATAACAACATCATAATGCAACATAACAAGGCACATTATCGATCATGATCCTATTTATTCCTAATTATTGCTTATGGTTTGATCCTATAAGTTCCATGAATAACACATATGATTAAAACTAGGTTTAAGGCTATTGTATTAAGGAACTTAATGAACTTACTTTAAAAATTTGTAATTATTAAGTCTTGAGAGTATTCGTATACTTATTGAAGAGAATAATAAGATACACCTAATTCTTTTAATTATACTAATAGTAGTAATATGATTAGAATAATAGTGCTAAGATTAATGTAATAATATAATGATAATACTATTATTATTAATAGTAACAATAATAATGATAATAGGAAACGTAATAGTAGTAATAGTAGTAGTAATAATAATTAATTAATTAAACAATTTTGAATTATTGGAATTTCTAATCTATATAGGTTCATTAGGTCCCCTTGCTAGCTCACTAAGGGTAAAACAACGATCAGTAAATTGTAGAATAATTTGAATTGTTTAAATTATTTAAGAGACTTTTATATTTATAAGGATTAATATAAAGTACAATATATTGTGATACATTATAGTATATAGTTAATTATAAATGTGATTTATACTTAAAATTATATAATATTAGAGTTTGTTATTTGAATGAGATTTAGATATTAATTTATTATGAATTAGATTCATACTAAAACTAGAGAGTAAAATTAATATGAATGACATTCATATTAAAACTATAGCTTAATGGAGAGATCTGCATTTTTATATGATTTAAATGCATTATGAATAAATATGTGATGTTTATTAATTAATTAATTGATTGGTTGATTATTATTTATTTAATAATATATATTATATTAAATTTGATTTGATATAATTATTTTTAGTAAGTAATAATACTTTAGTTTATGACAGACAAAAAGCCATATGCTTCCTTCTCTCTAAAATTCTCTTTAAGCTTTCGCTCAAATTCTTCAATTCCCTGGAACAAGAAAGGATCACACCATTCCATTGATCCTCCTTGAGTCATAATAATAGGGTTGCTTAACCGTGGTGTTCATGACCTTGAAGTTTTTGTTTAGAAAAACTCCAAGTAATACAAAGGAATTGCTCTTCATTTTAAAAGGCATTTTCTAAATTCTCATTTACAGTATGCTTAACCTTATTTTCCTAAAATCAAGTAGGTTTTTCTTTTCCTAATTCAAAGACAAAAGCAATAATATACGTTTCAACATTGAAATTCAATCCCTACACCAACAACCATTGTGCATCATATACCCAACAAGTCCTTTCGAACTGAAACCTTAGTTGATACACTTACTTCCTTCTTTTAGCGGTCGTGCAGGTGAAGACTTGAAAAAACATCTGAGGGGTAGCATCGTGGCTGTAAGCCCCGTACTTGTTATTAAAAGAAGTAAGTAAAGAGAAATTGTGGGGCAAGTAAAGAAAATTTGCTAAGTTGGGGGAGAGTGAAAATGGTTAAGTGTTGGCTAGGTGATGAGTGACCATGCGTTGAGGGATATTTAAGATTGACAAGAGTTTCCATTGAAAAGCATGCGTTGAAGAGGGCAGCTCGGCGGGGAGAAAGATGTGAAGGGAGAAGGATGCCATATGCGTTAATAGAGGTATGCATTGAAGGCTACTATGTGATAGAAGTTGGCATCGCTATGCGTTGAGATGGCCTATGCGTTAAAGAATAGTATGCGTCGGACATAGAGAAGTGGCTGAGAGGGCCATGAGGTAATCAGCTATCTGGTGTGAAGCAATCAGTGGCATAGTAAGTGGAGACTATGCGTTGCCGAAGCCATGCATGGAAGGCGGCGCTGGCTAATTCTAGAAGAAGGATGAAGTTAGAGCTGGTAAGTCGATGACTTATATGGACAATAAAGGAGTGCATCGAATAATTAAGCCTTTTTAGATACATTTTCGAACTCAGATTAACTCTATTTCGCAGACGAACAACGAAGAGAGGTAGAAGAAAGTACTTGAATAGAATTTGAGTGGAAATCAGATCAGTTTCGTGATGATTTTGAAGCTGGAACCAGAAGCTTGATTGTTGCTGATAGATTTGAACACCAATCGGTGTTTGAGGGAGAGTGAACCGAGGGCGTCGAAACAAGAACTGAAATTTTGAGATAAGTAAGTTGAATCAATTCTTAGCAACTTTCATGAAGGATGTGTAAGCAAAAATCGAGCGAAAATGTGTTGATCTCTAGGAAGAAGTAAGCGGAGTTGAACTACTAAGCAAAGCAGGACAGCCGAAGTTTTTTAGGAATAATTCTCAAATGAAGATGAATCATGGCCTGAAATTTTGAGGTACGTTAGAGAACTCATACTTTACAAGATTGTAGAAGGAAGGGAGTTCTAATTTTGACTGTAATATGGTTTTTAGCAGGATAAAGAAGGAAGTTTAAAGAGAAGGAAACTGTGATATCAAGTGTCGCTAGATAGTGATATCGCTAAGGAGCAGGAGAGTGAGCAACGGAACGGGTGTCGCTGATAAACGCAAAGGGGCTCTGCGTCTCACAATTCTCGCTGAAGTCTTGCTAGGTATCGCTCCTTAAGATGATATTGCTAGTCTAATTCACTCCAGTTTCGCTAGTGCAGCACCCAGTAGTGTGAATCTCGCTAGTAGTCTCGCTAGTGACATAGAGTATCGCTAGTTATTAACATGCATACCTAATAATTTTGAAAAAGAAGTTCAAAGGAAACCTAATATGAGAAATTTGTTTTACAGGCCAAGAAGAGCTAGGAAAAACGTACAATCCGCTCAGGGCCTAAGACAACAGTGAGTGACTCTCAAATTGATTAAAGACTATCGTATTAATGTACAAGTGGAAGAGAATATATATAATAGGTGAATTCATGTATGTGTGCTATTTAAATGCAAACCATGGCCGAAGGACCCTATGTGAAGGCCTATGGAGATATATAATACATAATGCCGAGGGACCATGAGTGAAAGCACTAGTGAGATTGACTGTAATAGTTTCTAATGCCGAGGGACCTCGTGAGAAGCCATATAGAAACCAGTATATGATGACTCAGTGCTGAGGGACCATGAGTGAAGGCACTTGAGCAATGACTTAACATTGAAATTCAGTGCTAAGGGACAATATGAGAAAGCACTTGGAAGTTGAAACGCTGAGAGACTAAATGTGAAGGCGTATGAATATATGAATATTAACAGGCGAAGTATGAGGTTAAGAGCGTTGAGCTTTGCTCCGCCACTCATTAGATAAATGTTTATGTTTCCTTGTTAAATGTCACGAGTGGCCCAGTAAATTGTATTAGTAAGCTATATAGTAGTTTTATGATCAGCATCAATTCGAGAATTAACTTGAAACTGATAATTTAGTCACTCACTGAGCATAAGTTCACGTCTTTTGTTTATTGTTGTTTGTTTCAGGTAGCGAGCGTGTCCTGGACGCCTAGCCTACAGAAGAACCTCATCTGGGCTTACTTGGCTATAGTACTCTGGGATAGTTGTAAATACCAGTCTAAGCACAAATTTTGTTGTATATGATCACTATGGCATAACGAGTGTGGGGTTTTGTAACTTATGCTGAATAATTACACCTGTATGATAAATTATTTGCTGAGAAACCTTATGTATGACTTATTATTTCCTTATAATGTTCTCATCAATAGAGAGGTTTGTACGTTTGAATAGGTTTTCAATTATGTTTCAGTATACAGGATAACGCATATACCTATAGGTTGCACCTACTCCTAGGTTAAGAGTGTAATCTGGGAGGGGGTGTGATAGTGGCGCTCATACCCTCGAGGTAGAGAGATCGGAGCGCTGCAAGGCACTGGGCTCCCATCAAAATTTGGAGCGCGCAGTGCTTCTATCTTAAAGCGTCGTGGCACTTGCCCTGCCTTAGCCATATTTGCTCGTTTTTCTCCTTTTTATTTGCTAACAGCTCCACTTAAGCTTGAATTGCATCCAATCATCATGATGGCTCCTTATGCTCGAAAACCTATCTAAACACTAGAATAAACATTAAATAACCTAAAACTAGCATGATTTAGAACCAGGAAGATAACACATTTTTGTTGGTATCATAAGTTTATGGATGGCTATTCCTTCATTGATGTGTGTCGCCCTTGCTAATTGATTTATGCTTGTTCGATGTCTTTGGTTTTTTGTTTAGCTTGAATGACCCTAAGTGGAATCATGTATTTTATAGCTAACCTAGAATGTATGCTTGAACTAGGTTCGAAGATAATTTGGTTAATCAATTAGGCTACCGAATTGATTTAAACACACAATATAACACTTAATCTTAATGCAAACGTTCTTAATTCTATATGGCTTGTATTGAACCCAATACGATTTAGTTTAATTAGGGCCTTAGACTTTAATTGATAATTAGGGTGCTTGATTGGTTTAATCCAATGTTTGGGCAACCTATAGCAACAATGAGTTTGGTTAAGTTGAGTAAGTCATTGTGCATACATAAATTGAATGCCTGTTTAATCAACAAGAATCGATGATCAAAATTGCATAGCTGTCCCTTTTGCTCTCTAATAGCACCAAAAAGGTGCTACTTTCTTTGGCTTAACTCGGGCTCATTTTAGGATTTTATGTGCTTATTTCCTATGATTTTGTAGGTTTTGAGAACAAGAGTTAGAATTGACCCCCAAAGTCGAAATGGAACGAAAAGGAACTAAAACGGAGCTTTGCAGCATAAACCGTGTAGAAAAAGAAGGAAAAGGGCAAAATTGGCAAGCTGCCTAGCACCCAGGTCATTCCATGCTCATTTTTTTAAGTCCCTGAAAAGCACTCAAAAGGTGCTTTTTATTCTCTTAAATTATGGATGTTTTTATGAGATTTCATGTAGTGATTTTAAGGTAATTATGGCAAAAATTAAGTGCCAAAAGCTAAAAAGACCAAACCGAGCCAAAACCGAGCGAAAAAAGGAAGAAAATGTAAGAAAACTATAAAAACCAGGCAGCACAACTAAGAGCGTCGTTGTGTTGCCCCACTGCACTCTAGACCTAAGAGCATCGAAAATTAGCAATTATTGGAGTGTAGCTGCACTTGCCGAGAGCATTGCAGTGCTGCGAGGCTGTACTTGAAACTAGAAAACCGTGATGGACAGGTAGCGACACTACCCGAGAGCATCGCTATAGTTCACTATTTTGACGGACAGCGTTGCTGCACTCTCCAAGGTGTAGTGACGCCAGCTTTCCAAAATTGAAAAATCTTTATTTTTGGAAAGAATTTTAAGCGATCAAGGCTATAAATTGAGGGGTTTCCAACAATCCTAGAGACACAAGTTGGCTACAAGGAAGAGAGAAAAAGAGTTTGAGAGAGAGTTGGTGTCATTCGAGTTCCCGACGTGGAGATCAAGGAAGTCTTGGCGGTTACTCCTCAATCAAGGGCTTCTTTACAATAGAGTTTTCCTTTCTTTACACTCTTTCTATAGGAAAAATTGTCTTCAACATGTTGTCTAAAGCTATGAGTCGCTAGACTCTTTAGTTTTAGGGTATTGATGAATTGTTTATGAAGTTATGCTAATGTCGTAGACTTTTCATGGATTGTCGTAATGAGTATGTTTATCATTGTTATTGTGCTTAAGTCTTCTTAATCGGCCATCCATATTTGCTATATTAGATATATGATTTCAGGAATTGTATGTCTAATTGGAACTATGACTGTCACACCCCATCCCGAGCTACCCTCCTGTAGCTCGAGACGGAGCATGAGGACAACAGTCATCGACTTCCTGGTCAACTCCCACTGTCGAACTTACTTTATTTCCCACTTAACTGTACTTCCTAGGATAGTGATACCATTAACTCTTGACAAACCTCGACTTCGACCGGCAACGGAAACTGTCATGCTACATGAAAAATGGAAAGCATAAGAAAGGATGAGCTAACAACCTAGTAAGTAACAGTTTTTGGAAATATTTTACTTTAACTATAAAACTGGAAAGCATAATATAAACATTTTCAACAACACATATAAAATATCAATTCAAATCATATTAAAACATGCTCAAATGCCATTGTTAAATCATGCATGCTTATTTCGGAGAAAAATATTAAAAAATTCCGTTCGTTTTCAAATCATTCCCCTTAGATGAGGCAGAGCAATGCTCTACGCTTCTCAACGTCGAAAACATTTCATATCTTTTACTTAGTTGAGGCAGAGTCGAGCTCTATGCTTCTCAACGTCGAAAACATTTTATATCATTTTCCTTAGTTGAGGCGGAGCCGAGCTCTACGCTACTCAACGTCTTTTATCCTTAGCTGTGTGGAGTAATCTCAACACATCAGCGTCGTATATTCCTCTATGTGCACATAGGTATTATAATCCGGGCTACCCATATGCCTTCTCCAAGTCCTTGAGCATTTGGGTCCTATTTCCATATCCAGGTTACCCATTTTCCTTCTTCGAGTCCCTCAGCGTTGGGTACCTCTTCTATATTCCGGCTACCCATTGTTCTTCTCCAAGTCCTTGAAGGTGTCCTATGCGTTCGTAAAGGCTGTTATGCATTGAAGGATTGCTATGCGTTGGTAAGGCTACACGTTGAGGAGCTGAAGCTCATAATATTTAAGGATGGAGATGCAACTTTAACTTAGGCTGATCATATGAGCTAGCCAAAGAGACTAAGGTTGAGTGTTGGATGTGCTGTAGGGGTGGAAAGTAAACCTAAAAGAAGGAAACAAAAGATGGATACATATTTGATTAATCAATAAGGAAACAGTTGAGTATGGGAGAAGTAAAAAGGAAGAATTGCAAGCAAAGCCTTGTGATATACCTCATGGACGTATAGAAAGGTGGTCACAAAGTCCAGAAGGATTAATAGGAGGCACATAGCTTGGCTTATGCTATGCATCCTAGTAGTACTGCAATGTATAGAATGTTAAGGAAATTTTTACTGGTGGCCAGGTATGAAAAAGGGAAATAGCAGAGTACATGACAAGTGTTTTGTCAGTAGGTAAAGCCTGAATGGCAAAAGCCGGCAAGGATACTGAATCCACTTTCTATTCCTAAGTGGAAGTGGAAATATGTTACAATGGTTTTCTTCTTGGGATTACCAAGAGCGTCAGCAAGAGTTGGCGGAATTTGGGTCTTGTTGATAAGTTGACAAAGATAGTGCGATTCTTGCTAGTCAAAGAAACACATACACTGGATAGATTGGCACAGATGTATGTGGATAAGATTGTAAATCAGTGCGGAGTAGTCAGTGATATTGATAGAGATCCTAGATTTACTTTTAAGTTCTAGAAAAGTTCGCAACAAGCTTTAGAAACGAAATTGCAGTTTAGTATTGTGTTTAAGGATCATAATATGTTTTTTGTTTTAGTTTTAAGGAATATGTCCCTGATCCTACTCATATTGTCACACCCCCTCCCAGCTTTCCTTCCTAACCTAGAAGTAGGTGCGACCTACACACACTCGTCATCATATATCTTGAAACATAATCAATCAATACCAGATCAATAATACAAAGCTTTATGCTAGTGCACTATCATAAGTTAAACATAATTTCTAAAATTCAGATTTCTCAACTTATAATTTATCATAACAGGTATTTGTCCAGCATACAGTGCAAAACTCACTCTCGTTATACTACAAGGATCATGTATGACAAAACATGTACATAAACTGAGTATTTACAACTATCCCAGAGAACTAATGCAGAGTAAGCCCAGACGAGGATCTTCTGTAGGCTAGGCGTCCTGGACACGCTCGCTACCTGAAATGAACACAATAAACAAGAAAGCGTGAGCCTAAAGCCCAGTGAGTGACTAAGTTATCTAATTACAATTTAATCCTTGAGTTAATACTAATCATAATAACTATTATATATATTTATTATTAATACAGATTCCTGGGTCACTCATGCCATTTAACAATATAACATAAATATCTTTCCAAGAGGTAGCAGAGCAAAGCTCAACGCTATTAACCTCATAATTCAATTTCTATTATTCATATATTCACACGCCTTCACATTTCGTCCCTCGGCGTTTTAACTCTCAAGTGCTTTCTCAAATTGTCCCTCAGCACTGAGTTCCATATCAATCCACTACTCAAGTGCCTTCACTCGTGGTCCCTCAGCACCGAGCTATCATGTACTTGTTTTCCATAATGCCTTCTCACAAGGTCCCTCGGCATTGGAATCCATCTCAATCAATTTCTCAAGTGCCTTCACCCATGGTCCCTCAGCACTGTGTATCATATATCATATCCCCATAGGCCTTTACACATGGTTCTTCGGCCGTGGGTTACATTTAGATAACATGCATACAGGAGTTCATATAACATACTCGTTTCACTTGCACAATGTTAGAAATAATCCTTGGATGAAATAAAAAGTCACTCACGATATGTCTTAGGCCCCGAGTGGATTATATGCTTTTTCGAGCTCTTCTTGGCCTGTAAAAACACATTTCTCACATTAGGTTTCCTTTGAACTCTTTTTCCATAATCATTAAGTATGCATATTCATAACTAGCGATACTCTATGTCACTAGCAAGACTACCAGCGAAATTCACACTACTGGGTACTGCACTAGCGAAACCGGAGTGAACTAGACTAGCGATATCACCTTAAGGAGCGATACCCAGCGAGACTTCAGCGAGAGTTGTGAGACGCAAAGCTCTTTGCGTTATCAGCGACACTCGTTTTCTACTGCTCACTCTCCAGCTCCTTAGCAATACCACTGTCTAACGACACCTGATATCACTGCTTCCTTCCTTCCCTGCTAACTCTTTCTTTATCCTGCTAAAAACTATATTACAGCCGAAATCAAAACTTCCTCTCTTCTACAATCTTGTAAAGTAGTGAGTTTCCTAGCTTACCTCAAAATTTCAGACCATAACTCGTCTTCGTTTGAGAGTTATTCCCAAATGACTTTGCCTGCCTTGAATTATCTAGCAATTCAACTCTAATTACTTCCTCCTAGAGATTAACACATTTTTGCTCGGATTTAGCTTAAACATCCTTCATGAAAGTTGCTAAGAATTAAATCAACTTACTAACCTCAAAGTTTCAGTCCTAGCTTCAACTTCCTCAACTCACTCTCCTTCAAATACCGATTGGTGTTCAGATTTATTAGCAACAATCAAGCTTCTGGCTCCAGCTTCAAAGTCACCATGAAAATGGTCTGGTTTCTACTTGAATTCGTTATAAACACCTTCTTCCACCTCTTCTCATTGTTTGCCTGCGAAATGGAGTCAATTTGAGGTCAAAAATATGTCCAAAAGGGTTTAATTATTCGATGCACTCATTTATATGTCAATATAAATCACCGACTTACCAGCTCTACCATCATCTTCCTTCTTGAATTAGCCAACATAATCTTCCGCACATGGCTTCGGTAATGCATAGCCTCAACTTACCATGCCACTGATTGCCCAACGTAGAATAGCCGACTACCGCATGGCCCTCTCGGCCACTTTTCTATGCCCGACGTATACCAACCTTCAACGCATAGGCCATCTCAACGCATAGCAATGCCAACTTCTAGCACATAGTAGCCTTCAACACATACTTCTATTAACGCCTATTGCACCCTCCATTCTTCACATCTACTTCCGCGCCGAGCTACCGTCTTCAACTCATGCCTACCACGGCAACTCTTGTCAAGCTTTAGACATACCATCAACGCATAATCACCCATCATATGGCCAACACTCAGCCGTTTTTGCTCTCACACAACTCGGCCAATTTTTTCTTTACTCAATACCTATCCCATAGTTTCTTCTTACTTACCTTCTCCCAGTGATAAGTATGGGGCTTACAAAAGAGGTGAGCGCATAGGAAGTAACCCGAAAGCTCGAAGGGAAAGAAGTGAATCGCATAGGAGGTAATTAAGGAAGGAGATGTAAGCTTGGCTTAAGTAGGACGTATGAGTAAGAGGACTAAAGTTGAGTAGTGATGCGTTGGAAGGAAATCTAAGTCTCGGAAAGAAAGATAAAACGCATAAGGTGAAATCGAGGAAATATGCTATTATAATTTAAGGTAAACGCATGACTTTCATCAAGGAAGATTTTGTTAGATAATTTAGAAGGTCGAGAAAGCCTAAGGGAAGAAAGCTGGAGATGGATGTATGCTAGATTTATCGATTGAGAAAATGGCTAAGCATAAGAAAGAGGTTGGAAGCATAACCTTGGATTACAACTCAAGAACGCATATACAGACAATCAAGGGATCCTTAAGGATGGAAGAAAGGTCATGGACGCATAAGAAAGTAGAGATAAACGCATGAAATACAAACGCATGAAAGGAAGATCTTGAGATGATTTTGGTTAATAGTATAACAAGCATAGTCGGATAGTTATCACTCAAGAGAAGGGTTTGTAGCTAAGATATGGACATAAAGAAAGAAGTGACAAATGTATGGTAGTATGTGGTTAAGGCACAGACGCATGGTAATGTGCGGGGGAGAAACTTGGTCAAAGGTAGAAAGCCCTAGAGGAAGAAAGAGAATAAAGAAGCTAAACCTTAAAAGGAGAAGACAGAAGTAGATAGACACATAGGGGCACTAAGTTATGTGTATAGTTTGTATCTCAGGACAAGTTAAATGCATAAGGTAAATTTATAAAGGTTACGTGGTTTCATTTAGACTTAACACTTTATAAGCAGTAGGTGTTCAGTTGCATGTCAGATGTGTCATGAAGGATGACAGGTGGCAAATAAGTGGCAAAAAGAGAAGAGAAGTTGGATTCATCCCAAAACTATAAATAGGACCTTGAGGGAAACGGAGCGGGGGATGATCATAAAGTCTAAGTTCTTGAGAGAAAGGAGAGAGAAGACAGAGAAGGGTAAATCTTTGAGTTCGTAGTGAAGTCCACGGCCAAGAGATGAGGTGTTCTTAACAACCTAGCTACCTTGCGTTCAATAAGTAGCTTTGCGTTCAAGATAAACTCTGCGTTCAAAGTGAACCTTGCGTTCAAAGATAGACTCTGCGTTCAAGGTAGACCTTGCGTTCAAGGAGATCTGCGATTCCAAGGGGTGAAGCCAGAAGAATTGGTTGCAAGGTTGCACCTTGCGTTGAAGTATTCAATCTTGCACTCGAGGTGTAGGGTGCGTCCAACCAAACTAACAGAAAGGAAAATAAGTTACCTTGGGTTTCAGATTTCAAAACGTTGCGTCCAAGAAGCTGGGGAAAGAGAATTAGAAGGAAGAAAACGGAACTACCCTTGAGCAAGTATTGTGTGAGTAACACTAATGTTTTCAAAATATGAATGTGTTCTCTGTGATTAATATCACTGGTTTTGAAATATGAATAAGCATTCATGAGTTTTCAACGTATAGAGCATGCATTTATACTTAAGCATATGAGCATGCTGGTTATTTGAAATGAGTTTATTGAAAAGCATGTTGTTTGATATTATATGATTTTTATGATTTTATTGAAAAACATGTTGTTTGATGTTATATGATTTTATGAAAGATTTGGAAATGAGCATATTGAAAAGCATGTTGTTTGATATTAAGAATTTGGAATTGAGTTTATTGAAAAGCATGTCGTTTGATATAATATGATTTTGTGGAAAATTTGGAAATGTTTAACTTATGAATTTATGATACGATGTTTCCAAACATGTTGTGTATTTTATAAAATCTTGAAATGGCACCAAAAGCTCAAGGACTTGGAGAAGGCCAATGGGTAGCCGGAATATAGAAAAGGTACCAAACGCTGAGGGACTTGAAGAAGGCAAATGGGTAACCTGGATATGAAAATGGGACCCCATGCTCAAGGACTTGGAGAAGGCATATGGGCAGCCCGAATTATAATACCTATGTGCACATAAAGGAATATACGACGCTGATGTGTTGAGATTACTCCACACAGCTAAGGATAATTGACGTTGAGTAGCGTAAAGCTCGGCTTCGCCTCAACTAAGGAAAATGATATGAAATGTTTTCGACGTTGAGAAGCGTAAAGCTCGGCTCCGCCTCAACTAAGGAAAATATATGAAATGTTTTCGACGTTGAGAAGCGTAAAGCACCACTCCGCCTCAACTAAAGGGAATGATTTGAACATGAACGAAATTCTTGAATATTTTTCTCTAAAATAAGCATGCATGATTTAACAATGGCATTTGAGCATGTTTTAATATGATTTGAATCGATATTTTATATGTGTTGTTGATAATGTTTATATTATGACCAGTTTTATAGTTAAAGTAAAATATTTCCAAAAACTGTTACTCACTGGGCTATTAATTCATTCTTTCATATGTTTTCCATTTTTCAGGTAGCATGATAGTTTCCATTGCCGGTCGAAGTCGAGGTTTGTCAAGACTTAATGGTATCATCGTCCTAGGAAGTATGGTTAAGTGGGAAATAAAGTAAGTTCGACAGTGGGAGTTGACCAGGAAGTCGATGACTGTTGTCCTCACGCTCCGTCTCGGGCTACGGTAGGGTAGTTCGGAATGGATTGTGACAACGTTGTCATACCCCCTCCCAGGTACCCTCTTATCCAAGGAGAAAGTGTGAGGACAGTAGACACTAACGCTCTTACAGCATCTCCTATTAACCTTATAACTTGACCAATTACCTAATAAGCAGATATATATACAATAATTGAACATCAATCTTTAACCAAAGTTAAGCTATCATAAAAATATTGGTTTACATTCAACCTTTAGTTTACGTAAGTTCACTAACTTCCACCACTTAACCCTCTATATTTACAACACAGGTTTAAGATCAAATATTTACAATGCTCATAATTCTCGACACTGATGGTGGGCCCAAATGAGTTGTTGTGTAGGCTAAGCACTACCGACTGGCTCGCCACTTGAAAAATAGAAAAGAGGGAAAAACACGAGCTAGGTTGCCCAGTGAGTGACCTATTTAGTAAAAATCTTTTGATAACTCAAAAACAATTCAGAACTGTATTCAATTTATAACAATAAATAAACAATAATAAATAAGCAATGATAAATCGTTTTCATATCCAGGTAAATCATGCTCAAGTAACGCTATCAAACCATATACGTATCATTCCTGAAAACCATGAAAATACAATACATTTCACACACATTTCCTTAGTTGAGGCGGAGCGGAGCTCAATGCTACTAAACATCGAAAACATCGTTAGTTGAGGCAGAGTAATATTGTCACACCCAATGTCGAATATCCTTAGCTGTGTGGAGTAATCTCAACACAACAGAGTCTATCATACCTCAATGTGCACATAGATATCATATCTAGGGTTACCCGAATACCTTCTCAAGTTCTTCAATATCGGGTCCCATATACGAGATTTAGGCTACCCACATGCCTTCTCCGAGTCCTTCAGCATTGGGGGTTACCTCTATACTCAAGTTACCCACATGCCTTCTCTGAGTCCTTCAGCATTGGGAACCATTTCTATATTTTGGCTACCCAATTGCCTTCTCCGAGTTCTTCAGCATTGGGAGCCTTTTTCAAAAACAATATTCAAAAGCAACATGTTTTGGAGAAAACATAATAAATATTCACGAGTTTAAACATTTCAAACTTACACAAATTCATTAACAACCATCAAGCTTTCTTAAAATCATAGATTAATAAATAACATGTCTTTCGTAAAGACTCGGTAACCACTGACATGCTTCAAATAATTCAAATACAAAACCATAATATGCATTTACATGAAAACACATGCTTTCTGATAAGCACTTGAAAAGTGCTTTCTATTCTCTCCATTTAAGGGAGTTTATATTAGATTTCACTTGTTTGCTAGTGGTTTTCAGGTTAAAATGAGGAAAATTAGAAGAAAAGACTAAAAGATCAAAACCGAGCAAGAATACCGCAAAAAAGAGCTGAAAAACCCAAAATGGCAGAAATTGGGGCAGCGCCGCGGCGCTTGAACGGCGCTGCCACGACGCTAAAACCCGAGAGCTAACACTCAGATCGCAGCCCTAGCACCGCGGCACTCTCCAACAGCGTCGCGGCGCTGTCCCAGATTTTTCAATAGCACCGCGGCGCCAGTTTTCCTTAAATAGAAAATTGTTATTTTTGGTAAATTTTTGGGCGGCCAAACTCTATAAATTTGGGGGTTTCCAGCAGCCATAAGGATCAAAATCAAATCAAGGAAGTGCAAACCTAAAGAGGCACAAAAAGGAGAGAATTGAGTGAGAGTTCAAAGAGTGAGTTAGTTGCAAGGAAGAGGAAAAGAGTTCGAGATAGTCGTGGTGCCCTTCGAACTCCGACGTGAGAGCCAAGGAGATCGTGACAGTGCTACCTCAATCAAGAGCCTCTTTTCAATAGAGTTTCCCTTTCTTTACACTCTTTCTTTGTTTATTTTGCTCAAACATGTTGCTTCAAGCTATGAGTGGCTAAACTCTTTAGTTTTAGGGTTTTGATGATTTGATGATTTGTTTATGAAATTATGTTGATCTTGTAGACTTTCATGGTTTTGTTGGAATGATTATGCTTTTCATTGTTATTGTGTTTAATTCTTGTGGATTGGCCATCTTCACATGTTAGGTTAGATGTATGATTGAGAGATTGTATGTTTAACTTGATCCATAACAATGAATTGTTGTTAATCTATCACGAGAGTAGTTAGGTTGACAATAAAAGTTGTTAAAGACTATTTTTAATGCCATGTAATTTTGTACTGGTTTTAAGAGATTAATAATCAATCGAGTTGCATGAGAAAGGGTTGTTTTTGAGAGAAAATAACTTGGTAATTAAGTTTCTAGACTTAGGCATATGAATGACAATAAAATCCATGAAATCTATAATATTGCATGATGAAATAAACAAGGATTCATTACCCTAGAACTCTCTTTGACTCTTGTGTTTCTCACTTTAATACTTTCCTTATTTGATTTATATTTTCCATAACTCATAATTTTCAAATTCAATCCTCAAATAAAATTGATTCAACTCTAGAATAGCTAAGTAACTTAAACCTTCACAATTGGATCTCCAGTGGAACGATATTCGGACTTAACCGTCTTATATTATAACTTGACCAGTACACTTGCGGTTAACACTCAAAGTGCGCATCACTTTCTTCAAACCAGTACTCGTTACAGCACATTTGGAACTTGTGAAAACATAAACATATAAACATGTTGTTAAACATAATCATATATCATGAAAACTTTGTTTAAAGTAAGCTCATTTTAAATAAAATTGTCACTCAAAACTTCTTTTTCTTTATAAAAAGAACACACCTTCCTTGATGAACACAGAAAATTGAAAACATTTATCTCTTAATTTTTCCCTCAATCTTTTACATCTCAAGAAGAGAATTTAGGCTATGAAATAGTGAGAATTTTTCATGGAACAACTTTCCGTTGTTTATCTTGTTCGAATTTTTTCTACTCATTATGTTGCACGCTATAAGAGGATAGTACCTCAATGTTAAAAAAAATCAACATTGGTATCACAGCCACGTTTAAAGGGAATCTAACATTGTTTCTATTTTTGCCTAATATTGAACTGTGCATGCTTACAACTCTTTAATTGCATTTTTTTGGTATATCCATGAAGATACAACGAAACTTTGGATATTTGTTAGAAATAGAGTTGAGTAAATCTCTGCAAAGTTTCATTAATTTTAGTTGAGTATTTTGTGAGTTACAATTTTTTTTTTGGCATGTTTACACCCCCAACGATTAGACCTTAGATTTCAATTGATATTTTATAAATGATGACAGAAGGAGTTAATGATGACAATTTTGAGAAGAGATTTAATGTCAGTTATAAATGTGATTACCAAATATAAACCGTTGTTGTGCCGTGGAAGATCCATTGCTTTGAAAGCAAAATTTGGAGTAACCTTAGTCCTAAATTGCGTATGTCGGTTGCTCCTCAAGGTTAACACAACCTCCCAACTCAAGCATGCACTCAAAGAAGAGAGGAAGGAAATTGACATGAAAATTATCCTCAGAAACAATATAGAAAACAAAAGCAGTAAAAGGAAAAAAAATCGGATCTATCTTTACTGGAAAATACCCACTGTTTTACGAAGAAGAACATGAGCGACTAGGGCACCCAAAGAATGAGAGTACAAGCATGGAAAATGGGCAAACAAATATTTAATTAGATGCAATAATTATGGGTCTAATTTAATGGAAACATTTTAATAAAATGATAAATTTAAATGGAAGGGTAGAAAAAAATAGTACTTTTTTCACCTGAACTTACCCAACTAAACAGATAGCTGTTTTACATGTGGGAGGGAAAGATCCAACTTCCACTACAATCACAAACTCCTATAGCATGCCTTGGTACATATACCCTCTTGGCAATGCTTAATTTTGCAATGTGGGACAAAACTCCCTCCTTTTCTACTTGCCTTGTGCTATAGGCCTTGGTCCAAAGTCACTCTCAACAATCCCAGACCAAGGTCACTCTCAACAATCCCCACGAATGACTGGTATAACAATAACTAAATAATGTTAAAATTAAAATTAATCATAATATATTAAATCATTTAAATTTAAATTAAATATGAGACATTTAATTAATTAGTTAGTTAATTGTTAATTAATTATAATATATTAAATCATATTTAATAAATATAATTAATTAACAATTAACTAATTAATTAATTAAATGTCTCATATTTAATTTAAATTTAAATCATATTCAAATAATTTTTTCTAACATAACCTATAGTTTTAATATGAATCTTATTTATATTAATTTTAACCTATAGTTTTTTTATGAATCACATTCATATAATTAATATTTAAATCTTATTTAAGTATAATCTCTCTTATAACATAAAGTATAAATTTTGAATCTCACTCCAAATAAACTTTATATTATAATGTATCTATATACATTATACTAATTGTACCACATACAATTAACTCCCTTATTAATTTGATTAATTCAAATTAAACCAAAATATTTGATTCTTATACAAATCCTTAATGAGCTAGTATGGGGACCTTATGAACCTATAGATTAGAAGCTCCAATAATATGAGATTTATCAATTAAACTCTTTAATTAGATTAATCAACATTTGATAAGTATAGGTCACTCCACCAAAGACTTACAATTGCACTGTTCGCACTATAGAAATATTTTTGTGTCCATGGAATTAACTAATCAACAGCTAGTCGACCCTTCACAAATTACTCATAACTACAGCTGGGTCAAATTATCGTCTTACCCCTGTAGTTACATTTAACTTCTTAAGTATCACCGATCCCTCTAATGAACAAAATGTTTATAGTCCAACTACAAACTAACCCCTCTCGAGATAGTGAGAAGGTGAGGTCTCATTGTTCAAGATCCGAAAACCTTTAAGGGATTAATCTATCTACTTACCCTAAACATGGAAGGAAGTGAATTCCATCTTGTGTAGATATGTTCCCAGCTCACTATTCAGACAAATCCCCAAAATGGTAGGCATATTGAGTCGGCGATCTGGTCACTCTTACACATACAGATCAAAGGATTACCCTCATAGATTGAAGTTCATAACTCACTCAGGATTAAGGTCGAGTCACCTATAGTCATCCTATGAAATGTTAACTTATTCAATTAACGGCGTTAGAAAGAGAAACTAAACATTTCACTGTCCGGTCTTATACAAACTATTTGCATATGATAGCCCCACTCACATGTCTCCACATGAATTATTATGATCAAATCATTTGTAACACTTTACAACTTTTTGTAACAATTAAAAAGTGGGTCGTATCCATAGTGTTACTAGAACAAGGACCCAACCAACTTATTCCTATACTACAGACTTTTTGGTTAATACTTAAACATGATTCAACCTCGTATGCCAACCACATACAGGTTTAAGTTTACATAAAATAAGTATGAAATCTTAGTTTATTGGATTGAGTTAATGCAAAAGAAAGATAAAATAACTTCTTATTTGATTGAATAAATAAAATGTATTTACAATTTACAAAACTACGAGACCCTAAGATATTTAGGACACACCAATCCCAACATCAACTATATACATGTTCAAGATTTCATACAATAACCTTGGATTTTTTCGTTAATAATTAAATTAATATTGCATAATTAATAATTAAATTACTTAATTAATCAATTACGAGACTTTAGGGTACAAATCCCAACATAACCCTCATTTATGTTTACATTTCTGGAAAAAGAAAAAAAAAAAGACATGAACAAACTTTTATACAAGCAAACTAGCCAAAAAGCAAGTAGCTAGGAAAAAAAATTCACACCAAGTAGATAAGCTACTGAACTTTGAAATCCTATTGTTGTTCTATTTCAACAAAACATAACACACGAAAACAAATGACATGATTCTTAAACCTCAGTTAAGCATCTTGAATCAAGTCTAAACTACAAATAAAGAGTACCCATCTGGTAGAAACGAATTTGCCACACCTAAAATCTAATTCGAACGGGTCTAAATGGAGTTCTAAAGCCTAAAACTCACCAATATAGACTTGGATCCTTTATGAGCTCCAAAACTTCTCCAAGTCTACAAATAAGAGCTTCCAAGCATTAGAGACTAATTTAAAGAACCTTAATCTAGTTCGAAAAGAAACTTAGAGTGGTTTACCCACTGATTCTTACCCAAAACAACTCCAAGCCTTGTTGGTTAGTGTTCGAATTCACCTAATCCTACATATTTGGTGTCGTTCAACAATGGATAACTCAAATCCAATATTAAAATACAATGCGTAAGTGTTGAAACTCACCAAACAGGGGAAACTGTTGTTGTAAGCTATAGAAAGAACCTACACATCACACATGAACTTAGATTTGGATGGAACGAACTTAGATTTGGACGGAACAAACTCAGATCTGGATGGAACAAAGCTCACAATGGTGATCGGGATGACAGCGTGACAGGCGTGATCGAAGCTCTCAAATCTTGATGATAAATGAAGGAAGCTCCATGATCTAAACAACACGTGGACGCACATGACAGGCGTGACAGATTTAGACGAGCTTGACTACTTGAAGCTCTCCAATATGGACGAGCGGATAGGCTGCAGCGACCAATGATTAGATCTGGAGGACGATCAATGATTGATCTGGACATACCTCGAATGTTGATGGCTAGCAATCAAATCTAGACAAACCGGACGGGCTAGACAATAATCGACAATCAGATCTGATGAGCCTCGAGCGTCAATGACGTGGTTGAGAAAGCAAGGAGTGGACGGACGACGTGGTTGAGAGAGAAAGAAGTGGGAGTTGTGTGAGAAAGAAAGAGTAGGTTTACAAAAAAAAAAAAAAAA
>QLSR01000084.1:4090259-4213861 GCA_031780015.1 Citrullus colocynthis
TTTTTTTTTTTTTTTTTTTTTTTTTTGACAAAATCGACATTGTACATCCGTGACTATTTATTTGAATTGACTATAAAGACCTAATTTCTTCTAGTGTTTTCTCGACATTGGATGATTATACTTACTCTTAGCTCAACGTGTCTGTTGCAAGCTTCTTTTTTCCTATACATAATGTAATATTATTAGTAACAATGACATAACAAACATCTATAAATTAAAATGAAAACATTGTTCATACTTGAAACTCTACACACAATCTTGATCTTACAAACTCTTCCCAATGATTTTGATCAATAAATGAATACTTTTTTGATGCATTTTGTAGAAGTTGAGGTTCATCCTTAAATGGCATAATGTATTTTGTTGTTAACGAGTTCTTAAACTAACAAAAGGCTATGCCTGTAGTTCTGATGACAACCTTTTTAGATATGTTATCGATTACAAAAGCAGCCTAAACATTGAAAAGTTAGTGAAAATATACATAGTTCAAGTACAAAAATACATACATTATCAATATTATCTTTCAGGCAAAAGATTGAATATATACCTCAACTATACTATTGATTTTATCGTTGAACTCTGCAAACACACGTCTCCAAGATGCTAGATCAATAAAGGATTTTAACTTAGCTCCATTTCCACCAATAGGTACTCCATCGTCATTATATTTCACCAACTTCTTCTCTCCTGCACTCATGATGCGTGTTACGTCGAGCATAATAGTAACTCCACATTTCTCTTTGCTCAATTGGTGGTTTCATTTGTCTTACCAACTATTTGTTTCACACGAAGCTCTACATCTTCATCACTTACCATAGCATGCTCCATATGTTGTAAGAATCAAAAGTTGTCAATCAAATTTAAGAAACAACTAGCATTTCCCGAACAATCATTAAGGATATTTTTGTAATTTTATAATATTATTATGATTTTCCTAATTTAGATAAACTAGTGTAATAAGTTATTTAAATTTAGTTTATGATCAATTGGAAACTTAATTTAAAAGTTCACTAGCAAAACTTCAACAATTACTCTAGATAAGTCATTAATTTCGTGTGGTTCAACCCAGACTTTGCCATTATTACTATGCCTTGTAATGGTAATAGTATGACCAGTGCTTGAAAATTTTATTTGATCATCTAAGTGTGGTTTACAATACCATTCTACAGTAACGATCAAATTGGCATCGTTGTCGAAGAATTTAGGCAACTTATTTAGTCAATTGTTGAATTCTTTTTACAAAAAGAAAAAAAAAAAGATCTGAATAATTATGTGCTTTTTTTAATTTCATTTGGTTTATGACCCGCTCTTCTAAGAGCACTGAACTTCAATTATTTGCAAATATCATTCAATAAAAGAGACGAATCTGAGAGGAAAGGAGAATTAGAAACGCTATTCAGGAGACCGTGTCGCATTCGACTTCAATTCTCTGCAGATATCACTAGACTTCAATTCCCTGCTCTTTCAAAAGAAGGTTCCCATAAATTGGCTCCTTACCAAAGAATAGCCGTGAATACTCTATGGAAGCATCACTGTATGAGGGGAGATCAGTTCATTGAGAAAGATGATGTCTTGATGAACACAGCTGTGTTTTTTAAGGGTCTTCAAAGGTAAGTTTATTCTTCCTTGAATTTTACATGATTAACCGGTAGAATGCATAATGTATGTATGTTTTTTTCTTTTTTGTGTTGTAATCTTTCAAAAGAAAAATCGTAAGTAAAGCGATCACTCGGTTTTGTTGCAAAATTCAATCCTTTCATATTTTGTACACTTCAATCCTTATCACAAGACTTTGTGTGACAGTTGATGTAGCGCAAGTGCATGTGTCAAGTAATAGTATATAAAACGGTTAAGATTGAGTATCGTTCTACCAGGGATCAAACTAGGGTTAATTGGCTAGTAATCTAGAGTTGAATCAACTTTATCTAAGGAATCAAAATCGAGTTTTTGATGTAAATTTTGAAAGTTAAAAAGAAAGTAAAGACAAGTGAGAAATTCAAGGGTCAAAGAGTGTTATAGGGTGTTGATTAATTATTTTTTCATCATGTAATGTTTAGGTTTTCATAGAATTAATCGTAAATCCTATGCCTATGTCTAGAAACCTAAGTTCGGATCATTTTCTATTAAAAAAAAAAAGAAACAATCTTTTCTCACGCAATTTAAATGATTACTAATTTTTTGAAACCAAATTAAATTACACGGCATTAAACAATGTCTTGGGCCCTTAAAGGTACACCTTTCCTAGCTCCTTTCGGCCTGAAATAATTTAATTTCCTTTGTTAAATTCCTTAGAATTCCCGTTAAAGTGTAGCAAATATGTCTTAAACATTAAGATAAAGCTCACTAGCGAGACCAACTTCTAACAAAATTATAGAACTAACGAGACTTGTTCAAATCAGCGAGATTTGCTCTAGCGAGATATGCACTAGCGAGACTTACTTAACTAGCAAGACTAGCGAGAGTAGCGAACCAGCGAGACTAGCGAGATTTGTGAGCCAAAAACTTATTAGCGACACCTAGCGAGTCTGATCTCACTACTCACCCTCACGCCTTAAATGTCGTTGATTTTCCAGCAAAACCTGTCTCACTCTACTACTATCTTCCCTACTGTTTGCACTTCTAACTGTTAAAAGTTACATTTCTAGCCCGAATTAGAATTTCTTCCCTTCTACAAACTTGTAGAGAAATGTGTTTTCTAACTTACCTCAAACTTTCAGGGACTAACTTCTCTTCGTTGGATAGATATTCCAAATTTACATCGCCCTGCTTCAGATCACTCGAGGAATCCGTATCAGTCAATTCCACCTAAATTTAAACCTGTTTCTCCTTATAATCAGCTCAATCATCCTTCACAAAAGTTGTTAATAATTGAATTAACTTACTAACTTAAAATTTCCAGCTTCAAACTTGATTTCTTCCATTCACTATTCACCAAACACTAGACTTTGCTCAGACTGCGTGACACCAGACCAGCCTTCAGATTCAATTTAAGTTGCTCAACGATTCCGAACAAAATTCTACTCCAATTTGCCCTAGATATCTTCTTCTTCCTTCCCTCGACACTCAGCTAAAATTTGAGTTGGTTAACGGTTTTAGAAAATGATAAATGGGTTGGCAACTTTGCTTATAACCAAGAATGAGTTTTCTGCCGACATCCCTCCATTATCTCCATTTTCTTTTCTTTCTTGTTTTTTTTTTTCTTTTTCTTTTTCCTTCTTTTCTTTCTTTCTTATTCTATTTCTTTCTGCTTCTCTTTTCTTTTTTTCTTTTTCTTTCTATTTAAACCTTCATTAACAATATTTATACAAGAATTGAAATAAAAAAATTCCATAGTAATTTATCTCTTCACTTTAGTTTGACCGGTAACACTCTTCTTAACTCTCATGTATGTCCTAATTTTTTTGTCAAAATGGATTCCATGTTCGGTTTAGGATTCAACTTACCAAAAATATTCTTGGTTTCCTTCACTTCTTTCTTCAATCTACATGGGAGAAAGCAAATAAGTCTACAACGATACTACGTACTTAAGTTTATAGTGAAAGTAGGGTTTACAATTGTAATTAATCTCTCATGAAAATAGTTAGGTTAATAATGAAAGTTGCTAAACACTAATCTTAATGCCATGTGATCTAACTTGGTTTTAAAATGTTAGTAATCAATTAGGTTGCATAAGAAAATGTTGTTTTTTATATATATAAAAAAAAAAAAATTACCTAGATTTATGTTTCTAGACTTAAGCATATGAATTGCAATTAACTTCATGAACCCTAGAATGTTGCATAATAGATTAAACAAGGATTCAATACCCTAAACTCTCTTTGATTCTTGTATTTCAACTTTACTTACTTTCCTTATTTGTTTTCTTAATCACAACTTGAGGTCGAATCCTCAAATAAAATTGATTCAACTCTAAAATAGCTAAGTGATTTGAACTTTCACAATCAGATCCTCAGTGGAACGATATTTAGACTTTAACCATCTTATATTATAACTTGAACCGTGCACTTACACTTATTTTCTTGTAAAATCCCTAATAGTTCTAATTTAGAGGAGTTTTTACTTGATTTAATGTGTTTGCTAGTTCTTTTTAGGGATTTTACAAGAAAATAAGTGTTGGGAGTCCAAAAGAACTAAACCGAGCCAAACCTCAAGAAAAAGTGAAGAAAAAGAAGAAAAGTCCAAAAACGTCACTACCCTTGATGCTAACTACCTGAAAGAAAAGATTTTTTTAGCCATTGGAGCTCCTTGTGTAGCGCCTCAGCGCTAGGCATAAACGTCCCGGTGCTCAATTGTAGCGCTGCATGGCACTACAACTTCAAAGGCATTTGATCAGATTGACCAAAAGAGAGTGTTGCGATCCCAGCTTTCCTAAAATAAAATATTTTGCATTTTCGACAAGTTCTTGGTGATCATGTTTCCGAATTTCTATATATTTTGGGATCGATCTGCGACCCTAATCATGAAATTATGGATTTGTAAAGTGTGAGTTTGCTACAAAAAAAAAATGTGAAAAGTGTGCAAGAGATCAAGTTTGGAGGTCGTTCGAGTTCTCAGGGTGCCGATTGAAAGAAGCTTGACGGTTTCCAATCAACAAATGGTTCTTCAACATTAGAGCTTTTCTAATCTTTCTTTCTCTTTACTCTTTAATGTTTAAGAATTTATTTGAGATTATGTGTTCCAAAGCTATGAGTGGCTAAACTTTTTAGTTTTAGGGTATTGAGGATTTATTTATGAAGTTATGTTAATGCTTTAGACTTTTCAATGATGATTGTGAATAATATGCTTTCAATGTTATTATGCTTGATTCTTATTGATTGACCTTCAATGAATGTTACGTTAGATGTTCAACTAGATCTATAACATTAAATTATTACTAATCTCTTGTGGAAATAGTTAGATTAATAGTGAAAGTTGTTAATGACACTTTTTTTTATAAGTAAAGAAAAAGACATTTTGACCCACGTTAAGGATATATCCCTTTGCAATGCTAAAACTGCATAAATTTGGTAAACTACCTCCTCTTTAATTATTAAATTAATTATTGTTGGGATTTATGTACTAAATCTCGTGGTCTGTAAATATGTATAAACAAATTATTTATTTAATAAAATAAGTAGTATTTTATTTGACATTTAGATTGCATTAACTCAATTCAAGAAACTAAGATCCTAAGTTATTTTATGTAATTTGAACAGTATGTGATAGACATACAGTGGATTTTGTTTAAGTAATAACCTAAATCGCTTGTAGTATATGGATAAGCTTGGGTGCATTATCCTAATGACACTACAAATACGACCCACTTTGTAAGTGTTACAAATGATGTAATCCAAGTCGTTCATGAAGATACATGCGAGTGGGGGTATCGTATACAAAAAATTTGTATAAGACCGGACTGTGAAATGATTAATTTCTCTTTATAACACCATTGACTGAAGAGACTAACATTTCATAGAATGACCCGTATAACTCGATCTCAATCTTATGTGAGTTATAGACTCCTGGCTTGAGGGCTATCCTTTGATTTGTATGGGTGAGAGTGGCCCGTGTGGCTGACTCAAAAAGCTTCCATTTTGGGAATTTGTCCAAGTAGGGAGCTGTGAATATAACTACACAAGATGGAATTCACTCTTTCCCTTCTTTAGGGTAAGTAGATGAATTGCTCCCTTAAGTACTAATTTTGGGTCTTGAATAATGAGGTCTTACCCTTTCATTGGCCCAAGAGGAATTTAGCTTATAGTTGGACTATAAAGTCATTTTTCATTAGAGAGATTTGTAGTACTTAAGGAGTAAAAGGTAATTATAGAGGTAAAACAATAATTTGACCGAGTTGTAATTACGAGCAATTTGTGAAGGTTCGACTTATTCGTAATAGTTAAATCCATGGACACAGAAAGATTCTACACTATGGAGAGTGCAACTGTGAGTTTTTAGTGGAGTGACCCACAACTAATGAATGTTGATTAATTTAATTAAAAAGTTTAATTAATTAATCTTGAATCATTGGGGTTACTAATCAATAGGTCCATAAGATTCCTTTACTAGCTCACTAAAGGTAAAACAAGGAATAAGAAAATATATGTATTTGAATTGTTCAAATTATTTAAAGGAAAATATATGTATTTGTATATATTAATATGATTGATATAAAGTATAATGTATATTGATACATTATAATTTAGGACTCTTATCAAATATAGCAAAAGGAACCAAAATATTTACTAATATAGCAAAAGTTTACTATCTATCTGTGATAGACCGCGATAGATCGCGATAGACTGTATAGTTTGCTATTAGTTGTAAATATTTTCAACAGTTTGCCATTTAAGATAATTTCCCTATAATTCATAGTTAGCTATAAATTATAATATATAGTTAATTATAAATATGATTTATAATTAAAACTATATAATATATAAGAGTAATGTATTTTTGATAAGATTCAAATATTAATGATATGAATGAGATTTATATATATTATAGGTTACAATTAAGGATAATTGCATTAGATAACACTTTTAGGGATAATAATTAAGTGTATTGCAACATTTTTAAAAAATTGCAAATATAGCAAAATCTATCAATAATAGACTCATATCAGATAGACCATATTATTAACATAGTCTATCACTGATAGACTTTGAAAGCAAAATCTAAAATTTGTTATATTTATAATGTTTTACAAATATTTTAAATCTGATTGTTATATTTAAAATTAACCCTAAAATGAATGTGAATAAGATTTATATTACAAGTGTAAGAAAGTTGTAATTTAAAAGTAGTGTGAAATAACTGAGTGGGGTGCCTCAGCCTGAATATCTGACTTTCGTAAACCTGCCTATTTCTAGATTGATCAAACTCTTTTACGTTTGTTGGTTATTCTCTTTACAGTAATTTTATCCACTTGTTATTTCAAAGTTTTCCAACAATTTTAGAGAAGACGTGGTTAGAATCCCGTTGGCGTGTCCTAGTGCTATGACTTTTTTCACATTTTTTGGTTCCTTTTTTAGAAAATAAAAAATAAAATTGTTTTTTTTTCCAAAGGTGATATAATATTTTGCCAAAAGAAAACCTATATCTCGAACTCAAGTCACAAACCAAAACAAAACAAACATACAAGAGTTGTTAACGATTTTTTGTTTCTAGCTTCTTTGAAATTATAAATGATAATGTCAAATTTGCATGAAAATAAATTTTCGAAAATAATATTGAAAGAAATTATTCTATATCTATTTTTAAATGTTTACTATGCATTCTTAAGTAGAAAATAATGATAAAAAAAAAAAACAATTTCTTTATGGTTCAAAATCACTTTTAGATATTTATGTTTAGAAAAAAGAAAAGAAAACTGTAAACAAAATAAATAGTAAACCATTAATTTGATTTTGTTTTACACAATTTTATAAATGTTACTGAAAGATAAGGAAAGTAGAAGCATAAACAATTAGCAAACCTCTATTTGGTAGTCATTAGATTTTTGTTTTGTAGTTTTGAAAATTAAACATATTTAAAATTGCAAAATTTGACTAGATAGGAACAGTAAATTTATTTGTACCGCACATCAGTGTGGCAAATTGTCACACCCCCTCCCAAGTTACCTGCACAACTTGAAAGGAGATGTGAGGACAGTATACATCACCCCTCTTGTGACGCATACCATCCGTTCCCTCACACACATTCTGAACTGTTTACAATGTAATCTTCACATTCTAGGACATTTTAAACATAACATATAGGAAACTATATACAAGCCTAAAACGAATTTTCTCAACTCTTTTACATGTCCATGCACAACCCATAGTTCAACCCTTGGTAATTGTACATACTTATCTACATGCCACCTAATTAAGCAGAACGAGTGAGAGTAGGCAAAGCACCAGAAACGTCATTGCTACCTGGAGGGGAAAGAAAACATTGAAAACATGAGCTAAAGGCCCAGTGAGTGACAATTTTATCAAACCATTTTAGTTCGGAAAACATCAGTAGTAAAACTATGTTCAACATCAAACATAAAACATATAATCACTTCAAATACATTAGTTAAAACAAACTTAATTGCCCTTATCACTTCATACATGATTCTCAGCAAATCATAAGAAAACAGTTTAAGTGCAGTACTTTTCCCTTAGTTGAAGTGGAGCAAAACTCAATACCCCAACGTTGAAAGCATATAAGGCTCGATGCGGAGCAAGATTCAAAGCACCAGCATATAACCTCTATGTGCACATAGGAATATGGCGGGTTGCCCAAGTACCTTCTCATGTCCTTGAGTACTGGGTCCCGGGGAAACTCACATGCCTTGCTAGCATTGAGCCTCCTCTAAAACATTTTATAGGCGGGTTGCCCAAGTACTGGGTCCCGGGGAAACTCACATGCCTTACTAGCATTGAGTCTCCTCTAAAACATTTTCCTTTTAGAAACAACATTTCATACAAACTGTTCGTATACAAATCGTTCATAAGAATATAGGGCAATTATTATATCAATAACATCTCATAAACATGCTTTTCAATAGCTTTAAGAACATAACGTATGCCTCATAAAGCATTTAATCACAAATTCACATTTCATTGGAAAACCGAAC
Organism: Citrullus colocynthis; assembly: GCA_031780015.1. NCBI lineage: Eukaryota > Viridiplantae > Streptophyta > Magnoliopsida > Cucurbitales > Cucurbitaceae > Citrullus > Citrullus colocynthis. The sequence continues at coordinate 4,098,844 of QLSR01000084.1, forward strand.
TATCATGTTCAACAAAATCATTTTAAAGTAAAAGAAGTGTCACTCACAATTCTTCCTAGGCCTTGAGTGGATTATACGCCTTCCCTATTTCCTCTTGGCCTGAAATAGATATTTTCCCTTATTATACTTCTTTTCCATTCACAAGAACATAAACAACAACTTATCATATGCTCAGTGTTTATTACACATCATGCGGTTAAGCTTTCATTAGTTTATTCTCAAGCCTTAACTCTAAAGCTATAATTACAAGTTGTCCCTTACCCTTCTGCTATACCTTGATTTCCAAGAACACTTTACGTGTATCTCACATGCTATTATATCAACACTTGAACCTTAGTTCTCCTTAACAAAGCTGACTGTTACAGCTTGATGTCTCTACTTAATCCCTGCTAAAAACGCATTTCCAGCCCATATTAAGACTTCTTCCCTTCTACAAACTTGTAAGAATTAATCTCCACAGCTTACCTCAAAATTTCAAGGCTTAACTCTTTTTCGTTCTCCAGTTATGCCAAAATCACGCCACGTTACTCCAGATTGCATAACAGTTCCTTAGTTGCTGCTTTTACCTAAAGATTCATGTGATTAACCTCAATTTCAGCTTAACCATCCTTCATAAGACTTGTTAGGAATTATGTTAACTTACTAACCTCAAAATTTCAGCCCTAAACTCGGCTTCCTTGAGTCGTTCTACTCCAAACAACAACCACTGTTCAGTCTGTGCGTCTGCAATCGGTCTCTTGTTCCAGTTCGGATTTCAGCACCAAAACAGGTAGAATTTCGCCCAAAAACTATAAGAACACCTTCCTCTTCCTTCTCTTATGGTTTCTCTGAAAGATGGAACCGACTTAAGTTCTCGAAATGTCTGAAAATAATTAAACTCACCTATATATATACTGCCGACTTATCCCTCACAAGTACCAAGATGATAATGCCGACTTACCCCTCACCGTAGGTTGGCACTGGTCTTTCCTTCGACGCAAGGCACTCATGTCTATGTTCTCCTCCAACGTCTTCAACAACTAACCATTCTCAATGCAGAGTGTTCTCGGCGCCTCCTACCTCCGACGCATACAACATATTCATTCACATCACTAACTTCATCGCGTCAAGACCATTCTATCTTGGACGCAATGTGACTTCAGCGCATGGCTATCTTCGACGCATGATGACTTCAACGCATGGTTCAAGCATATTTCTTCCTCCGACAATGATCCCTTATTCTTCGATGCGGCGACTGCTTCAGCTCACACCCTTCATGATTCAATCAATAACGCATGGTTTCTCAAATAATTCAGCTTCCCGCTACTTTCACCAACGCATGGTCTTGGCCACCACTTAACTAAAATTTTGCTCTACTTCTTGGCTACTTCTCGGCTATTCTTCTTCTAGTAATGCATAACCTCAATCGCATTGCTCTCCCCAACACTTGGTTTTACAAGTCAGTGCTTACACAAATGTCACACCCATTAGTTAGAAAACGACTAAAAGCTTGAAGTATTATATTTTAACTAAAAAAATCACTTATCTTTCATAGAGCTCCATGGTGTATTTATAAGTCATCATACCATAATCTTTTTAGGATCAAGTTTCAGAATTTATCTAGGAAGCTTTTTGAGGCTCATTGGACTAGACAATGTGAATGGAATAATTCCTGGACTGATTCGTTGAAGAGGCCAAGGAGTTTGAAATGGGGTTTGGCTCATTTCTTCATCTTTCATTGGTCTAGGCAATGCGAATGGGATGATTGATAGGAAAAACCTCTCACTTCTATCGTAGGAATAAACAGAAAAATAACAGAGAAATTAAAAGAAAGCAATAAAGCTGGAAACACAATAATTTACATGGAAAACTCCAAACTCAGAGAAAAACCACGGCCCGCCAGAAAGAAATTCACTATATGAAAAATTGTTACAATCACACGTAATAACTTTCTTTCCCGATCCCAAGTACAATAACACTCTCAAAACTTTTGACTACTCACACCTTTTTCTCACTCTCAAACTAGAGAATACAAAAGGAATTTAATTAGAATTAGCACACTAAGCTTAAAGTATTTCTAACAGGGACGACTGAACAACAAACGCATAGGCTCCTTTTATAGTTCTTAGAGAGACCATAACTTTCCTAAACCTTTTCAATGTAGAACAAATCCATGACTTTCCTAAACCATTTCAATATAAGACAAGTTCATGACTTTCCTAAATCTCTTTGATGTGAGACAACTGCAATTCTAATGTTTTGCCAAAAACCCAACAAATTCCACAGTTTCTGCAACATCCATTGTCTTCATCGACAATCATAATTCTTAACTCAGAGAACTATAACCTACTCCACAATAAAGAGTAGACCACTTGGAATACCACCTTCCAAGAATTTTTCTTTTTCATCACATGTCAATAAACCCCACTAAAATTTATGGTGCAACTTCCACCTACTTGGCTCACCATGGAAGTCCTTCAGCCATCAACATAACTTCCACCACACACCTTGCATAACGGCCAAGTCAATGCCCATGTGCAAACTTGTGGAACCGCTAACATCACATCCTCTATCATGGTAAAGCGAACATACCACGAGGATGAATATTGCTTTGCTTCAATGGAAGAGATTGTCATCTTCTGTGACGACAGAGTTAATGTTAGCATCCGACTCAGAGCTTTTTGATGAACTTACTCTTTTAGGACAATCCCTTTTCACGTGTCCAGACTGTCCACATTCCCAGCAAACCTTTTCTATACAAACTCTTTCTTCCACTTGCTAGCTACCATTATTGAATCCTCTTGTGAAGTATGCCTTTCACTATTTAGTCTTCTTTCCTCTAACAAAAGTTTACTAGTAGCCTCAGCAAAAACTAAATTTTCTTCCTATACATCAAGGTTGATTTCATTTGCTCATAAGCAAGGGGAAGTGACAAGATGAGTTTGAGTGTCTTATCTTCATCACCTATCTTAACTCCGATCACCTCCAACTCAGAAACGATGCCATTAAGAATACCCAGATGATCTGAGATTTTTGTACCTTCTGCCATTCACAACGTGTGAAATTGCTCCTTCAGGTACAGCCAATTTGAGATGCTCTTTGCCTGATACATGGCTGTTGAAATACCATGCACATTTGCAAGAACATCTTAGCCAAATTTAGCCTAATTGCACTTGCAGCTCTCAAATCCATCTCCTCCCATACTTCATCGCTCATGTTGGACTTCTTACTGGAACCACCATTGGACTCTCCTGGACTATCATTACCATTTAACTCTTTAGAAGCATCATTGCACGGTCTTCCCTTCAAGACCTTGTGTAACCCAGCTTGTATCAACATATTCTTGACTTGCACTTGCCACAAGCCAAAGTTGATCCTTCCATCAAATTTCTCCACATCAAACTTTACTGAACTCACAAAGCTTGACATATCTACTTCTCTTCCTAACAAACAGCAAATAGTGACAACCCACATTATTCTCAATATCGCAGCCCGTTTCAAAAAATTCTTTTATGATATGGAAGGTCAGACGATGTTGCAACCACAGAGCATACTTAGAAATTCAAGAAACTCTAAACCTAAAGCTCTAATACCACTTGATGGGAAAAACCTCACACTTCTATGTAGGAATAAGCAGAAAAATAATAGAGAAATTAAAAGAAAGCAATAAAACTGGAAACACAAGAATTTACGTGAAAAACTCCAAACTCGGAGAAAAACCACGGCCCATCAGAAAGAAATCCACTATGTGAAAAATTGTTACAATCACACAGAATAACTCTTTTTCTCGATCCCAATTACAATAACACTCTTTTGAAACTTTTGACTACTCACACCTTTTTCCCACTCTCAAACTAGAGAATACAAAAGGAATTTAATTGGATACGCACACTAAGCTTAAAGTATTTCTAACTTGGACGATTGAACAACAAAGACATAGGCTCTTTTTATAGTGCTTAGAGAGCCCATAACTTTCGGTCTTAATTGTATAATCAGGAAATTGTGCTCTTAACTTAATTATTCGAGCAAGTAATCTTGCAAATGCAAGGTTTCGACTTGATAATAAGCACACGTGTGACCATCTATTGGATGCATCTATTAATACCATAAAGTATTTAAATGGTCCATTTGGTGGGTTAATAAATGCACATATATCACCATGAATTCGTTCAAAAAATGCAGATGATTCAGTTCCCATTTTTGCTGGTGATGGTCTAATTATTAATTTGCTTTGAGAGCAAGCGTCACATAATAATTTACTAGATTGAAGAATCTTCTGGTTGTTTAATGGGTGTCCAAATTTTCAATGATTCTTCTTATCATTATAGATCTTGGATGACCCAACCGGTCATGCCAAATTGTAAATATATCTGGATTCATGAACTTCAAGTTCATTGTTGCATATGTTTCAATGACTCGTACATGAGTATAATATAATCCAGAAGATAAAGCAAGCAACTTTTCCAATATACGTTTTTCATGTGAGACAAAAGATATGATAAAAAGATATTCTATCTCATTTTTCCTATCAATCTCAATATGATAACCATTGCGACGTATATTTTTAAAACTTAACAGATTTCTCTTTTATTGACTAGAGAACAATGCATTGTTAGTTGTAAATTTTGTTTCTCTCAGCAAAATAATATTTGCTTTTCCAAATCTTTCAATCAGGTCTGCAGAACCTGATATTATATTGACTTTTGCTTCCAGCATTGTCAATTTGGAAAAATATTTTCTATTTGTAAGTATTGTATGTGTAGTTGCACAATCTGCCGAACATAGATCTTCATTCCTCATTTGTTAGTCACTCAATATATGAAAATTGTTCATGATTCTTCATTTAAACAAGATAATTACGATAAGAAAAACAAAACTTGAAATGCAAGGTTTAACTTTAAAAAACATGAAAGATAGATAGATAAAACAATTCTACATATTCTCAAAATCAAAAGAAACACTTGCTATGCCATCATTTGTGCTGATTTTCTCCTCATGAGATTCAAAGAAGTCCGCCACATCCAAATTTGTCATATTGGATGGGTCAAATATATCATTTTCTTGGTAAGCAAAATTTGCTTCCACTTTTTTCCCTTTTTTCATTTAAGGAAGCTTGATAGAGATTAACTAAGTGTTTTGATGTACGACAAACACGAGACCAGTGTCCAGTCATCCTACATCATAAGCATTTATGCTCATCATCTTTTGAATTTTTATCTTGTGGAGCTTTTCATTTATGATCATCATTTCGAGTGGTTATTTTGAAATTTGGATGATTAGAACGACCACCACGAAAATAATAATAATTATTATTTCTTCCTCTGCCACGGTCATGACCTCCACGACCATGACCACGACCTCGATCATGATTATTAAAATTTACAGCATTCACTTCAGGGAATGGTGTTGTTCCAGTTGGTCGAGATTCATGGTTCTTCATCAATAGTTCATTATTTTGTTTAGCCATAAGAAGACATGAAATTAAATCAAAATATTGTTTAAAATCTTTCTTTCGATATTGCTGCTGTAAGAGCATATTCGAGGCATGAAATGTAGAAAATGTCTTCTCCAACATATCTGTATCAATAATTTTCTCTCTGCATAACAACGATTTTGAACTAATTTTAAATAATGCAGAGTTGTAGTCACTTACTGATTTGAAATCTTGGAGCCTCAAATGCATCCATTCATAACGAGCTTTAGGAAGAATGACTATTTTCTGATGATCATATCTCTATTTTAAATTCTTCCAAAAGATACAGGGACCTTTTATTGTTAAATCTTCCATCTTCAATTCCTCGTGGAGATGATGGCGAAGGAAAATCATAGTTTTTGCTTTTTCCTAAATGGATGTTGCATTTTCTTCTTTAATTATTTCCCCCAAGTTCATGGCATCTAGATATATTTTAGTATCAAACACCCATGACAAAATAATTATTTCCATTGATGTCAAGGGCTGCAAATTATATTTTTGTAAGATTTGCCATGATAACACTTCAGAACCTACCTTTAATAGAAAAACGGCAAAAGCTCATGCTGATAACGTGTTGTAAAATTGAGGAGCAAAATGATAGAAAAATGGGAGCACAAAAACCGAGAAATTATAATATTAAAATAATAAAAGAATAACATAATAAAATAATATAAAAGTAATTAAAATAACCAAATTAAATAAAATAAACTAAAATAAAGAAAGTGGCATTTTATGGAAAATCTCTCAAATTTTTCCAATCCTTTCATTTATTTTCTCTCCAATGTATGTGTTACAATATCCACCAAAAGTCTCTATTTATAGGCAATTTGGCAAGTAGGTGGTGGAGCTTCATGGCCATTAAGGATGTGTCTTTAGGAGACACATGGTCTTTAGCCACTAAGCTTGGCTACATAATGGACATCTATTTACAAGTATAATATTTATAATATAATTTATATCCTTATATTTTGATTTGTATCAATTAAAATCATAAAATAATAATTATATGAATTTAAACTTTTAACTTATAAGTATATCAATTTATACTCTCCATTACGTTTTGTTTGGATAAATATTGCGTAAAATTTATAATTTTATCAAAGTTAAATTGCAAATTTAATCCCTATGATTTAGAGAAAGTTAGAACTTAGTCCCTATGGATTATAAATAGAATTTAGTCTCTATAGTTTGATAACACCCTCATGAATTAATTTCTAGGGTAGGGACTATATATGAGATTTTTATCAAACCTTAAAGACTATTGATGAGGTTTTATCCCGTCATAAGAACTAAATTTTAACTCTTTCTAACCATAGGGACCAAATTTATAGTTAAACCTTTTAACAATTAGACCCTTAAAGTTTCATAAGTGCAAAATAAATTTAGACTCTCAATAATTAATTAGGACCTTTCGTACATAGATTCTAATCATCAATTTGTTAATCCAACATTTGAAGAGGTCTACACGTGTGGAAGAGTTAATGCATCAATGATTTTTAAAAGTAATCTTATTAATTGACCTTAGTTAATTCACAATTTCAGAGTTTAAATGAATAATGTTTTTAAAATGAAATTTAAAAGAGGATTAAAATGGATACACACACCTAAGAAAGCTATAAGGTTTAAATTAAAAGCGTAGAGGGGTATAAAGGAATATTTTTGGAAAAAATTATATAATAGGCATGTGGGTTAAGAAAATGCAAACTTTGTTATTAAGAATACAGATAGGCATGCAGGAGTTAAAGGGGGTGTCTCCTTTTATGATAAGAAAGCTTTTTTTTTTTTTTTTTAACAAATCTCTTTTTATGATTATTAATATTTTTTTTTATTAATTTTTTTTTTTTTTTTAACAAATCTCTTTTTATGATTATTAATATTTTTTTTTATTAATTTTTTTTTTTTTTTTAACAAATCTCTTTTTATGATTATTAATATTTTTTTTTATTAATTTTTTTTTTTTTTTTAACAAATCTCTTTTTATGATTATTAATATTTTTTTTTATTAATTTTTTTTTTTTTTTTAACAAATCTCTTTTTATGATTATTAATATTTTTTTTTATTAATTTTTTTTTTTTTTTTAACAAATCTCTTTTTATGATTATTAATATTTTTTTTTATTAATTTTTTTTTTTTTTTTAACAAATCTCTTTTTATGATTATTAATATTTTTTTTTATTAATTTTTTTTTTTTTTTTAACAAATCCCTCTCTATGATTATTAATATGAAAAAGGAGGAAAAGAAAAGGCTGAGATCCAAGGCAACCAAATAATAATAATAATGTTGCGCTCTTCCTTTTATGTACTCTTTGTGAGATTGAGATGGACTCTGACACAAAAGATTGCCTCTTTTTTCTTCTCCTTTTCCTTTATTTCCCATAAACCAACCCATTTTATTAAATTACTATTATTGGCCATAACAATTGGTGGACTTTAAACAAATTCATTTTTATTTTCCTTTTCAAAATACATTTTTATGTTTATAGTTAAAGATTATAATTTATGATGATTTGTAAAGGTTGGTGTATTACGATGGAGAGTTTGAAATAACTTTTTTTTTTCTGATATATGTGATTTGAAATTTATAAGAATGTGTATTTTGTTCTTAAAACTATCATATATGTTTGAAGATTAACTATGTGAATATAATTTCACTTAATTTCAATTTTGGAATTGATTTTTTTAACAAATAAAACATGTGGGCTTTTCTTTAAAAAGAATAATATTATATATTTGAATTAGTTTATAAAAGTTAATTCTACTTTATACACTCTCTATCAATGTAGTTGATTGAAAATTACAAAAAGTTGTTTTAAAAAATTTATTATTATTATTATTGGAATTTCACTAAAATTTCAGATTTTTTTTTCTTGGGAATTTCACTTAGGAGAAAAAAACCATAAGACAAACAATTATAAATTTTAATAATAAAAAATTTAAAATGAATTTATTATCAAACTAGATCTAAATTGTTTATGAGTGAAGTCATATTTTCAACCTACAATTTCATATAAAATTTTGGCAAAATATAAGAAGAATAACGATCCTACGATGAAAAGTTCAAAGATGTAACAATCCTAAGTGGTTTCAAATTATTTAAAAAATATTCTAAGCTTGGTGTACTAACTCTAGCTATAATTATTGTTTTCTTCTCCTTGTTTTTTTTTATTCACTAGTCTAATAGTGGAAAAAATAGTGTGAGTACTACAAAAGTTCTAAGCAAGGATGAAAATATCTGTGGATATGCCGATATATCCATAAATTGAAGGGTTCGATATCGATATTAAATATTCATGGATATCTCCAACATATTTTATTAATGTTTGTAAAACATAAAAATATCATCTATTTAGTCTAATATGAATAGTAATAGTAATACTAATAACAATATCCATAACTTAGGTTGAGAGTAAAAATAATTTAATAATAATCTATATAAATTTTATAAAATTTTTTATTTATAAAAATATCTGTTGATATTGATATTTTATCGATATATCCGTAAAATTGAAATGTCGATATCGATATCGACATCGATATTTTAATCTTTGATTTTGAGAGAGTATTCTTGTCATTGAAATTAGGGAGAATTTTGTATGGTTGTAATAATTTTTCACATACTGAATTTCTTTTGGGTGGGCTATAATTTTTCTCTTCCCCGTCAACTTGTGTGTTTTCTATTTCTGTTGTTTTGTTTAATTTACTAATTATTTTGTAGCGAAAGGTTTTTTCCAACATAATTTCAAGTATGCATAAAAAAAAAAAAAATTGTATGTTTGATTAAAACCTGATTTGAAACTTTTAGGTCTCATTTGGTAACCAATTGTCTTTTGTCAATTAAGTTAAACATCGCTTCTAGGTATAAGTTTTTTTGTTTTGTTATTTACTTTCCACTAATACTTTAGAAAACCAAGCCAAAATTTGAAAATTAAAAAAGTAGTTTTTATTTTTATAATTTGACTTTAAATTCATATATTGTTTTTAGAAATGTGGAAACCATATTATGAAATTTAGTAAATAAGTATAAATTTCAAAAACAAAAAATATAAAATAAAATCATTACCAAACGAAACCTTGTGATTATGAAGACACAATTTTATGGTTTTTTTTAGGACCTTTATGTGGTCATCCTTCGTTTCTAAATAGACTTTCTTTTGTCACACTTTAGTCAAACGATATTGACTTTTAGACTACATTTGCATGCGTAAGAAGCTAGCGATTATGATAAAATTTTATCCACTTAAATGTTTGGTAAAATAATTAATTATTTATTAATTTACCCAAAATCACTTTCTGATTTATTATAACATGAAAAACAACCTCTAAATTTAGATTTACCAATCTCAAATTTATCATTCCATATTAATATATTTTGTGACACTAGAAAATTCCTTCACATCTATTCTCAAATTTTAATTGTTCTTTATTTTTCTTATAATTGGTTTTCTTAAATTATTTTTATCAAATAATTTAAATTGTACCAAATTTGTTGCACTTCAAATCATATAAAATTTTAAATAAGACTACTTCGGTTTATATAAGTAAATTACACCAATTTAATATTAATTAACCAAACATTGTAACTAAATTTCTTTTATTTTAAAAATAAAATTTAGCAAATATTATTTTACTTTCTTTCATATTTAAAATAAAATGTAATACTACCCAACAATTATTTTAAAAACTACTATAACCTCAAATTAAGTCCTGAAACTATCATGTTTTATTTTTAGTTTGGTTTTCTACAAACTATACGTGCAGTTTTTTTTATCTAATTTTTTTTTAAAGGATTTTTCTTTTGATTATTGGTTTTGAAAAACATGTTTATATTTACTATAGATTCAATAATTATCTGTAATTCATAGTTCAAAGAAAATAAATTAAAATCATTTGGAGACTATAAAAGTTCAAACTTTTCCTTTTGGTTTCTTAAGATTTTGCAAAGATTTAAGAAATTAAAGGAAAAATACATTAGGCTTGTTTTTGATTGATGGATGACTTAGAAAGAATTTTAACCGTTTTTTTTTTTTTTTTTTTTTTTTTTTTAAAATTGATNTTTTTAAAGGATTTTTCTTTTGATTATTGGTTTTGAAAAACATGTTTATATTTACTATAGATTCAATAATTATCTGTAATTCATAGTTCAAAGAAAATAAATTAAAATCATTTGGAGACTATAAAAGTTCAAACTTTTCCTTTTGGTTTCTTAAGATTTTGCAAAGATTTAAGAAATTAAAGGAAAAATACATTAGGCTTGTTTTTGATTGATGGATGACTTAGAAAGAATTTTAACCGTTTTTTTTTTTTTTTTTTTTTTTTTGATAAAATTGATTACGACTTAATGTAGTAAGGCCGTCTTTTAAGAGATTGCCATTCATTCACACAATTTTTTAAAGTTCAGTGATGTGAGGTATGTATCTGAAGGAGTTATCGCAAGTTAAGGTAAAGAAGATTCAAGAGGTTTTTACATTATATCTTCAAACACTAGCCAAATACAAAGATTTTTTAGCCAAAATTTATTTATAATGTTAGTGGAATAAATCAAGAAGAGAATAGAGTGAAAATGACACGAGAAAGGTCATATAATTTAGAAGATGACACATAAAAATTGTGAATGAAGTGTTGTCAAGCGTCTACTAGGTTGGAATTGGTGATGTCAAACTTTGTCGAACATGCTCATCAAACTTGCCGTCTTCTAGAGGAGTTAGACTATTTGGAGAAGTTTTACATGTTTAGTTTTGTATTTTTAATTCTAGATGTGCAATTGAGTTTCACTTTCCCATCTTATTTTCTACTATTTTTCATTATCAATTTTGAATGACTTTTGAGTTTTTAGATATTTGAAGGTCCATTTGTGCTTTTAAATAATATGTAATGCTCTTAAAAACTCAAATATTGATATCCAAATTTTGTGCTTCTTCAACTTTTTTGGTATTGTCTTTTTTTTTTTCCAAATTTTATTTTTAGTTTGATGAGTAAGTTAATTCATTGGATTAATCTTGATCAAGCTAGATTTGGAGTGAATTTTCTTAGGATTTAAAAGTGACGATTATAGATTCTAGTTCAATCTAAGAGTTATTCATCCCTTCTAACTAAGCTCCTACTTGAAATCATTCGCTAAGTTAACTTTATTTTAAAGTTTTTGTAAGGATCCTAGAAGGTACTCTAGCTTTGCATAGATCTTGTATATTGGGCGCTTATCAAGTAGCTTCATGTAGAATGGGCTTTTCATACTTAACAAATTTTAAAATTAAAATTTAGCGGAAGATCAATTTTGACCATGAACTTATCTGATTAAATTGATCTAAACTCTAAACTTTCAATTTCATCAGTTTGACTCTAAACTTACATAAGTATTACAATTCTAATCTTAAGCTCAATTTTACTGATTTACCCACTAATTGTAAAAAAAGAAAAAACAATGTAAAAAAAACTTCATAAACTCATCAATTTCAATAAAATAAAAAGAAATAAGTTGACTAATACACAAATTAACAATATTCAAATGAGATTAAAAAATTCATAAATTAAAAAAAAAAAGTTTTGAGGTTGTTTTTTTCTAAAAAGAAATTAATAATTTATGAGCAAACTTTTTTAACAAATGCTTGAAGAGAGAAGTTATTAAAAGGTTAGAATTTCAACACTTTAAAAGTGTAAAGTTAAACTTAAAGGTGTAAATGAGTTTGGTTGAATAGGGTTAGGGAATTTTTTGGAACAACTCGCAATTTTGGGTTGGTTGGATTGGCTATTCGAAAGACACAAACATGGTCTCCAATCCAACTTTTAAAATCTGATCTGACCTAACCCTTAAAATTCAAGTTGGTGTGTGTGCGCGTGTCCAACTCAACCCTTAAAATTGTTTGTGTACGTGTGACAACTTATTTTTTTTTAAACACAATTGTATTGTCGATTATTTTAAAAAAGGGAATGATTAGATACAAGTTAGTGTACACTTAGTGTATACTCTCATCTCTTTTACCTTAAAAAAATAAATAAATAAAAAATTATTGTTTTAAAAATAATTGTACCAGAAGACGTAATTTCGTTGATTGGGTGTTACTCGGATTTCACAAGAAATAGGTGCACCAAAGTTTTGTTGTTTTAAAAATGATAACAATACTAAATTAAGTCTTATTTTAGAATATTTTGCTTGGTTTTGAAAAACGTGAAAACATGGTCACAGTTGTCAGAGTAAGAGGTGTTACGTACTCCACGGAATATTCAAATGATAAATTATTATTTAAAAAGATAATTAAATGATGGAACTGTGTGTACACGACGTGCACTGCCCACAAAATCTCTCACAATTACTAATCAAATAAATCTTGCAAGTTAAGGCATCATGTACTCTTTGATATAAAAATAAAATTGTATATTTATTTATATTTTCACCTATGCATATATTATATTCAAGCTGTTATGAAAATTTGTCTGCGTTGCTATAGTCAGCAAATTTAAACCTTCATCATTATTTAATGCCATAATTTTAAAATTACTTTTTTGTCAATGCAATTTTCATAATTTAAATATAGAAAAGTAAATTAAAATATTTATAAATATAAAAAAAAATTATTGTCTCTTTCTAATAAATTGCAATAGATTGTGATAGACTACTATCTATATCTATCTGTTTCATGATAAACATAGATAATAGTCTATCACAAATATACTGTGATATTTTGTTATTATTTGTAGATATTTTTTTAAATAATTTTGTCATTTAAAATAATTTTTCTTTTGAAAATGACAAAAATGATTTTAACTATTTTAGAATCACTCCGAAACATGTTATTATATTTCACCACGAACATTTGTATTCTAAAAAATTTCAACTATAGCCAACTTATTACATATTTATGATAAATTAATCTAAAATAATATATAGTTTTATTCACTATTTCCTTCATTACTTAGGAGCATTTGGGATAAGGAGTTGGAATTGTGAAATCTAAGGTTGTTTGGGACTCTAACTTAGAGTTGTTGGCTTTTTGGTCTTAATCTCAAATTAATTAATTTTAATTAACTAATTAACTAATGTTTTGATGATAACAAATTTGTTTTATCCACTAACAATTTTACTGTTTTGAAGTCTTGATTGCATAGAGCTCGGAATAACAAACCCAATGCATTTTGAATCACTTAAATTAGAATTCCAACAAAAAAAGATATAACAAAAACAAGCTTAACGAGAAAATGAAAATTAATTTTATTTATTTTGTTTTTTTATTTATTTTAAAAAAAAATTAATTTAATATTATTTTATGTTTGTGTCTATTGGCTAGCTGGGCTTACTTTTTGTTGAGTTTTAAAAGAAAATGAAAAAGAAATATATATTATTATATTAACTTATGTTTGTCTCTAGGCTAGTAGCTTTTAAAAGAAAATGAATTTAATATTATTTTATGTTTGTATTTAACGGTTAGTTGTTTAAAAAAAAAAGAAAAAAAAAATCTTCACCATTGATTTCTCTTTTCAAAGATCTAATGGTCCAAATTGAATTTGGTTTTCACTACCCCATCTCTTTTTTTAATTTTTCATCTTCTTCAAAATTTGAACAACAATTTCACATCTTTTTACAATCCTCCATAATTCATCCATTGTCGCTCTCTCCAAACTTCAATTTTCTTCTTTTCATCTAATTATTGAGAGAGATTTATTGTATGATGAGGAGTGATTTTTGTTGAGTGCTACATTTTGTAAAGCTACTTTTTAGAGAGTTTTCTCATCTTGCTCTTAATTTCCATACCTATTGTAAAAGTTGTTCTTGATGAATAAAGAGTGATTGTAATGGTTTGATCCTTAACCGTGGAAAGGGTCGGGTTTGTTATTGCATCGTAAAAAAGAACGTTGTAGCGGTTCGACTCTAATTCGTGGGAAGAGTCAAGTTCGTAGTGACATATCCAAGAGGAACTTGGGAAGTGGATGTAAGTCGGATGTGCCGAACCACTATAAAATTACGGTGTCAATTTTTCTATCACTCTCCTAATTTAGTTTTGCAGTTAATTTTTGTTATTGTATCTCATTGCATGAAATTAATTGCAATTTTTAATTCTTGAAATCAATTGCTCATAATTGTTAATTTTCATTGGTAGTTCTTAAAATTTCATATCTTGCACTAATCTTGTTGTTGAAATTAAATAGGGTGCTATAAAGTGTTAGTATTAATTTATTGTCTAATTCAAAGTGAAAGTATTTGTATGAAATTATAGTTTAAATTAAGTATTAACAAAAATTTTGTTAATTTGCTTAATTGGGCATTCTTTAGTGAAAATGTTTTGTATTAGTTTTAATAAAACCTATTCACCCCGTTGTAGGATTGCTTCACCGATCCTACAAAAATGGATTGGGTGGGCTATAATAGTCCATTCAACATTTGAGGTGTTTGTTAAAATAATGAAAAGTGAGGGTAAGGGTTATTTTAACCATTATTTTGCTATAGTAAAACTATTTACAACTCAATGGTTAAAATAACCAACTCTCCCTCTCCAATGCTTCCAATGACTCTACCCATTTGCGACCAACTCCGACGGTCATTTCTGATGATCATTTTGGCGGCAAAACTGATGGACAAAATTTATTTTTTCCTTTCTTTTTCGTACTAGTTTTTCTCTTTTTTCTCTTTTTTCTCTCTTTTTTTTCCTTTCCTTTTTTGTAGATTAGTTGTTAAAAAAGATGAAATCATGACAACTAAAATCATAGAACAAATTGCAAAAACCATACCTAAAGTATGGTATTGATTGCAATCGCCGTAAACTTTCAATTGTAAAATGAGCTTTCAAACTTTATAAAAGTGTTAAAATTTGACACTCAAACTTACATAATGGTAGAAAATTGACCCAAAAATATTTAATGGTAAAAATTAAATCCCTAAAACTTATATATTGCAATTGCTAAACTTTGGTATGGTAGGAAATAACATATCAAAATTTTAGGGAAAGGATTATTAATTTTTCTAATTTTTATCTAGTTTTATGGAAGAAATGTTGAGACTGTAGTGTCCTAAACCTCTTGGGTCTTATAGTTTTGTAAATTGTGTATACATTTTATTTATCGAATAAAATAAGAAGTTATTTCATCTATCTTATGCATTAACTCAATCCAATAACTAAGATTCCATGGTTATTTTATGTAAACTTAAACATGTATGTGGTCGACATACAATGTTTGATCATGTTTAAGTAATAACAAAAAAAGTTTGTAGTATATGAATAAGATTGGGTGTCTTATTCTGGTAACATTACATTTACGACCCACTTTGTAATTGTTATAAGGAGTTGTAAAGTGTTACAACAATTTGATCCTAATCATTCATGTGGAGACATGTGAGTGGGGGTATCCTATGCAAAGAGTTTGTATAAGACCGGATTGCGAAGTGTTTAATTTCTCTTTGTAACACTAGAAATTAACATTTCATAGGATGACTATAGGTAACTCGACCTGAATCCTGAGTGAGTTATGAACTCCTGTCTATGAGGGCAATCCTTTAATCTGTATGGGTGAAAGTGGCCAAATCGCCGACTCAATAAGCCTACCATTTTGGGGATTTGTTTGATTAGGGAGCTGGGAACATATCTTCACAAGATGGAATTCACTCCTTCTCGTGTTTAGGGTAAGTAGATAAATTACTCCCTTAAGGGCTAATTCCGGGTCTTAAACAATGAGGCATCACCCTCTCATCGGCTCGAGAGGGTTAGTTTATAGTTGGTCTATAAACAGTTTGTTCATTAGAGGGATCAGTGGTACTTAAAGAGTTAGATATAACTATAGGGGTAAAACAGTAATTTGACCCAACTATAGTTATGAGTAATTTGTGATTGGTAGACTTACTGTTAATTAGTAAATTTCGTGGACATAGAAATATATCTATAGTGAGAAGAGTGCAACTGTAAGTCTTTAGTGGAGTGACCTACAGTTTGAATATTGATTAATTTAATTACAAAGTTTAATTGATTAATCTCATATCATTGGAGCTTCTAACTATAAGTCCATAAGGTCCCCTTGCTAGCTCATAAAATATTAGTATAAGAGTCAAACATTTTGGTTTAATTTGAAATGTTCAAATTAATAAGGGAATTAATTGTATGTGAAACAATTAATGCAATGTATGTAGATACATTATAATATAAAGTTTATTTATTTTGAATGAGATTCGAAATTTATACTTTAAATTATAAGAGAGATAAATATTTAAATGAGATTGAAATATTAATTATATGAATGAGATTCATATAAAAACTATAGGTTAAAATTAATATGAATGAGATTCATATTAAAACTATAAGTTATGTGAGAGAATGTTATTTGAATATGATTCAAATTTAAATTAAACATGAGATATTTAATTAATTTATTTATGGTTAATTAATTAATTTTATTTAAACCCATTGAGATGACCCAAGAATTTCGCTGTCTGCCTGCCACCTTTCTTTTTCAAGGTTGAGCTTCTTCAATTCAAGTAGTGTCTTTTTCCTTCTTATTGGTTATATTTATAAAATATGATTTAATATAATATAATTAAAATAATATTAAATTTAAAAATTATTAATATTAATATTATTATACTGAATAACTCCCATGTAGTAGGGAGTTTGTTCCCTCTCTCTCATACTCTTTCACGTAAAAGAAAAAAGGGGGATGGAGTTACAGAGACTTAAGACATCATAGAAGAGTTTTGTAGATTAATCTCCTCTCCAACTCTCTTCTTCGTCCTAAAGATCTCCCTTGCCAAAAACAAAGAGAGCCCACACCTCCTCTTTGATTCTTCCAAGAGAATAGCAAGGTTTCCATTGTGGTGGTGTTCCCAAAAAAGAAAAGCTTTTCGTGTGTTCCCATTTGAGTTTTCACCAATTCGTGGTTCGAAAAGAAGAAGAATTTCCATATCAAAGATGGTTTTGAAATGTAGGAAAATTTCTTCCACTTAATACTTCTTAAAAGAATACTAATTGGTCGTTGTTTATCTTGTAATTTTATTCTTTATAATTTTAGTTTTCTAAAACAAATTTAATGGCACAAGGCGATCATTCCCTTCCGCTGGGAATTTGATTCATTCAAGAAGAATGTAAATTATTCTAAAACAAAAATTTTAATGAAAAAAGTAACACATTTTAACAATTATGTAATTAATTAAAAGTGTAAGGCCAAAATTCTATAAATTTTCAAGTTTTGGGGTCCAATTTTAATAATTGTATAAGTTTGAGTGACCTAAAAATTTTTAGTCTCTTGAGTACAAATCTAAGCTTTAACCACTTGAGCGATACAAAAATTAAGAAAGAAGTTTGGTTAATTTATGTGGTACAAAAAATATGATATTTAAGATACCATTACTTGTATAATAGAAGATAAAAATAGAAAAAACCTAAACTTGTACTAAAATAACCTACACCCCACACAAAGTAGTATATGTTGGGTTTTATGCCTTCAAGTTCGTGGTTTGTAAATAAACTATTAACTGATGATCAAAACAATTCGTTATTTTATTTCATATTTAATTTTGCATAACTTAATCCAATAAAGTACAATCCAATGTTATTTTATGAAAACATGAATAGTATGTAGTTGACATATAGGTCGATCATGTCTAAATAACAACCTAAAAGGTCTATGATAAATGGATAATATCGAGTGTCTTATCTTTAGTGACATTATGGATACAATGTCACACTCCCTCCAGAGTTACCCTCCTAACCCGAAAAGATGGTGAAGACAGTAGACATCGACTCCTTATGACATCTACTGTCAACTAACTTCCCAAGCACAACTCAGCCAAGCATAAATTCATAACTCATATCCAGACCACAAATAATATTCTCAAAATAAACCTTTGTAAAATTAATAGAGTTTTATACACAACACCATTCTCTTAGATCCGAATATGTACAATGTTAGGTCTAAGTATAAAATATTTACAAAGCTAAGAAAGAAAAAAAACTAAATAGTAGATCTAGTCGAGTTTGACGAGTGGGCTTAAGCACCCTGGTTCCGCTTGTTACCTAGAAAGTAGAAAAACATTTGAAACCATGAGCTAAATAGCCTAGTGAGTAACAAGTTTTGGAAAACTATTTATGGTTTAAGAGCTCAATGAAATCATGCTCGTCATTCAAATAGTAAAACATTGAAAGCTTAAAACATTTGTATATGCTTAAAAGATTTTCCTTAGTTGAGGCAGAGTAATCTCTACGCTGCTCAACGTCGAAAACAACCTTAGTTGGGACGGGATAGCTCATCATATCCAACGTCGAATAACCTCAGCTGAGTGGAGTAATCTCAACACAACAATGTTGAATTTCCCTCTATGTGCACATAAGAATTATAAATCAGGCAGCCCATATGCCTTCACCAAGTCCATCGGCATTGGGGACCAATTCAGGCTACCCGATGCCTTCTCTCAGTTCTTCGGCATTGGGAACCATATTTAGGCTGTCCAGATGCCTTATCTCAGTATTTTGGCATTGAAGACCATATTCAGGCTGCCCATATGCCTTCTTCCAGTCATTCGGTATTGGGGACCATATTCAAGCTGTCCATATGCCTTCTCCTAGTCTTTTGGCATTGGAGATCATTTTTAAATAAAAACATGCTAAATCATTTATAAACACGAGTTTAAACAATTTCTCAGAATTTTAAGACTATTTCTCAAACAGCATGCTTTTCACAAAATCTAACATTTAAGAGCATCATGCTCCAACCTATGTAAAAGTATGTTCAAAATCATATTGAAAAAAATACATGCCTATCAAATTAAATTCATGCAAAAAATCTCATAATTTGAGGATAAACCATACATTTGTAAATATTGCGAGTACAAATCATTTAAAACGAATTTATGTCACTCACAACTTGTCTTCAGCTCTTAATGGGTTATATGCTTCCCGTAGCTCTTCCCGGCCTAGAACAAATAATTCATTTGTCAAAATTTCTCAAAATTCCCTTCATAGTATATCTCAAGTCATTTTAGCTAAAAAAGGCTCACCAACAAGCAAAAATTAGCCAAAATGTCCAAAAATGGAAAACTGTCCTTAGGCGTGTCCAACAGCCTTGCAACACGCACACCTATAAAAAAAATAACCTCAAATGAGCGGCAAACCTCGCACAGTACACTGCCCCCATGCCCAGCCACTGCCTCGAACACACTGCCACACATGGGCGGCAGTCCCCGCACACCAACAACCGAAATAACCTCAAAAGAGATCAGGCATGCACGCGCGTCCCTACGAGACTAGCGAGACACGTCTCACTCAACACTTGTGCGCACGCGACCGCCCTTCGCACACCAGCAACACCTAACATGCCCCCACCGCCTGTACACAACACCAACGTATTCTGCCCGTAAGCATGCACACCCGCACGGCCTGTGGTGTGTCAGCCTGCCTCCTGGGCGTCCAAAACTTGTCGAAATGACCTCAAATGAATTCTTACCTTCGACCACAGCCCACGCCTAACTGCATGCACAACCACTCAAAAACTCACCCAACAGCCTTGAACCCATTGTCTTCACTTCTAGCTGTCAAAAGTAATATTTCTAGCAAGAATAGAGTTTTCTTTCTCTTACAAACTTGTAGATAAATGTCTTAGCTAGCTTTCCTTAAAATTTTAGCTTCCATTCTACTGTAAGATATCTCCAAATCTTCCTAGTTTGCTTCAGTTTTTCTGATAGCTAGAGCAAGTTCGAGTTTTTGATGAAATCCGAGTCTTTCTTCATGGAATTTTCTTTTGACAGTCCTCTCAGTAAAACTAGACTCACTTTGGGAGAATTTGGTCAAAGAAAATCACAAATAGCACCAACAATTTGCACACACCAACCTCTTCTACCAGACCCTTCTATTTGTAGACTTTCCAGAATTTTGCATGCAAACTCCTAGCTCGCCACCTCATGCTTGCATGCATGCCCATGCCACAGTTAACCTCAAATTGATGCCTAATTTGGCTTGCTTAACATTTAAGTCTAGGCTTTGCTTAACCAAGAAGGAATGGTGGACGCATCAAAACCTCGTCCATGCATCCTTTTGAAGTTAGTTGGCTTCCTTCCTTGGCTACTAATGCACACAACCCCCTTTGGCCGACTTGCTTGGATGCATAACACCATGCGTCAGTCCCATAGGCCTTCTTGAACGCATAGTTCCCCAACGCATTACTAACCTCAACCAACGCAAGGCTTAACTCACAAACGAAACACCCTTCCTACTAACCTCAAACGCATAACCAAGCTTGCCCAATGCATCAACTACTTGCCCAACGTGCCAACATGGATGCATGCCTCACCAAGCCAACCTTTTTTGCCGGCCATACACACTCATGCCAAAGGCTCTCGGCCACTTCTCTTTCAATCACCCGCCTACTTTGCTTGCCATCTTCCAAAGATAAATGTAGGGTTTACATACGACCCACTTTGTAATTGTTACAAACGATATGATCCAAATCGCGTTCATGTAGAAACATGTGATTGGTGGTATCCTATACAACAAGTTTGTATAAGAGTGCGTCACGAAATAATTAATCTCTCCTTTTAAATCCGTTAATTGAAAAGGTAAATATTTCACGGAATGATCATAATTAACTCGATCTTTATCTCGAGTGAGATATAAACTCCTGCTTATGAGGGCTTGTCCTTTGATTTGTATGGGTGAGATTGGCTTGAGCTGCCGAATCAATGTCTACCATTTTGGGGACTTGACTAAATAGGGAGCTAGGAATGTAATTTCACAAGACGAAATTCACTCCTTCCTATATAGGAAAAGTATATGAGTAGTTCTCTTAAGTGCTAATTTCGAGACTTGAACAATGAGGTCCCAACCTTTTACTAGCCTGAAAGGAATTTGGTCTGTGGTTGGACCATAAACATATAGTTTGTTTGAGAATTAGTGGTACTTAAGGAGAAAGAGGTAACATTGAAGTACAACGAACATTTGATACAGCTATAATTATAATTAACTCATGAAGGATCAACTTGTTTGTAATGACTATATTCATGGACGCAACTTGTCCTATAGTGCATAAGAGTACAACTAAAGATCTATAATGAAATGACTTATAATTAATGAATAAAGATTGATTAATTAGGTTGTTTAATTAATTAATCTCGAGTCATTGGAACATATAATCTATAGGTCCATAAAGTCTCCTTACTAGCTTATAATGGATTAACAAGAACAAAGGTATTGAAAGAATAATTCAAAATGTTCAAATTAAATTTTTAAGAAAAATTGATATAAATGTAATGTATGTACATACAATATTATATAGCTAATTATGAATATAATGAAAATAATGAATTAATATGAATGATATTCATATTAAAACTATAGGTTAATAAATTAATATGAATGAGATTCGTATTAAAACTATAGGTTAAAAATTAATATGAACGAGATTCATATTAAAATTATAGGATAAGAGAGAAAGTTAGAATTAGTTAATTTATATGGTTTTAAAAATTATAATTTAATTCTTATACTAATAGGATTTGATAGAACTCTCACAAATCATCTCTATAGTTTAATAAAACTCTCATAAACATTCTTTAGAGAAACTAAATTCTAACTTTCTCTCAATCACATGTATCAAATTTACAATTTATCTTCTTTTTTTAATTATAAATTAACGTAATTATATTAAATGACGAAACTGCTAGAAATATTATTAAACATAGATAGATAATAGTAGTATATAAGCGTCTATCACTATATATTAGTACATTTGCAATATTTATAAATATTTCAGTTTATTGTACTAAAATTCAAAAACAAACATACAAACTATTAAGATTAAAAATAATTTGTTTTTTGAAAAAACTAAAAACTGTTGGATTATAAAAATGGAAGGGGTGGAATTGCAATTACGTCATAAATGACGAATATATATATTTTTAAAAATTTTTGTTTTAATTAAGAAGAGAGAAGGAGCAGTTGGGAAAGCAGAAACAAACAGAGGAGAACCGACAGTTTCTCCTCTTTATTTCAATTACCAAAGAGTCGTCGTTCCAACACAGACTCCAACCTTAACCGCTAAGCTACCGTTTTCCCCTTTTCTCCTTTCCCACTTGTATATAAAAAAGAACTCCCTCTTTCTCAATCCCTTACTACCCACTAACACAAAATGCCTAAACCCAAATCTACCGCCGTGCCCGCCGCCTCCGCCACCGCGCTCGACTTCTCCGCCCTACCTGAAGGCTGCATCGCTCACATACTCTCCTTCACTTCTCCTCAAGACGTTTGTCGCGCCACCTGTGTCTCCTCCACTTTCCGATCCGCCGCCGATGCCGACGCTCTCTGGGACCGCTTTCTCCCTCGCGATTACGCCGCTGAAATTTCCCACGCCGTTTCCCAGATTTTTCCTCCTTTTGCTTCTAAGAAACAGCTCTATCTCCACCTCTGCCGCTTCCCTGTACTAATCCACGGCGGTGCTAAGGTATAATTTCATCTTTACCGTTCAGTTTCCGCCCTAATTTGTGAATGGAAATGTACTTAAATCTGTATGTTTAGTAATTTAGCCGTGAAATATAGATTCGAGATTCTTTGATTTGGAAGACGACTTATTGCGTTGGAATTCTCATACGCTGCCCATCTTCCTGAGATTAACGACGCTGATTCTTATGCGATTGTTTGTTTTGTTCTGTCTTTTTGGGCAGATAGTCGGAAATATTTGGTTTGTTTGTTTGTTTCTGACATTTTATTGTTAAAAATAGATAGATGTTTTGGATTTCGAAAGCCTGATTTTAAATTGTTATTGATGACGGTGTGGAATTGGGGTTGATGTTATTGTTTGTTTTGGCTTCTCTCTTGAATTAATTCATGGTTCTACGAGAGAGAGAGAGAGAGAGAGAGAGAGAGAGAGAGAGACTATATTTCTTCCTCCATCCTACCTTGCTTGACTTTTGTTTTTGCCTTTATTTAGAGTGGAATTCTTTTTTTTTTTTTTTCTACCCTCTTTTTCTTTTTTTTTTTCTTTTTTTTAAGTTTTTTTTTTTTTTTTGCAATAGTGACCATATTTCTAATGTTGGGGTTTTCTGATATTTGATTTCAGAGCTTTTCACTGGATAAAAAGACAGGAAAAAAATGCTACAGGATCTCTCCAAGAGAGCTTTCCATTGTTTGGGGTGATGTTCCTAGGGATTGGAGGTGGACTTCTCCTCCTGAAGCAAGGTAAAAATCTCTCTTAATCTCACCTTCTTTTAGTTCATAATTTAGTTTATAATCAGTTCTTAGAGTTGGATTTTGAGTGAAATTCATTTTGTTTATTTTTTTTTTTTTCTTTTTTTTAAGTTTTTTTTTTTTTTTTGCAATAGTGACCAAATTTCTAATGTTGGGGTTTTCTGATATTTGATTTCAGAGCTTTTCACTGGATAAAAAGACAGGAAAAAAATGCTACATGATCTCTCCAAGAGAGCTTTCCATTGTTTGGGGTGATGTTCCTAGGTATTGGAGGTGGACTTCTCCTCCTGAAGCAAGGTAAAAATCTCTCTTAATCTCACATTCTTTTAGTTCATAATTTAGTTTATAATCAGTTCTTAGAGTTGGATTTTGAGTGAAATTCATTTTCTATAAGCATTTTCGTCGAGTACTTCAAATTCAAACAGGTGTAGAGATCATTCAAGATTTCATATTCCTATCTGTAATTCTTAGGAGAATGTTTATTTTTATTTGCTAAAAACACTTATTAAGCGAAAATCTTGAAAATGTGGAGTGAAGCTTTGTGTAATTGTGTAATTATTTGATGATGAATTGTTAAGTAACCGATTTGGGGAGGTAGCAGAGCTGGTGAGTGTGTGTTGGCTTGAGATCAGGGGCAAAATAGAGACAGAGATCCTCTCTCCAGGCACATTATATGCAGTCTATTTGGTTTTCAAGCACACAACCTCCAACTATGGCTTCCAACAACAGCCCGTCGAGGCCTCTGTTGGCCTTGTTGGTACCGAAACTCCAAAGCGAACTGTGTATTTAGATGCTGTAGATAGAGAATGGCGACAGCGCCACCCAATTGTGCCTAGGGGCTTCGGCCTCTTCAACCTTGGCAGACGCCGCATCATTGGCACCCAAGTAGCTGTGCCTCGTGAAATCACCAGGAACGATGCTCCAACCGTGGACTGTGGTCGCCCCATTCCTAAGGAAAGGGAGGACCGATGGCTGGAGGTTCAGCTTGGTGAATTCTTACACGATGGGGTTAACGGAGAGCTTGAGGTGAGCGTGTCTGAGGTGAAGGGCGGCCATTGGAAGGGCGGTCTGCTTATCCAGGGAGTTGAAATCAGGCCAAAAGCGTTGGAAACTTAAATTATAGAAGTAGAAGAAGGAAAAGAAGAGTTCTTTGGTTCTTTGGTTTCTTTATACTTAAATGGTACTTTCGAAGTGAGAATTGAAGATGGAGAAAATGTATTCCATGTGTAAATTTTTGAGAGCTTCTGTCTTGTAATTTTGAGGCTATAAATGGTATCATTAGCATTTACAGTGAGAAATGCCAAATGGAGACCAATAGATTTGGAAGGGATTAATTTTAGAGAATGTGACATGATGATGCCTTCTTTCTTCTATGTGAAGCATATGAGTGTGAGAAAGATTTGTAAATAGGAATTATTGGGAATGCAAGTTTTTTTGCATGCATTATGCTAAGTCTTCACGTCTGATGTCCCACATCAAAAGATGTAGAGGAGAGTATGGTACTCTGTAGTATCATTAAATAGTTTTTCATTTTTTCCGATAACAAAAAAGGTGGAAGAATTTTATTTTATTTATTTTTTATTTTTTTTATCACAAAGAAGGTGGGTGTTGGTTGTTGGTCTGTTTTACTGAATCTCAGTAAAAAAAAAAAAAAAATGGAGCTCTGACATTCTGATGTTTAACTCCCACGTGTCTTTGTATTCCCAATAGTAATAATAATAATAAAATAATAATAACAACAACAACGTTATTATGGTTATTCTACCTCCAAATGTGTGTAGAGTTTTTAATAATAATAAATAATAATAATATTTATTATTTTGGTCATTCTTTCTTGAAATGTGTGTAGAGTTTTTATTTCCTTTTTAAATTAATTTGTTGCTCATATGTTTTATTTTCTATTTTATTATTATCTAGAAAATTAACTTGGTATTTTTTATTTTTTCTGAAAATTAACTCCATTTTCTCTTAATAATTTGCATTTCTTTTTTAGTCTAAGAGTCCACTTTTGGCCCAATTTCAAATAGAAAACTTTAAAAATTACTTTTTCTTAATTCTTAGAATTTGAAATTAGTAGAAGGTAAATTACAAATAAAAAGAAACTTAGAAGTAGAAAGAAGTAGAAAGAACACCTGCGGACTTAATTTTCAAAAACATAAAATAAAAGAGTTAGGGAAAGACACCTAAATAGTTAGGTGCCTTAGTTCGAATTAAGGTCGAAGTATTCCAACGGTTGGCAACAACAAAGTAAATCAGGTCGAAGTATTCCAACGGTTGGCAAATACGGTTGGCAACAACAAAGTAAATCAAGCAGGAAACGTAGAAAGTCAAAGTCTTAACAGGGAAGGTTAGAAGATACTGCTGCCTAGGCAAACCTTATCTGCTAATGCAACAATATTCCCACATCAATTGATAGGGACGAATAAAATGGGTATGTAATGCCTCAGAAAGTTTCTTATTTAAACAAACAAATCCATAAAATGAAAATCATTCCATTTAAAATCAACTTAGGTTTCCTTGCTACTCATTTTGGATGGCTAGATATTGTTTTGCTGTTGGAATTTAAAAACTGAAGAGTGGTAAGAAAAATTGTTAAGAAAATCTCATTTGAGGTTAGTTTTTTTTTAAAAAAAATCTTTTTTTAACCATATCAAACCAATACAATTGTTGTATACAAATAAAGTAGTAAAATTCAATTACATGTTTAAATGTAAATATATGTTCCACCCTATGAATTTTCTACCCAATTTTTCCTCGTATTTTATTTTTATCTTTTGATTTTTATCCAGAACCATAAGAGATAACGAAATTAAGTAGCAATCACTAGAGCCAAAGTTAAAAGTCTTGTTGAACCATTGAATGTTTACTTCTAAGTTAAGTTTTCAAGCTATGGTAAAAGTTTGTAACCTTTTAGGTTTCAAGGCCACCCAAAAGATACAATGAGTCTAAAAATCTAGAGATTCGTCCACATCATTAATACATTATGTATCAATTTCATTGATCAAACTAGATTGGAGGTTCTAAAACATACTATCTAAACACAAGAATACAAAGAAGACATGAAATCAAAGCTTGAAAACTTAGCTTGTACGTAAACATTTAATGCTCTAGAAGACTTTTAGCTCTAACTCTATTTGTCACTTGTTTTTTTATCAACAAATTATAGCATAACATTATATTTAAAATAAAACATATAAATCAGACTCTATACTTTTCATTCAATTATCAATAGAAAATTTCAGTTATCCTTTTGGATGAAGGTAAAATAAACTTTTAAAACTTATGTCATGTTTGATAACCATTTAGTTTTTAATTTTTGGTTTTTGAACATTTATTTTTGGTTTTCAATTTTTAAGAAACAAAAACCATACTCGTTCGGTAACTAAAGATGTTCACTTTCCCTACAGGGTCGACACCTGCCTTTGAATGAGGTGGGGATTCCCCATTTAATCGAGGAATATGGGAGGGAGTGGGGAGGAAATATTCTCTGTGAAGTAAATGGGGACCAAGATGGGGAATGTATTCCCGATTCCTGTCCATGTCCCATTAGCCTCTTTTATTTATTTATTATAATAATTTAATGTTATGTTATTCTTATTATATAAATATTTATATGTAAATTTCAAGTCTTGTTGTTTAACGGTTAAGGTATTGAATATGTTTAGATTTAATTTTTAAATGTAGATTATATATATGAATAAGTTGATTGGTAATTATTTCTTTCTACAAGAAATTCTTTTGCGTAATTTCTCTTTAAATTCAAATTATCCCTGGGCTAATCATATAAGAAAATTTTAGTGAGAAATTTAACTATTTAATTAAATTTGGAAAATTATTATAAATTGAAAAAATATCAAACTATTTATAAGTATAGAAAAATTTCATTGTTTATTAAGATTTTTCTATATTTGTAAATTGTCTGATTCATTTTGCTATACTTAAAAACAATCCATTAAATTTTGTCCATAATAGGATTTTAAGTTAATTGAGTTTTTAAACAAAAAAAAAAATCAAATAGAAAAAAATTTCCTGCGGAAACCCAATCCCCGTGAATTCCCTGTGGGGAATCCCTACCCCGATCCCCCATGGAAAATTTCATGGGGAAGAGGGACGAGGAGTGGGAAAGCCATTCCTAGCCCTGCCTTGCCTTGTAAACATCTCTACTGGTTTTTTGTTTCTAAAAAACTAAAAACTGAAAACACGTTCAATAATTGTTTTTTTAGTTTTCTGTTTTCTAAAAATTGAAAACTAAAAACATGTTTGATAATTGTAATTTTGCTTTTTGTTTTTAAAAATTCAAACTACATTTTGATGACTTTTTTAGTTTTACATTTTTTTTGATAAAAATAAAATCAAACTTTTTTTTTGCAATATTTTCCATATGGTATGCATAACTATAAAATGATATATTTATTTTTAACTTTTTTTAAATTTTCATATTAACAAAATAATAGTAATATTTTAAATGTACTCATCAATCACAAATAAAAATGAAGAAAAATAATAAAAATAAATATATTGGCAAATACAAGAAAATAATTTCATTTTTGTAGTAGAAAATTTTAGGAGAATAAGGTAACAACGAAAATAATTAATATGATCGAACAAATTCACAATGTTTACTTATGACAATTTTATTCTCTCTACGGCGCTCAAAACGTTATGAAAGGTTGTCTCCCAATATAGAAAAAATTAATAACTCATGAATGCTTCAACCACAAGGTTCGATGAACACGTGCAAATAGTTATATATAAAAGAGATTGAGATTTAGGAGAACGATTCTCTATTGTTTATATACATACTACTTGTGAATATTCAAAGTTACATCTCTTGGTAAGGAGTTGTGTCTTTTGAAAAAGGTGTATCTTTTCATTAAGGCATTGTCATTATATATATATATATATATATATATATATATATATATATATATATAAAAGATACACCCTCTTATGAAGAGTTATGATATTATAAATATTTTTAAAAATAAATTAATTTTAGGGCTACTTTCGCAAATTATTTACAAGAATGACAACATTTGAACCCAACCCAAAATGGATTAAATAATACAATAAAAATATTGTGAAATGACAAAAAGCCTAGTCCATCACGCAAAAAAACCTTCCAAACACTTGCACGTGTGAATGAGTCGCCAAAATAATCTCTTAAAGGGAAAAAATCGCGCGTACACTTTAGTTTTCAATTTCTTTGAGTCTTCTTTAGTTTTCTTCCGTTCATCTTCTCCCTTGGTTTCTCTTTAGTTTCTTCGAGCTTCTTCTCCATCTTCATTTTTCTTCTTTGATTTTCTCAATCATTCTTCTTCTAATCGAACGAACTAAACCCTAATTGATCTTTCTTTTCTTTCTTATCTTCTCAATCCAACTTCCTCAGCTTCTCTTCCTTGTTTCTTACTCTGTGACGAACTTCTATCACTCCACAGATTCCATTCTATCACACATTCTTTTTTCATTTCTTACTTTCTCATTATCATTTCTTACTCTATCATAGATCAGTTATCCTGACTTCATCACTTAGTAAGGTTAACCTAAAATTTCTTACCCGGTAGTTTTTTTTCTTTTCTCAGTTACTCATTCTTTTTTTTCTTCTTGTTGTTTGCTTGTTTATTTCTCTTATACTTACCTTTTGTGAACAAATGGTGAGAAAAAAAGACGAATTATCAAAAGAGAACAAAGTAGAAAAATTAGTTTCCATTTGATTTAAAACCAAACTAGAACATGATAATTTCTTGTTGCTTTAAAATTAGTTTCCATTTGATTTAAACATATTAATTGTTAAATATTATTGTAAATTTTCTCAATCTTGGATCTTGATGACTTGATTGTAGATTTTTCTTCAACTTAGGACTATTTTTGGTATCAGTGGTTGTAAATTGAATATAATGTTCACTTGTTATTCATTATCGTAAATTTGCACATTGATGGAGTTTGGTCACTGATGGAATTTTTATGTTCATTCATGAAGTTTTTGGGATGAAGTTCTTTGGAGTTTTGTTCAATTTGTTAATCTTGAGTGCAGGTGCATTGAAGTTTTTAGATGATAGAATTAAAAAAAAAAAAATGCTATCACTGTGGAGTTTTTAGGTGCTAGTTTGATTGATGGAGTTTTTTTAGGCACATTTGTAGAAATTTTGCCCACATGAAATCTATCAATGATAGAAGAGATAGACTATCGCGGATAAACATAGAGAGTCTATATGTGTTCCATTACATCTAGAATTTCTATTAGGTAGAGTCTTCAAACTCTTTTTTTGATATATAATCAATAATATACTAGTATATAACACAATTAAATTGTTGGTTGTGATGGAATGAAGCAACTTTAAGATGAAATTGAGAGTTTGTAAGGTTGTTTGAAGGTTATTTAACTAAAGAAGTCGTATGACATGTGCTTTATATGTCGTGATAGACACCGACAAACTTCTATCACCGTTTATCAGTGATAGAAACATAGAAGATGTGGATAGACTCTATTAGCGATAGATAGAGATAGACTTCTATCAATGTTTATCAGCGTAGACACAAATAAACTTCTTTTAGTGTCTATCGTTGATAGATAGAGATAGATGCTATCTGTGTCTATCTGCATAGATACAACTAAAATTTCTATCAATAGAGTCTCCAAACTTTGTTTTTGATACTTAGTCAGTAATACATAGTCTTCAAACTAAAATTTCTATCAGATAGAGTCTATAAACTTTGTTATTGATTTAAAGATATAGTTCAATTTGTTTACAACTCAAGAAGATAATAAATCTAAAAATAATTTTGATAACCAACAAACAACATTACATCACATGTAAAGAAAAACAAGAAATAAGATTACAACATCATTGTTTAATTGGCTCAAGTTTGCAATTCCTACAATTGTGACCTTTCCTATTATATCGACTACATCTTGATAAACTTTTAGATTTACCTATTGATAGGATCCTTTGTTTTCTTGGTCATCCAACTTGATGTTTAAATAGGATGTAATGTTTTACCCTGGTCATTTATAGCTCTCCAATTTGAATGAATTCCAACAAGTTGAATACAACCTTAATAGGTTGATGATAATGTTGTTGAATAATAATACACAGACACATAAGAATAAGTATTAACATTAAGCCTCTAGAGAACAACAAGTCCATGATCACATGGAATGTCATCACAATCCCATACTCGACAACTGTAAGATCCCGAGTTTAGTTTCATCAAGAACTGTTTATCACCATCCATTATTTTGTATCCAATGTTGCCAACAAGATCAACTAATAAATAAAAATAAAAAAGTAATTAGATAGTGATAAACAAAATAATGCTATTACTGATAAACAATGATAGAATTCTATCACAGTTTGAGGCCTGTCAGGACAAAAAACAAATAAAATAAAAACTACTTTTACGAGCTTGTAGCAAGTAGGAACATGTCGTCTCACAAGGAATCAAGGACAAACTTAACGAAATTGATGAATTCAAGGTAACAATGGCTGGGGGGTTGGTGATTGAGTGAATAAAGTGCGTGTAATTAAATTACGAGAAAATTTAAATGAAACTAGTTACTTTTGGAAATCCAATTTGAAAAAAATCAACTCGCGGATAGGAATGAATTAGTCAGCTTCTTATCGTAGGAACTCAATTATAGAAACATTTACTTTTAAACGCACTACCATATTCCAATTTAACTCTAGAATCCCTATATATTAAGCAAATACTTAAATCAACCTAAACCACTTCAATTACTTTGAAAGAAAGCTTTCTTAGAAATTAATGAGGTAACAGTTGAGATGTATGAAAGACTAGATAGCCTATAACATACAATTAACTAATAATTTTCATTGGTTCAAAATTATCAACTATGAGATTAAGCCTACAAGTGGATAAACTCTACCCAATGGTGCCACAAAGTTCACTAACATGCAAGGCACATAAACTTGACAAACAAGATCAATCAATAAAGAGGAGTCAATTCTATCACGATCAATCAAAGTGAATATGATAAAAAAATTATCAGAGTTTAATGCAAATATCTCAAAGTTAAACCAATCCTCAAAGAAGTTCAACAACAATCCTATCCCCAAGTAGAATAAGTATCTTAGCAAGTCATAGTCTTCAACCTAATACAAAAATGATGAACAAATGTCACACCCTGCCTCAAACCACCCCTCTCTGTAGCCCGAGATGGGTCGTGAGCACAGCAGATGCCGTTGTGACATCTACCATCCTGTGTGGTATCTTCTACAGTTTTCACACCAAGGTCTCTTGGAAATCTTAACCCTAGTTGATATAATTTGTTCTATTCCCGACTTGGATGATTTGTTCTTTGAAGTTTTGGAGGTACATCTCTTACTTCCCACCTTTTCCTCCCATATCGTCACCAGTCTTCTGTGGATAAGATACCACGTATTCATTGACTTTTGTCAACAGTAGAAGGGAATCGTTGAAAGCTTGAGGTCTAGGATGGTGGAACTTCCATGTCCAAATTGCGGGCGTCGTCACAAGGGTGACATAGAAGGAAGGGAGGATGTCTGCTACATGTGCGAGCAACTGGGGCACTACTGCAGAGACTGTCCTCACAACCACAGAGGCCCCTACTACCAGACATGGAAGGGAGAAGAAGAAAAAGGAGAAGAAGAGAAGAAAGAAGAAGACGAGGAAGGAGGAATAAAATAAAATGCTTGTGTTTATTGTTTTGTTGTTTTTCTAGAGTGTGAATATAAAATCAATTTGTTAATAAATAAAAGTACTTTTCTTTATCTCAGCAGTAAGTCTCTAACCTAAATTTTGAGGATAAAATTTTTCTTAGGTGAGTAGGATTATGACACCCTAACCTCTGACCTAGTTGCTTAAGAGACATAAAGAAAGGATACTTGGGAAAAAGGGTGTAAATTTGGATCACAAGCTTGTGGAGTTAGAAAAATTTTGAGGCAGAAAACATGGGCTTGAGGAATTAGCCAAAACTTGGCCAGTTTAGAGGGCACTATGCATTGAGATGAAGAAGAGGAAGAAAAATGTTTGTGTAAACTTGAGTTTTTGGTTAAGAATAAGTCGTAGTTGAGTTTGGAAGAAAACCACGCTAAGTTATTTTTGAGTCTTGAATGACAAGGTGGCCTATGAGCTTAGGAAACCTTCTAAGTGTCTCAAACTTTGCTTGGAGAACTCAACTATTCTATGAAAAGACATCAGTTGGATGCATGGTTGAGGAGAAGAGAGGAAATTTCATTAAGTATTAAAGAAGGATGAGTTGGAAGTATAGTTGGGAGCTAGTTTTGA
Source organism: Citrullus colocynthis (assembly GCA_031780015.1). Classification (NCBI taxonomy): domain Eukaryota; kingdom Viridiplantae; phylum Streptophyta; class Magnoliopsida; order Cucurbitales; family Cucurbitaceae; genus Citrullus; species Citrullus colocynthis. The sequence goes on from QLSR01000084.1 coordinate 4,131,710, forward strand.
GTTGGACACATCCTTGGGAGAAATAAAACAATGCTGGACGCATGGTTGGTGAGTTGAACGCATGATGACCCTAGTTTTGGGAGGAAATTTAGTTTAAGTGTTGAAGTGTTGGAAAGAAACCTAGGTCTTGGGAAGGAAGGTTAAATGCATAAGGCAAAATTGAATGAGAAACTTCAACATACCTAAGGTTGGACGCATATGCCAATCTTCTAGGAAGAATTGGCTAAGTGTTGAATGATTTGGAGAGTTGAAAAGCAACTCTAAGGAAGGTAAAGATGGGTTGGAAGCACACTAGGGAAAGATGGTTGAAAAAGGGCTAAGTATAAAAGTATAAGAGAGAGAAGTTGGAAGTATAGACTTGGGAGGCACACCATGGACGCATAGGAAGGAACTAAGGAGTCCATGGGGCCATGTTAGGAGTCTTGGAAGTATAGATCAAAGAAAAGAAGGTGTTGGACGCATAGGAAGGAATTTGGAGGAAACCACACATATAGTGAGCCTTGTGAATAGAAATTGGACTAAGTGTGGGAACCCTGGGACAAGTTGGGCGTGTACCTCCTAAAGAAGGAGATTTTGGCTAAGTATGGACTCTTGAAAGAAGCTTGGACGCATAAAAAGGAGTGTTGGGCACATAGGGGGTCTTTGAAGGAAAATCTTGCTAAGTATAGGAAGGTTGGAAAAAGAAAAAGAGCAAAAGAAGCCAAAACCCCAAAAGCATCACCATGAACGCATGGTATAAGGAGGTTGGACACATGGTCCCTATCTCGGGACTAAGTTTGATGCATGATGAGTATTTTTGGTGCTAAGTGACTTCATTTGGACATAACATTTCATAAGTAGGAGGTGTCAGGATGCATGACAAGAACACATGCAAGGTAACATTTGGTTTGAAGCATGGACTACTTCTTATGCATGGAGACAAGTAGAAGCTTAAATGTCAACCTTGGAAGCAAAGGTTAGATGACAAGGTTTGCCATCCAACTTCTATAAATAGGACCAAAGGGTAGAGGAACTCTCACACCATCACAAGCACCCAATCTTCACTAAAGAAAGGAGAAAAAGAAGGTTGGGAAGCAAGCTCTGCGTCCAAGGGGGTAGGTTTGCGTCCAAGGTATTGTTTTCCTTGCTGTCAGAGGGTTGCCTACATCTATAAGTTGTCCCAGGCGTATAAGGAAGGCTGCCTTGCGTCCAACTAAGCTATTTGAGGTGAAAAAGTGCTACCCTGAGTCCAGACTGTGCAGCCCTGTGTCCAAGGAAGACCTCTGCGTCCAAGGAGGAGTTTTCTGGCATCCAGGGAGCTGTTCTAGGGTTTTTGAGGTTTCCTAGTTACTGTGACCTCAATCCTAGAAACTCAAGAAAAGTTAAGAAGGTTCGGAACCCAAAGAGAAAGAAGAAAACTTAAGTTGGAAGCTACTTTCACTATGAGTAATTGATTTCCTTTCGCAAGAGAACTTAATTATACTTCTTATGAATACTTGTTAATGGCACGCTTATGAGATTATATTTGATAGCTTGATTATGAGATGTTAATATGCGTGCTATGGTGAGATAACGGATAGTATATAATATATCGAGTTTGATGGATATTAGGTTCTAAATCTGATGCTAAAGGAACATACGAAAGCATTAATGGACAAATTGATTTCCAATGCCGAAGGACCTCGAGAAGGCATTATTGTTGACGATCAAGACTGGGACTAGAATTTGACATCACACAAGATGGTCAAAGGGTCAGGAGGACCTAGTTTCTAAGCCTATAGTGGGGATTTCCTTGTAGGATGGTTAGGAGGCAACCAGTGCCTTGTTCCCAAGCCTACAAGAAATATCGAGAGGATGGTTAGGAGGCCAACGGGCCTAGCTCTTGAGCCTCGAAGGTAAGACTATGTGCACATAGAGGATAGATAAATGCAGAAATGATGAGATTAGTTGAGCCGGAATGACCAGCAAAAAAAACCAGTCAGGATTGCTGAGCCATGTGAGTCAGCAGGATAACCAGAGATGATGCTGTGCTAGAGGTGCTAGTAGGAAAATAGATTTGAAGAATCACCCTAGGGTGGAGGTTGAGTATAAGCTCGATATAACATAGATGTACTTGTGTATGATTTACATTATGGTTATCATGATTACTATTATTATACTAAAAGGGTGGATAGAACCCTAGTTTATTCGATCACTCATTGGGCTTCGTTGAAGCTCATTCTTTTCTTATGTTTCTCTTTCCAGGTAGCAACCGAGTTTTCATTACTGTACGAAGTCAAGGTCTACCGAGAAATAATGTGCACTTAGTTGTAGATGGCAGTTTAAATTAAAAACTAGAATCATGTCTCCTATAAACAAAATTGTTAAAAAGTTGTAATAACATGGTTATACATATTTATTATGAGTTAGTTTTCTTTCTGCCTATCTAAGTTACACATGTTAGTTTGAGAAAATGGGTAAAGGTTCAACGGTTGATGTCGCAAGAGGGTCGGCATCTGTTGTCCCCATGCCCCATCTCAGGCTATAGAGAGGGGTGGCTCAGGGCGGGATGTGACAACAAATCCAATGCAAAATGAAGGGTAAATGAAAGGGGATAAAAGTGAAGGTCAAGAATGCAGGTATCTCTTGGTGGTTGCTCCAAATCAAGTTTAAATTGTAAGCACCTAATTTGTAAGCAAGTTCAAAAGCTTTAAGCGAATTAGTATTAATAATCTCATATTGTAAATCAATAAAAAAAAAAAAAGAGAAGAAAAGAGAAGGAAAAAGAAAAAAGAAGAAGAGAAGATAAGGATGGAGCGTCGGTTATAGCTTTTTATTGGAAAGAAAATGTTGCTGACTCATTTCTCTTCATTTCTAAACTCTTTTCTATGATATTTTTCAGCTGCACGTTGTGGAGAGGTTGAAGAAGAGTTCTAGGGCAAATTTGTGCAAGGTTTTGGACGGTTTAATGGTAAAATTGAAGCTGAAACTGAAGCTTCATCTGCTGCCGCACAGTTCGAACGAGGTTTGGTGTTTGGTGAATATCGAGCTGAAGAGATTGAATTTTGGGCTGATATTTTAAAGTTAGTAAGTTAACTCAATTTGGAACAAATTTTATGAAGGATACCTGAGTTGAAATGGAATAGAAACATGTAAACTTTTAGCTAGAAGTTACTGATACAAAATTTCTGTGCAATCTGGAGTAGCACGGAGAAAACTTGCAATATCTGATGAACCAGGATGAGTTAAGCCACAAAAATTTGAGGTAAGCTAGAAAACATGTTTATCTACAAGTTTGTGGGAGGAAAGAAGTTCTAAATCGGGCTGGAAATATGACTTTGAATTGACATAAGTGAGAACAAAAAGGAAAGAAGGAAACTCTACTGTCGGGTGTCGTTAGGAAGCGGGTATCGCTGAGGAATTGGAGCGTGAGTAGCGACACTAATCTCGCTGGTCGTGCAAAGGAGGTTTTTGTCTCACAAATCTCGCTGACTCTCGCTCGGTGTCACTCTTCAGGTACTCTCGCTAGTCTTGCTTATTCTGGTGTCGCTAGAGCCGTATACCTGTTGTGTAATTTCATTAGTAATCTCGCTAGTAAGGTGAAATCTCGTTGGTAATCTCGCTAGTGACGTAGAATCTCGCTTATTATGTGTATTTTAGAAAAGAAAGGGAGTCTCGGTGGTAGATCATGATTAGAGTTTAAGTATGCACATTTAATGATCATGTAAAGGAAGTTTAAGGAAAACGTAACGTGAGGAATGTGTATTTACAGGCCAAGAAGAGCTCGGAAAGGCATATAATCCGCTCAGGGCCTAAGGACAAGTTGTGAGTGACACGTCTCTTTCTTTGAAAACGAAGTTTATTGAAAATGTTTAGTTTGGTTTTTCTTATAAGTTATGGCTTTGAGATGAACCGTTTTCTTGAAAAACATGATGTTTAATGATATTGTTCACAAGACATGTTTTACACGTTTTCTATAAGATGTTGAATGGCATGTTGTGAAATGTGTTTATCGTGATATATCTGATTTTTCATGAAAGGTTTTCATGTGAACTATTTACATATAATACTGGTTTCTAAAATGTTTTAGAGGAGGCTCAATGCTAAAGGACATGAGAAGGCATGTGAGTTTCCCCGGGACCTAGTACTGAAGGACTCGTAGAAGGTACTTGGGCAACCCGCGGTGTTCCTATGTGCACATAGAGGTTGTGACGTTGGGTGTGTTGAGTCTTGCTCCACCCCAACTAAGGTTATTACCGATGTTGAGTGCGTTGAGTTTTACTCCGCCTCAACTAAGGATGTTTTCGACGTCGGGTGCGTTGAGTTTGGCTCCGCCCTGACTAAGGGAAAGTTTTAAGAACGAACTGCTTTTCGTGTACGATCATTTTGGCATGAACACATGTGATATGTTTACGTTGTTGAAAAATTATGATTTCACAGAAATGATTATTTGAATCACGTTTACGTATATGGTGTTATTATGATTTTAACATGCCTGTTTTCGAACAAAAGATAGTTTTACAAAATTAGTCACTCACGGGGCTTTTAGCTCACGCTTTCCATGTTTTCTTTTCCTCCCAGGTAGCAAGGACGTTCCTGGTGCATTGCTTACTCCAACTCGCCCTGCTTAAGCTTCGAGTTTCCAGAAAATTCTCCTGTTTTGCAAAGTTGCTTGTATGTAAAACCTTACATAGGTGGCATGTAGACCTAGTTGTACATTTACTGGGCGTTGAAACATGGTTTTGTATAAGGGCTTTATGGAAGAGTTGTATTCTAAATTATCGTTATGTATATAATTCCCTATATGTTATGGTTGAAATATATTAAGGAGCAATATGTATGTTGTGAACAGTATAGGACAAGTGTGTTAGTGGATGGTATGCGTCACAAAAGGGGTGATGTATGCTGTCTTCACATCTCTTCTCGGGTTGGGTAGAGTAGCGGGTATGACAAGTTGCCCTAGAAATTTGAGCTTGATCTTTTATAAAACAGTTGGAGTGCCTCGGCACTTGTTGGGTTTTACGTCCTAAAACTTGTTATTTGTAACTTATGGAACTTATTCTAAATAAAGTTGTTATCGAGATGTATTCAGTAAAGTTGTTATTAAATATATGAATTGCATCTATTAAATCCAACAAACTAAGAATCCTTGGCTATATTTTGTATACTTAGACTTTATGTATAGACATAAAAGTGGATCAAGTTTAAGTAATTAGCCAAAACGGTCTATAGTACAAGGACAGGGCTGGGAACCTTGTCTTGGGAACACTATGGATGCGACTCACTTTGTATTTGATACAAACGATGTGATCCTATATCGTACATGTAGAGACATGTAAGTGAGGTCATCCTATGCAATGAGTTTGTATAAGACCGGACCATGAAATAAGCACTTTTGCTTTATAACATCGTTTATTGTTAAAACTGATTATTTCAAACCTGATGACTTAGGTAACTCGATCTTAACCCTGAGCTAACTATGAACTCCTGTCTGTTCGAGATTATCCTTTAATCTTCATAGGTGAGAGTGGCTCGAGTACGCTAACTCAATATGCCTCTCATTTTAGGGATAATATCAGACAGATAGCTGGGGATATAGTTTTGCAAGATGGAATTCGCTTCTATCTATTATTAGGATAGTAGATAAGTTGTTACCTTAAGCACTGATTTGGGACTTGAACGAGGGGCTACACCCTCCTATTGGCCTGAGAGGGATTAGGTTTGTTGGTTGGACCATAAACCTATTATTCATTAGAGGTTCAGTGATACTTAAGGAACGAGATGTAATTATAGGGGTAAAACAATAATTTTGACCCAGCTGTAATTATGAGCAACTTGTGCAGGATCGACTTACTTATTATGATTATATCAAGTGGACATAAATATATCTATAGTGAGGAGAGTGCAACTACTAGGAGTGACCTAGTAGTTAATGAAAGTTAATTAACTAGGTTCAAGAGTTTAGCTGGTTAATTTCGGATAATTGGAGCTCATGATCTATAGGTTCATTAGGTTCGCTTGTTAGCTCATGATCTGTAGGTCCATGAGCTAACAAGCAAACCTAATGGACTAAACCTTAGAACATTATATTGAATGAATTTGAAATGTTCAAATTTAGTGATGGAGCAATATTTATATGATATGTTCGTTTAGTTATGAATTAGACGAAATTGGAGAGTTAGAAATATTTAAATACGATTTAAATAGTTTTAGGATGAATAGAGATTCATCGGGTTGAAATTTTTCAGGAATAGTGGAGAAATAATTAATTAGTATTAATTGAATATAATTAATTATTATTTAATTATTATTGAATTATATATTAAAATAATTTTATTTAATTTAAAATTAATTTTTTAAAAAATTAATTTTAAACCAACATTTCAATTTTGAAATATTTAAAAGTCAAATTTTTAGAAATTGAAAGTCAAAATTCAATTGAGAATTGAATTATGGACTTCTCCATTATGCATATGAAGTAGGTGTATTCTTCATGCAAACACCTTCTTCTTCTTGCGCCTCCAAATTGGTTGAATTATTTAGCCAATTTGCTGGTTTCTTGCATGCTAAGTTGTTATGCATGTTTTCTTACTTAAATAGAAGAATGAATTTGAGAAGTTGGGTTGAGCAATTTTGCTAATTGTTGGAAAATCTCTTCTATAGTTAAAAGTAGAAAAATAGTGTGTTCTTTAGCTTTGTGCTCCAAATTAAACTCAATTTTGGATCCCACAATCCATTCTAAGACTAAAGGATAACAAGGAAGACTCTAAAGGTTGTCCACAAAGTGTTTGTGATAAAAAATTTGAAGGATCTTGCTTCAATTTTGAGCTACAACCAGTAAGTTCTCTTGCTCTGTTTTTTGGTTTTAATCCTCAAAATTAATGTAATTAGAGTGCTTTTGATCCTAATTGCTTCCTCTTTTATGTTGTCAACTTTTTCAATTGGTATCAAAGCATGATTAGAGCACTCAATTTACATTAATTTGAGCTTGGTGGGTACAAATTCATGTGATGAATGTTGTGGTTGCTAAAGTAGGATTTTTTATGGTTTTGGCATCTAATTCAGCTTTTTTGTTGCTTAATTGTTGTAATTGGCCACTTGTTTATGGTCTTTAATGAGTATAGAAGAGTTGGTAATTTTATTGGAGTCATTAAAGTGGAAATTAGGCTGTAACTTGAAGAAATTGGAGAAGTCGACAGTCAAAATCGAGTAGCAGCTGAAGGTTCTGCCTTGGAGCGTCGCGACACTCCCTCAACAGCATTATGACGCAGTTCTTCATTTTCCAGAAGTGGTGCACATAAATGAAAACGTGTTTCAGTTGAACCAGTTTAGGCGGTTCAGCCTTTTGACAGTTTGGTTCAGCTTTTTTTTCATCTGATTCAGCCCATTGTTCCACCTTTTGAAGTCCGATTCAAGTGGTTTTGACCCCATTCGGGCTGGTTTGAAGCGTTTATGGTCGGTTCGAGGATGTTCTCCAATTACAATTGTAATAATTTTGCTGTTTTTAAGCCATTAGATGCGAAAACTAGTCAACTTTAGTGTGTTTAATTTATTATGCATTTAGAATGTATGTTTTAATTAAATTAAATTTATTTGTGCATATAATATGCCATATAAATTTAAAATCCCAACATAAGATTAACATGTTTCATGCATATGATGTATGTTATAAAGTGTTATAATGTATGATATGCATGCTCTAGTTATCATAGAATTAATATAAGTTGTTATATTATTTTATGATGTTTGTTATAGATTGTTATTCAATTATAAAAGTATTATAAAATGCATGCTCACTTAGGGTTAACAAACCTACAGTAGGTAATTAACTTACAAAACAAAGGCTATAAAAATCAATCCGGTAAGATCTTAGGTTGGAGGTACTTAAGTTGACGGTTTATGAAACACCTATTACCTAGAGATCAAATCGGTTCTTGAATTTATGTGTGTTAGGACTTGTATGTCCTAAATCTTTTGGGTCTTGTAGTTTTGTAAATTGTATATACATTTTATTTGTTGAATAAAATAAGAAGTTATTATCTCTTTTATGCATTAACTCAATCTAATAAATTAGGATTCCATAGTTATTTAATGTAAACTTAAACATGTATGTAGTTGACATACAAAGTTGGATCATGTTTAAGAAATAACCAAAAAGGTCTGTAGTATAGGAATAAGGTTTGGTGCCTTATTCTGGTAACACTATGGATACGACCCACTTTGTAATTGTTACAAGGAGTTGTAAAGTGTTACAAACGATTTGATCCTAATCGTTCATGTGGAGACATGTGAGTAGGGGTATCCTATACAAAGAGTTTGTATAAGATCGAACCGCAAAATATTTAATTTCTCTTTGTAATGCAGTTAATTGTAGAAATTAACATTTCATAGGATGACTATAGGTAACTCGACCTGAATCCTAAGTGAGTTATGAACTCCTGTCTATGAGGGCAATCCTTTGATCCGTATGGGTGAGAGTGGCCAAATCGCCGACTCAATAAGCCTACCATTTTGAGAATTTGTCTAATTAGGGAGCTGGGAACATATCTTCACAAGATGGAATTCACTCCTTCCCATGCTTAGGATAAGTAGATAAATTACTCCCTTAAGGGGTAATTCTAGGTTTTGATCAATGAGGCCTCACCCTCTCATGGGCTCGAGAGCGGTTAGTTTATAGTTGGTCTATAAACAGTTTGTTCATTAGAGGGATCAGTGGTACTTAAAGAGTTAGATATAACTATAGGGATAAAATAGTAATTTGACCCAACTATAGTTATGAGTTATTTGTGAATGGTCGACTTACTATTTATTAGTAAATTTCGTGGACATAGAAATATATCTATAGTGCGAAGAGTGCATCTGTAAGTCTTTAATGGAGTGACCTACAGTTAATGAATATTGATTAATCTAATTAAAGAGTTTAATTGATTAATCTCATATAATTGGAGCTTCTAACTATAGGTCCATAAGGTCCCCTTGCTAGCTCATGAAGGCTTAGTATAAGAATCAAATATTTTGGTTTAATTTGAAATGTTCAAATTAATAAGGGAATTAATTTTATGTGATATAATTAACATAATGTATGTAGATACATTACAATATAAAGTTTATTTTGAATGTGATTCAAAATTTATATTTTATTATATTAAGAGAGACGAATATTTAAATGAGATTTACATATTAATTATATGAATGAGATTCATATAAAAACTTTAGGTTAAAATTAATATGAATGAGACTCATATTAAAACCATAGGTTATGTGTGAGAATGTTATTTGAATATGATTCAAATTTAAATTAAATATGAGATATACCCCTCAACCTCGGTATAACCCTTTGCCACTAGTCTAGCCTTAAAGGTTTGCACCTTTCCATCTACACCTCTTTTGCTCTTGTAGATCCATTTGCAATCTATAAATTTTACACAATTCTTGTAAAGAAGATATTTAGGCCAAATTCGTGTAGAATTTTGGCTGGTTTCGTGGTGTAATTGAAGCTGAAACAGAAGGTTTGATTGCTGTCGGGCAATTTGACCAAAGTCTGGTGTTTGGTGAATAGCAAGCTAAAGAGACCGAGTTTAAAGTTGAAAATTTGAGGTTATTAATTTAACTCAATTCTTAACAACTCTTGTGAAGGATGGTTGAGCTGAGTATGAAGAGAAACATGTTTAATTTTAGGTGAAAATGACTGATATGGGTTTCCAGAGTGATCTAGAGCAAGGCAAAGTAAATTTGAAATATTTGTCAAACTAAGAAAAATTAAGCTCTGAAATTTTGAGGTAAGTTAGAAAACACATTTCTTTACAAGTTTGTAGAAGGAGAGAAGTTCTAATTCGGGCGAGAAATACAACTTTTAACAGACAGAAGCGAAGATAGAAGTGAAGACAGAAGCAAAGACACTAGCAGTTAGACAGGTATCACTGGAAAATCTGCGACATTGAAGGCGTGAGGGTGGGCAGCGAGAGCAGTCTCGCTAGGTGTCGCTAATCGATTTTTGTCTCACAACTCTCGCTAGGTCTCGCTAGGCTCGCTGGTGTCACTACTCTCGCTAGTCTCGCTGGTCAAGTAAGTCTCGTTGATTTTTGCTTAGTCTCACTAGTCTCGCTAGTGCATATCTTGCTGATTTTTGCTTAGTCTCGCTAGGGCAAATCTCGCTAGTTTGAACAAGTCTCGCTAGTTTTGTAATTTTCTTAGTAGTTGGTCTCGCTAGTGAGCTTTTATCTTAATGCTTAAAACACATTTGCTACACTTTAACGGGAATTCTAAGGAATCTAATAAAAGAAATCAAACCATTTCAGGCCGAGAGGAGCTAGGAAAAACGTATAATCCTTTAAGGGCCTAGGACAAGTAGTGAGTGGCAATTTTATTTTAAAATGAGTTTACTTTAAACAAATTTTTTATGATATATGATTATGTTTGGAAACATGTTTACATGTTTATGCTTTTCACTGGTTTTAACATGTTATGAGGATTATTTGCTTGAAGAAAGTATGTGTTCCCATGTACGTGCGTCTTATGTGTTTTACATTGGAAATCATTTGAAACATGCTAGTTGTTAAACGAGTTTTACGAAATGCATGCTATTTATTAATCTATGATTTTACGGAAAGCATTAATGATCGTTAATGAGTTTGTGAAGATTTGAAATGTTATAAACTCATAAATTTTTATTATGCTATATTCAAAGCATGTTATTTTTTTTTTTTTTATAATGTTTCTAAAAAGGCTCCGAATGCTGAAGGACACAGAGAAGGCATGTGGGTAGCTGGGATATAGAAATGGTTCCCAATGTTGAAGGACTCAGAGAAGGCATATGGGTAACCTGAGTATAGAGATAGCCCCAATGCTGAAGGATTTGGAGAAGGCATGTGGATGGCCTAAATCTCGTTTATAGGACCCGATACTGAAGGACTTGAGAAGGTATTCGGGTAACCCAGGATATGATATCTATGTGCACATAGAGTTATGATAGATGTTGTGTTGAGATTACTCCACACAACTAAAGATATTTGACGTTGGGTGTGTCGACATTACTCCACCCCAACTAAGGATGTTTTTGACGTTGAGTAGCATTGAGCTCCGTTTCGCCTAAACTAAGGAAATGTGTGTGAAATTTATTGTATTTTTGGTTTTTCAGTAGTGATACGTATATGATTTGATAGCTTTATTTGAGCATGATTTTCCTGAATATGAAAACGATTTATCACTAGTTATTTATTATTATAGATTGAATATAGATTTGAATTTTTTTTTTTTGAGTTAACGAAAGGTTTCTTTACTAAATATGTCACTCACTGGGCAACCTAGCTCATGTTTTTCCCTGTTTTCTATTTTTCAAGTAGCGAGAGAGTTTGGGGTGCTTAGCCTACACAACAACTCGTCTGGGCCCACCATCAGTGTATGGAATTTTGAGAATTGTAAATATTTGATCTTAAACTTGTGTTGTACATATAGCAAAAGTTAGTGAACTTGTGTAAATTAAAGGTTGAATGTAAATATGTATTATCATGATAGCTTAACCCTGGTTATAGTTGGATGTTCGATAGGGTACCTGGGAGGGGGTGTGACAAGAGCAAATCGGGAAGATTTGAAAGTATCTGGCAGTAGAAAATGAATTAGAAGCTGAACTTTTAAGGTAAGCTAGCTAAGACATTTATCTACAACTTTGTAAGAGAAAGAAAACTCTAATTCTTGTTAGAAATATTACATTTGACAACTACAAGAAAGGGTAGTGTGATTTAGGCTGTTGAGTAAGTTTTGTAGTGGCCGTGCATGCAGTGTGGCTTGAGTCGTGGCTGAAAGGAGGAACCATTTGAGGTTATTTTGACAAGTTATGGACGCCCAAAGGGCACGCCGGCACGCCACTGGCAATGCAAGAGTGAGGGAGAGACACCATTGACCGTGTGCCGGTTGTGGGGGCGAAAGGGGTCTCGCTGGTAGCATCGTGTGCGTGCAGAAGTTGAGCGAGATGAATCTCGCTAGTCTTGCTAAGGCGCATGAGATTGACTGATTGACATTGAGACGTGCGCGCCTTGTCGCTTTTGAGGTTATTTCATTAGTAGGTGTGCGGGCATTGTCGTCTACAAGGGGCAATGTGTAGGTAGTGGCTGCGCGTGCAAGGCAGTGTGCTGTGCGAGAATTGCCACCCATTTGTGTTTAGGTGCGCATGCTACAGGGCTGTTGGACACACCTAGGGGCAATTTTCAACTTTTGGACATTTTGACTAAATTTTGCTTGTTAGTGAGCTTTTTTGAGCTAAAATGACTTAAAATATGCCATGAAGGGAATTTTAAGGATATTAATAAAAAGAATTAACTTATTTTAAGCCGAGAAGAGCTAGGGGAAGCATACAACTCATTAAGAGCCCAAGACAAGTTGTGAGTGATTTAAATTTGTTTAAAATGATTTATTCTCTTGATGTTTTTGAATTGTCGATTTATTCACAGAATATGAGATTTCTGGCATAAATTGAATTTTGAAAAGCATGTATTTCTTTATATGATTTGAACATGCTTTTACATTATTTTGAGCATGATGTTTTCTGATATCGAGCTTTGTAAAAAGCATGTTGTTTGAGAAATACTTTGAAATTCTGAGAATTGTTTAACTCGTGTTTATAAATGATTTACCAGGCTTTATTTTCAAAGATGGTTCCCAATGCCGAAGGACATAGAAAAGGCATATGGGCAGCCTGAATACAATAGATGGTCCCCAATACCAAAGGACATAGAAAAGGCAAATCTTTCAAATTTACTCTACCTCTGAAAGCTTTATTATTTGAATTATGAGCATGATTTTATTGAGCTTTTAAGCCAAAAATAGTTTTATAAACTTGTCACTCACTAGGCAACCTAGCTCATGTTTTCAAATGTTTTCAACTTTCCAAGTAGCGAGCGGAACCGGGGTGTTTAGCCTACTCATCAAACTCGTCTGGATCTGTTTCTTAGTTTTTTAGCATTGTAAATATTTGTACTTAGACCTAGCATTGTACATATTGGGGTCTGAATATGAAACAGTTCCTTCTGCGTTTCTGAGTATAGGCAATAACAAAACTCCAACCCTATTTTTTCCTATTCATATTTATACCTTTGCTAATCTTTGCTGCAACGCATCATTTCGCACTTCCACCAACTTTAGCTTAATCTTTATCACTTTCTTACTTAAACACATTACAACATTTACCATTTTCTTGTTACAAATATAGCTCAACAATTAAAGAGAACTTGAAATCTACATAAGTTCCTGCGTTCGACCTCGAACTCATTGAAAAACCTAATTAATACTTACACTTGGGTTAAAATTAGGAAGACTTGACTGAATAGTAACGCATGCTTTATTGCTTAGTAAAAGACAACGAGTTTTTGGCACCGTTGTCGGGGACTATTGTATTGATTTGATTTTCTTTGTTGTTTTGGTTATAGGAGTACCTCAATTGAAAGAGTATTGTGAATGTTCTCCTTGCCAAATAGTATATGAGCAACGGGACCAACCTAGAGTTTGATATTGACCCTGAGATTGAGAGGACCTTCAGATGAAGGACTAGGCAGAACAAACAAAGGAGGACCAACTGAAACTCAAATGGAAACATGGCAGAACCATTGAACCTGTTCAAGGTGAGAATCAAAACAATGCGAATGCAGACCCTTAAACAAATCTTATTCTGTTAGCACATGATAGAAATAGGTCAATGCGAGAATATGCGTCGCCGAATTTATATGATTTTTTGCCAGGAATCTTACGCCCCACCTTTGAAGGAAATGGAAGATTCGAGATGAAACCAGTCATGCTGCAGATGTTGCAAGCTGCAAGAAAATTTAGGGGTGTCCTTGGGTGAAGACCCACATACACATCTAAAGAGTTTTCTAGAGATATGTAACATGTTCTCCATATTAGGGGTAACACAGGATGGTATCTGACTGTCTCTTTTCCTTTTTTCCCTTAGAGATGAGGCACGACAATAGACTTACTCATTCTAGTCGGGCGAGATCTCTACATGGGAACAGATGGTGGAAAAGTTCATGCAAAAATATTTCCCTCCAATGGTAAACGCAAGAAGGAGACATGACATTGTAACCTTCGAGCAAAAAAATTCAGAGACACTGAATGAAGCCTGGACCTAATTCAAGAGGCTGGTGAGGAATTGTCCACATAATGGAATTCCTGATGCGTCCAAATGGAAATATTCTATGGAGGACTTAACAGACCATCGCAATCGATTGATGATGCCTCTGCTGCGGAGGACTAATGGACAAAACTTACACTCAAGCCAAAGATATTCTTGACAGGATTTCCAGAGATACCGATGAGTGAGTAGATGATGGATATGGATCTTGCTTCACAGATAGAAGTAGAGCGCATACAGGTATAATTGAAACTAATGTTGCTACTAATCTTGCAGCGTAAATGGCAACAATGACATCGTTGCTGAAAACTATAGCCTTGAACAATCAAGGTGGAATAGTTGGTCCTGCTGCCTCAATGAACGCATTGAACCTAGTAGCCACAGTGAGTTGTGTGCAATGTAGGGACGCAAACTTATATGATATGTGTTCCTACAACCCTCCGTCTGTGTGTTATGTGCAGAGCAATTCCTATGGTAAGACGTACAATTCAGGTTGGAGGAATCACCCTAATTTTGGATGGGGAGGAAATCAGCAACAACAGACAGGTCAGGGCAGTGAGTCGCAACCACGGAGAAGAAACCCTCCTGGTTTTCACCAGAACAGTCACGGTCAGCAGCAACAACGATCCCAACATGCATCCGCAGCATCATCATCTTCATCCATAGAAACTCTGTTAAAATAGTATATCAACAAAAATGACGCAATGCTACAGAATCAGGCAACCGCGATAAGGAATCTGGAAGTTCAAATGGGCTAGATTGAAGGGGAACTAAAGAATAGATTGCGAGGAGCATTGCCAAGTACAACAAAAGCTCCAAGAGAAAAGAACAATGTCAAGTAGATGCCCAACATGGAAAGTTGACTCTATGGGTAAATGATGGGAATGTTGTATTTAATATCTACAAATCCTTGAGTCACCATGATGAGGTTAGTACTTGTAATATGGTTGATATAATTGATAAGACCGTTTTGAAGCATGTTGAGGTTGTGTATTCTACTGATTATTTGGAACAAAGCATACTAGATTTTGATTTTGATGATGTGGATACTATATCTGATGACATTGCTTTGTATGTTAAATGGTTAGACAGTATTCAAGTATGTAACAAAATGTATAAAACTTACGCCTTTAGCTCCTTTGCATGTTGTGAATGATGTATATGCAAAGAAACCTGCTTTAGATTTGAAAGTATTACCTCCTCATTTGGAATATTCATTTTTAGTTGACTCTTTTTCTTCTCCTGTTATTATATCTTCTGCATTAAATTATTTGGAGGAAGAAAACTTATTAAGAGTGTTGAGGGAGCATAAGTCTACTCTTGCTTGGTTTATTGAGGACCTTAAAGGTATTAGTCCATCAGTCTGTATGCACATAATTTTGATGGAAGATACCTTTACTTATTCAGTGGAACACCAAAGGAGACTAAACCTCGCTATGAAGAAGGTAGATAAGAAAGAAGTGCTCAAGCTTCTGCATACAGGTATTATTTTAGCCATTTGTGATAGTTCATGGGTAAGTCCTGTTCAAGTCGTACCTAAGAAACGTGGAATGACCATTTTAACAAATGAGAAAGATGAAGTAATCTCCATTAAAACTGTGACAGGATGGCGTGTGTACATGCCACTAGAAAATATCAATTTTCTCTTCCTTTTGTAGATCAAATGATTGACAAACTTGCAGGTTATTCTCACGTTGCTTCTTGGATAGATATTCTGGATACAACCAAATTGTCATTGCTCTTGAGGACCAAGAAAAGACCATGTTCACTTTTCCTTATGAGACATTTGCTTTTAGGAGAATGCCCTTTGGTTTGTGTAATGCTCCTATTACGTTCCAATGTTGTATGATGTCTATTTTTCAGGGGCTAATTGAGGACATAATTGAGGTTTTTTTGGATGATTTTTCTGTTTTTGGGGTCCTCTTTTGATTCTTGCCTTGCTAATCTTAAACTTGTTTTGTAGAGGTGCAATGATGCTAACCTTGTATTGAATTGGAGAAAATGTCATTATATGGTGAAGGAAGGCATTGTTCTTGGGCACAAAGTCTCACAAAAGGGTTTGGAGGTGGACAGGGACAAGATTTCTGCCATTGAACAAATTACTACCTCCCACTAATGTGAAAGGAGTTAGCAGCTTCTTAGAGCATGCAAGGTTTTATAGGAGATTTATTAAAGATTTTTCTAAAATAGCAAAGCCCTTGAGTAATCTATTAAAAAAGGAAGATAAATTTGATGCATGTCTTTTAGCTTTTAATACTTTGAAAGAAAGATTGATTTCTGCACCTATTATTGTTGATCCTAAATGGAGTCAATCTTTTGAGATCATGTGTAATGCTAGTGACTATGCTTTAGGAGTTGTCATAGGCCAACATAGAGATACCATGTTTAGAGCAATTTATTATGCTAGTAGGAATCTTAATATCACTCAACGGAAATATACCACTACTGAAAAATAGCTATTAGTTTTGTGTTTGCTCTTGATAAATTCAACCTTACTTGTTTGGCTCTAAGATTGTAGTGCATACTAACTATGCTGCTTTAAAATATTTGTTTGCAAAAAAAAAAAAAAAAAATGTAGAGACTAAATTTATGAGATGGATTACAAACCACCTATCTAGGCTTAAGAATGTGGATGATAACCCTTGCTCTCCTATTGCTGAGATGTTCTCTGATGAACAATTGTATCAAGTAAAGGATAGTTTACCTTGGTTTGCTGACATTGTTAACTATATTGCAGGAGCTCATTTGCCACCTGCTATGAACACTCAGCAAAGAAAGAATTTCTTGCATTATGTCAAATCTTACCATTGGTCGGACCCACTTCTCTACAAGGTTTGTGCTGATAATATGATAAGGAGGTGTGTGTGCCTCAAGAAGAAGTGGTAAGTATCCTAAACTCCTATCATGCTTCTCCCCATGGAGGTCACTTTGGACCCACTAGGACTGCATCTAAGGTACTTTAGTCCGGTTTCTATTGACCCTCTCTTTTTAAGGACTGTTATACCTTTTAGATCATGTTATAGGTGCCAGTGTACTGGTAATATTTCTAGACAACATGAACTTCCCATGAAACCTATCTTGGAGGTGGAGCTCTTTGATGTTTGAGGTATTGACTTTATATGGCCTATTCCTGCTTCGTCTGATGATTATCTATATATTTTAGTTGTAGTTGATTATGTATCTAAATAGATAGAAGTCATAGCTACTAGAACAAATGATGCCCGCAATGTTTTAAAATTGTGGCATAAGAACACATTCACATGTTTTGGCACATCTAGAGCTATTATTAGTGATAAGGGTTCTCACTTTTGCAATAAATTGTTTGAAACCATGATGCATAAATACGATGTTAATCATAAGATTGCTATAGCTTATCATCCTCAAACTAACGGTCTTGCTGAGTTGTCTAACAATTAAATCAAGCAGGTTTTGGAAAAGATTGTTAAGATAAACTAGAGGGATTGGGCTCTTAAGCACGATGATGCGTTGTGGGCCTACCGCACAGCTTTCAAAATCCCATTTGGTACTTGACCGTACAAGTTGTTGTTTGGAAAGGCTTGTCACCTACAGGTAGAGCTCGAGCATAGAGCCTATTGGGCCATCAAGAAGCTGAACATGAACCTTGAACAGGCCGGTGAGAAATGACTCTTGGAACTCAATGAGATGAGAAGTTCCGCGCTCAAGCTTATGAGAATGCTAAACTATACAAAGAGCGCACAACCAGGTGGCATGACAAGAAGATCATTCCATGGATCTTTCTACCTCGACAAAGAGTTTTACTTTTCAATTCACGTTTACGTTTGTTTCCAGGTAAGCTAATGACACGTTGGTCAAGACCCTTTGTAATTGTGATGGTATCCCCACCTAGAGTCGTGAAGTTGCAAAGCAATGATGGCACAACTTTCAAAGTGAATGGTCAAAGATTGAAGCACTACATCGGTGACGAGGAACGCCAAATTGAGAACCTTGTTTTTAACGAATGATCAAATGGTTTGGTCTAGCTAGAGACCTTAAAGCAAGCACTCATTGGGAGGCAACCCAATTTTATTGTTTTCTTTATTTTCTTTTAAAAAATAATGGAGTCTTTCATACATTTTTTTATTTTCAGGATTATGGTTCATCACAAATAGTACTCTTTTCACCAGCCTATTTGGTGGCTTCCTGCTTGCTCCCAAGCTTGTTTTTCCTTTGCTCGATTCTCTTATGCATTCAGGACAATGCATGTTTCTAAGTTAGGGTGGGAGGTGTCACTCGTACTTTTGTGTGTTTTCTTATTCTGCTATGCATGTTGCTAAGGTTTCAATTATTATATGCATGTTAATGGAATTATGAAATTTTTTTAAATTTTTTCAATTTGCGCTTTAAAAGATTATGGGAATATTTTATGGTTGTATGCTTTGAAAGTTGATTGCCTATGATGAGACTAGAATATGCATAATGGATAACTTGTTGTGGAAATAGGATAGCATTATCTTAAGTTAGATCCATTTAAGTTCCTCTTAAAGTCTCCCATACTCTTGAGCACATAGCCACTTTAATTTAAAAACTTTAACTTAGAAAAGAATTAAGTTGAGTTTATTTGGTTGTCAATCCAAAAGGCCCCACCGGTGAGAGAACTGAAATGCATGATGATTTGTAATGTTAGACTAAGGAAAAAGAAAAGAGTATTTATGCCTTTGAAAAGAAAAGAGTGCACACAAAAATGAATGAGCTTTAATGCCTGTCTTTATTGAACATAATTGAATCCTGGCGAAAGCGTGTATTCGCATTCTTTGATTTATTGAAAGAATTAAAAATACAAAAAGTAAAGAAAAAGGTTAAGCATCATAATTCTTGAACCGATAGTCTTCTCCTTGTAGTTTTCCTTTTCCAAGAGATCTTCCTCGCTATGACTCTGGCAAGGATCTGGTTTGTGGGAACCGTTTTTTTGAAAGAATGGGAAGAAGAATTTTCTTAGAATTTTTCTAAGAAAATTGGGAGAATTAGTAGAAAAAGATTTTTAGAGTAATCGTAGAAATTATTCTCTTAGAGAGTGTGTTTTATGAAGGCTCACAAGTGCCCAATGTATAAAACTCTATGGGTTACTCCTAATCCTATTAGAATAACCCATCTGCAGAGATTTTAAATTAAATATTTAATAATATTCAATATTAATAAATACCCAAATAATATCTCATATTAAATAGTTTAAAATATTTAAATCTTATCTAAATATTTATCTTTTACAGAATCTTTAATTTGGATCTCATCCAAATTAAATAATTAATTATTTGAATCCAATTCAAATCAATTAATTAATTCTCTCTCTATCTTTTTTCTACATAATCTTTAATTTGGAGCTCATCCAAATTAAACAATTAATTATTTGAATCCAATTTAAATTAATCAATTAATTCTCCCTCTATTTATTTATATAGATTTTATCCAAATATATAATAAATTATTTGAATCTTATTCAAATAAAATAATTCTCCATATTATAAAGTTATCATTTTAATCACGTTCAAATAAAGTTTATAATAAATCATACAATTAATTGTATCCAATACAATTAATATTTTCCCTCATAAATTTGAACATTTCAAATCTTTTTTTCAACATAGTTGATCCTTATTGGTCCATAGTGAGCTAGCAAGAGGAACTTATGGACCTATAAATCAAAAACTCTAACGATATGAGATTAATCTGCTAAACTCATTAACCACATTAATCAATATTCGTTAACTATGGGTACAATGCACTAAAGACCCACAACTGCACTCTTCTCACTGTAGATATATTTTTGTGTCAATGGATATAGACCAATAATAGCAAATTAGTCCTTCACAAGTGTTCGTAACACCAGCTGGGTCAAATTACCGTTTTACCCCGAGGTTACTTCTAAATCCATAAGTACCCATGCTCCTCTAATGAACAACCTGTTTATGGTCCAACCATCAAACAGAAACCCCTCTCGGGCCAGTGAGAGGGCAGGGCTCTTTGTTCAAATCCCGGAGACACTACTTAAGGGAACACTTTTCTACTTACCCTAAACATGGGAATGAGTGAATTCCATCTTGTATAATTATGTCCCCAACTCCCCACTCAGTCTTGTCCCCAAGATGGTAGACATATTGAGTCGGCAAACGACCACTCTCACCCATACAAATCAAAAGACAATCCCTTGTGGATAGAAGTTCATAATATACTCAAGATTAAAACTAAGTTGTCTAGGTCATTATATTGAAATATAAACCTAACTAGTCAATGAAGTTACATCTAGTGATAACTATTTTGTGGTTCGGTCTTATGCAAACTCATTGCATAGGATATCCCCACTCGTATGTCACCTGCACGAACGCGTTAGATCATTGTGTTTGTATCAAATACAAAGTGGGTCATATCCATAGTGTTACTAGGATAAGGTACCCAGCCTTATCCCTATACTATAGACCCTTTAGATTGTATCTTGAACATTGATCTTCATATGACCCCACATACAGTTCAAAACTCAGAAACAGCCTAGGATGTTAATTTATTGGATTTAGGGTTATTAAGACAAAACAAACAAAAACAATCAATAACGCTTATTGAAGTAACACATCAATAACTCTTTATTAATGATTTAATTTCGGTCAAATTATTACATTTACAATCTACAAGTTTTAAGGCATAAAACCCAACATTTATATCATTTAAAATGTTAAACTTGTAAAGAGTATGCATGGATATGGGTAAAAATAGCTGCCTTTGTTGTGATCAGTAAGGACGCTAATTGACTAGGTACGAGTCTCTACAGCGAATGTGTGAAAGCTAGTTCCCCTAGGTAAAAGAATGCAAGTTAATGCCCATAAAAAAATAATTGCATGGCACCTTAGAGTCCATATTACTCTCTTGAAATGTGTGGATTCTTGAAGATTAGTGCATGAACTAGAATAGGGGGAAAACTGAAGAAACTCTCTTAAATCCTAATTTGAGTTTTAGCGTTTTGAGTTAAAGGAGGCTTGCACACACACACATGGCAAATGACAAGATTTGGTCTTGAATGTTTATAACGATATAGATATGCTTAAATGTTTCTACTTGAGTTCTTAAATATTATTCTCTGAGACATGAGTTTTTAGCATACTTATCTTTTAATTCCCTATGTTTGATTATTTTCTTTACTTAGGACTATCAAATTTCTAAGTTTGGAGTGGTGAAAAGCACTAAAAACCTACTTTTTAATCTCTTAAATTAGGGATGTTTTTTTTAGATCTCATGTGTTGGCTAGTGGTTTTTAGGTAATTATGACAAAAATAAGTGTCAAAGGCCAAAGATACCAAACTGAGCCAAAATCGCATGAAAAACAAAAGAAAATGCAAGAAAACCCTAAAAGCAGGGGTACGCAACCGACCTGAGAGCTTTAAAAATTGGAAGACATGTCCGCGTCACGTCGCTTTGGAGAAGCGTTGTTGCACTATGCTGAGGGTGCCATTACGCTCGAGGTAGGCACCAATGAGGAAAAGCGTCATGACGCTACTTCAAAGCGTTGTTATGCTGCGTTTTAATGACAGACAGTGTTGCTGCGCTCTCCAAGAGTGCAAATGCCAACTTTTCTAATATAAAAAATCTTCAATTTTGGAAAGGATTTTGGGCAGCCAAGTCTATAAAATTAGGGTTTCTAGCAACCCTAATCATGAAACAAATAGCCTTGAAGAGTGAAATTGTTACAAGGAAGAGAGCAAAGTGTTTGAGAGAGAGTTTGGTGCCCCTTCGAGTTTCAAACATGAAGATCAAGGAAGTCTTGGTGGTTCCTCCTCAATTAAGGGCTTGTTAACAGTACAGTTTTCCTTTCTTTACACTCTTTCTATACTAAGAATTGTCTTGAACATATTGTCTAAAGCTATGAGTGGCTAAACTCTTTCGTTTTAGGGTATTGATAAATTGTTTATGAAGTTATGTTAATGTTGTAGACTTTTCATGGATTGTTGTAAAGATTATATTTTTCATTGTTATTGTGTTTAATTCTTGTTGATTGGCCATCAATGTTTGCTAGGTTAGATGTTTGATTTGAGGAATTGCATGTTTAATAAGATCTATAACAACGAATCATTATTAATCTCTCATGGAAATAGTTAGGTTAACAAAGGAAGTTGCTAAAGACTAATCTTAATGCTATGTGATTTAACCTGGTTTCAAGAAGTTAGTAATCAATTAAGTTGCATGAGAAAATGTTGTTTTTTTATGGAAAATAACCTGGATCTATGTTTCTGAACTTAAGCATATGATTTGCAATTAATTCCATGAACCCTAGAATGTTGCATAATGGATTAAATAAGGATTCAATACCCAAGAACTCTCTTTGACTCTTGATTTTCAACTTTACTCGCTTTCTTCATAGTTTTCTCAAACCAAACTTGAAGTCAAATCCTCAAATAAAATTGACTCAACTCTAGAATGGATAAGTAATTTGAACTATCAATTGGATCCTTAGTGGAATGATATAAACTTTGACTGTCTTATATTATGACTTGACACGTGCACTTGTGGTTTGCATCAAGTTTTTGAAGCCAAGCAAGTAGGGCCTAAATTTATCACAAGCAAACACAATAGCTTGTAGTTCTTTTTTAGTAGTGGTATATTTCTATTGAGTACTATCAAGAGTCCTACTAGCATAACAAATTGCCCTAAACATGTTATCTTTACGTTAGCCTAAGATAGCTTCTAAAGCATAGTCACTAGCATCACACATGTTCTCGAATGATTGACTCCATTCAGGTACTACAATAATAGGTGCAGGAATCAATCTTTCTTTCAAAGTTTTAAAAGTTAGAAGATATGTATCATTGAATACAAATTTAGCTTACTTTTCTACAAGTTACTCAAGGGCTTCGAATTTTAGAAAGGTCTTTGATAAATCTCCTATAAAACCATGCATGCCCTAGGAAGCTTCTGACTCCGTTCAGATTAGTGAGAGGTGGTAATTGTTCAATGACAGAAATCTTGGCCCTGTCCACCTCTAATTCTTTTTGTGAGACTTTGTGCCCTAGATCGGTGCCTTCTTTTACCCTAAAATGACATTTCTCTCAATTCAACACAAGGTTAGCATCCTACAAAACAAGTTTTAGATTAGCAAGACAAGAATCAAAGAAGGACCCAAAAACAGAAAAAATCATCCATAAAAACCTCCATTATGTCCTCAATGAGCCCCTGACAATAAACATCATATAACGTTGGAAAATAGCAGGACATTACACACACCAAAGGGCATTCATCTAAAACCAAATGTCCTATAAGGACAAGTAAATATGGACTTTCTTGGTCCTTAGGAGCAATGGCAATTTGGTTGTATATAGAGTATCCATCCAAGAAGCAATAATGAGAATAACATGCAAGCCTGTCAAGAATTTGATCTAAAAAAGGAAGAGGAAAATTATCCTTTCTAGTGGCCTTATTCAACTTCCTGTAATCTATGCACACACGCTATCCTATTACAGTTCTAGTGGAGATTACTTCATCTTTCTCATTTTTCACCATGACCATTTCACCTTTCTTGGGTACCACTTGCAAAAGATTTACAAGAACTGCCAGAGATAGCAATAATAATACTTGCATTCAAAAGCTTGAGCACTTCTTTCTTAACTACCTCCTTCATAGTGGGGATAAGTCTCCTTTGGTGTTCCACTAAAGGAGTAAAGGTATCTTCCATCAAAATTTTGTGCATACAGACTGATAGACTAATACCTTTAAGATCCTCAATAGACCAACCAATAACAAACTTGTGCTCCTTCAGCATTCTCAACAACTTATCTTCCTCCACAGAATTTAATTTAGAAGATATAGTAACAAAAGAAGAAGAAGAGTCATCCAAAAATGCATATTTCAAATGAGGAGGTAATAATTTCAATTCTAAAGCAGGTTTCTCAACATTTACATCATTCATAGCATGCAGAGGAGCTACAGGAATAAGTTTATACATTTTATTACATACTTGCATACTATCTAACCATTTAGCATACAAAAATCAATGTCATCAGATATAGTGTCCACATCATAAAAATCAAAATCTAATATGCTTTGTTCCAAGTAATTAGTAGCAGCACAACCTCCACGTGCTCAGAAAAAGTTTTATCAATCATGTTAATCATATGGCAAGTACTAACCTCCTCATGATGACTCAAGGACTTGCAAATATTAAAGACAACATTCTCATCATTTATCTTAGAGTCAACATCCCTTGTTAGACATCAATTATGGCCCCTCCAGTTGCTAAGAATGGGCGCCCAAGGATGATAGGTATCTCTTAATCCTCTTCCATGTCCAACACTAAAAAATCTGCTGGGAAGATAAATTTATCAACTTTAACTAAAACATCCTCAAGAATACCTCTAGGATAGGATAGGACAAGGATCTAAACAGATAAAGGCATTAAGTTAATAGAAGCACCAAGATCACATAAAGCTCTAATAACATTCAAAGAACCTACACTGCAAGGAATAGTAAAACTCCCTAGATCTTCAATTTTTATAGTAGCTTCTTTTGCAGCACTGCAAAGCGCTTGAAAATTGTTTTCTATTCTCTCAAATTAAGGGAGTTTACATTAGATTTCACGTGTTTGCTGGTGGTTTTCAAAAAAAAATAAAGAAAATTAGAATTGAAAGCCAAAAGACCAAAACAGAGCCAAAATCCAGCGAAAAAGAGAAGAAAAGTACAAAACTGCCAAAAACAGAACAGCGCCGCGGCGCTTTTTCTAGAGAGCAACTGCTGCCTCAGCACAGCGCCACCATCGCAACACTACGACACGGCGCGGATGGTAGCTTGCAATGGTGCACAGTGCGGTGGTGCCACCTTTCAATGTTGTTCAGCGCCGCGACGCCATTGCCATCTTTCTTAATTTGAAGAATCTATATTTTTAGAAATAATTTTGGGTGGCTAACTCTATAAATTGGAGGGTTTTCAGTAGCCCTAATCAACAATCTACACATCAAGAAATCAGAGAAAAACACACAAAAAAAGGTCTCAAAGAGTGAGTTGGTTGCAAGGAAGAGAGAAGAGTTCGAAGAGAGTTTAGTGTCGTTCGAGTTCCTAACGTGAAGACCGAAGGACATCTTGGCAGTTCCTCCTTAATCAAGGGCTTCTTCCTTGTAGAGTTTTTCTTTCTTTACACTCTTTCTATGCTTAATTTGTTTGTGAATATGTTGCTTAAAGCTATGAATGGCTAAACTCTTTAGTTTTAGGGTATTGATGAGAATTGTTTATCAAGTTATGTTGATATTGTAGACTCTTCATGGTTTTGTTGTAATGATTATGCTTTTCATTGTTATTCTGCTTAATTCTTGTTGATTGGCCATCTTCGAATGTTAGGTTAGATGTATGGTTGATAGATTGTATGTCCAACTAGATCTATAACAATGAATTGTTGTTAATCTATCATGAAAATAGTTAGGTTAACAATGATAGTTGCTAAAGACTATTCTTAATGCCATGTAATTTGTATTGGTTTCAAAAAATTAGTAATCAATTGAGTGGCATGAGAAAAGTTTGTTTTTGAGAGAAAATAACTTGAATTCATGTTTCTAAACTTAAGCATAAGAGTTGCAATGAAATCCATGAACCCTAGAATCTTGCATGATGAAGTAAACAATGATTCATTACCCTAGAACTCTCTTTGGCTCTTCTGTTTCTTATTTATTTACTTTCCTTTTTAATCTTTTCAAAATCACAACTTGAATTCAAATCCTCAAATAAAATTGATTCAATTCTAGAATACCTAAGTAACTTTAACCTTCATAATTGGATCCTTAGTGGAACGATATTCGAACTTGACCGTCTTATATTATAACTTGACCCATACATTTGCGGTTAACAAGGAAAGTGTGCATTAAGTTTTGGCGCCGTTTTCAGGCATCCAAAGAACGATTTTTTTTATTTAATATTCATTAGAATTGATAGATCTTATTTGAGGTGTAAATTATTTGGTTGATTATCTTGTCGGTTTATGCCTCGTGATAATACTAACATTCTCCCCCTTGATCCTAAGATTGAAAGGACGTGTAAAAGAAACCTAAGGGTTCAACATAATCAAACCGAGGAGATGGCGGAGGAGATACCGAAGACAATTCGGGACTACTTCCAACCGATATTATGGACAAATCAACCCGTCATAATGAATGCCCATCAATGTCAACAACTTTGAGCTGAAATCGGGGTTGATCCAAATGGCTAGAGAGCTAGCCTTTAGAGGAAGAACCAATGAAGATCCTCACAAGCACTTTCGGTCCTTCTTAGAGATATGCGAAACAGTAAAGATGAATGGCGTTTCTAACAATGTTATCAAACTAAGACTTTTTCCTTTCTCTTACAGGATCGAGCAAAGGATTTGTTGGAAACCATACCTCCGGATAGTATCACTACGTGGGAGACCTTAGCTCAAGCTTTCTTGAACAAATATTTTCCACTGGCTAAATCTCAAAGGCTAAAAACGGAGATAAGAACATTCCACCAACTTGAGAATGAATAACTATATAAGGCTTGGGAGAGGCATAAAGATCTCTTGAGAAGATGCCCTCAACATGGCTACCCAGATTGGTTGCAAATTCAACTTTTCTACAATGGATTGTCAGGTTCAACAAATCCATTCTAGATGCTACTGCCGAAGGCTCAATTTTCTCCAATAATGCTCAATAGGGCTATACCATACTAGAAGACTTGGCCACTACATCTTACAATTGGCCATGTGCACGGTCTTCTCCAATCATCCCAAAAGCCACTGAACGGTATGAGGTAAATGAGGTAAACTTTCTAAAAACTCAATTGGCTTTTCTCACTAATGCTTTATCTAAATTGTCTCAAGGAAGCCAAGCCCAAGCAAGTTCGTTATCCATAACTTCCCTTGCGGCCATGGCAAATCAACAAAATCAAGTGAGTTAGAGGTAGCCAATTATGTGGATAGAGGACAATACCGAGGTCAGCAACAACTCCCGACTCACTATCATCCCAACTTGAGGAATCATGAGAATTTCTCATATGCTAACAACAAGAATGTGTTGCAAGCACTACAAAGATTCAATGGAGCGGGGAATGCAAAGACATCATCATTGGAGGACATAATGCTTGACTTTGTCAAAGAGTCAAGATTGAGGACAACCACATTGGAGAATTCGGTCCAAGCTATTGCAAGCACCGGTCAAAGCCAAGGTAAGGCAATTCAAAATTTGGAGGTTCAACTTAGTCAAATGACAATGCAAAAAGGTAAATTTCCAAGTAATCCGGAGAAGAACCCCAAGGAGGAATGCAATCCCATAACCCTAAGGAGTAGCAACGAGTTGAACAAGCACATCATGATAGATGATGATGAGCTTCCACAACAAGAGGATGAAGCCATCATAGAGGATGTTTCAATACAAAAAGAGAGTGCACCTAAAGAAAAGGAGAAATCAAAGTCAAACATAGGGAGTACTTCTAACTCTACTTCTTTTATCCCTAACACTTTAGCTTTTCCTCAGAGATTTCAAAAGAAAAAGATTGATGCTCAATTTTCTAAATTCTTAGACATATTCGAAAAGTTGGAAATTAACCTTCCTTTTGCAGAGGCATTAGAACAAATGCCTGAGTATGCCAAATTCATGAAGGATGTGTTGTCTAAGAAGAAGAGGTATGGAGATTACGAAACGGTTGCAGTAATCGAAGAATGTAGCACGACACTTCAAAGGAAATTGCCTCCAAAGTTAAAGGATCTAGGGAGTTTCTCTATCCCTTGTCATTTAGGCAATAATTCAGTTACTAAAGCGTTTTGTGACCTTGGAGCTTCTATTAACTTAATGTCTTTATCCATGTTTAGGAAGCTCAATGGATGAGAGGTGCAACCAACTACCATATCCTTGCTTTTGGTCGATTGATCATTTGTTCGTCTCTATGGCATTGTGGAGGACGTATTGGTCAAGGTGGGCAAGTTTATCTTCCCGGTGGATTTTGTGATACTAAACATGGAGGAAGATTCCGAAGTCCCCATAATTCTTGGGAGACCATTCTTGGCCACTGGAAGGGCCCTCATCGATGTGCAAGATGGAAAGCTCATATTCCGCCTTAACGATGAGGAGGTAACATTTGACATCTATAAAGCCCTAAGCATCATGAGCCAAGCAAGCATCGCCCTCCTCTGCTAATAAGAGCTCTATGCATGATGATTCTCCTTTGAGTGTTAAGACTAATGGCATGCTTGATGTTAAATTAGAAAATTTGATGAAGCATGTTTTTAGTTGTGATAATGCTCCTAGTTCTTCTTGCATGCCTCCAAAACCTAAAATAAATTATAAACACATAATGGAGAAGCATGTTAAAAATGAAGTGGTGAGTCTGGTAAAGTTTCACAATGATGACTCCCTAGTGATACTTGATTACATTAGAAAAGATGAGGTCCAACTTGACAATGAATTGTTGACCAACCAACTAAATGTTAATGAATATGTTTGTGAGTGTCAATGTGGGCGAAAACTGAAAGTTCTAGGTGATCCAAAGCATGGAATGAAGAAATCACCTTCGGATCCGCCGTGACTTGTGAGCCCCGTCTAGCTAGAAGACGTTAAACCAAGCGCTTGTTAGGAGGTAACCCAATTTTATTACTTTCTTTATTTTTTTCCTTTATTTTTTTCAATAAATTTTAGTGTCACTCATATGCTTTATTAATTTTCAGGATCTTGGTTCATCATAAAGAGTACAGTTTACGCCAAGCCTATTTGGTGACTTCCTGCTTGCTCTCAGGTTTGTTCTTTCCTTGTTAGATGCTCTTATGCATTGGGGACAATGCATGATACCAAGTTTGGGATGAGAGGTGTCACTCGTACTTTTTTGTGTTTTCTTATTGTCACACCCCCTCCCAGGTACCCTTCTAACCTAGGAGAAAGTGTGATGACAGCAGACACTGACCCTCTTACAAATCCACTGCCAACCTTAAAACTTGAGCATCACCTTCTAAGCAGTTATACACAGTAATTGAACAACATATTTAATCTAGGGTTAAGTTATCATACAAACATATTTTCCACTCAAATATACACTTAAAACTGTTCTCAATAACCCCCTTAGCCCTCTATATGTACAACACATGATGAAGTTCAAATATTTACAATTCTCAAAATACTAGACACTCGTGATGGACCCAGACGAGTTTTTGTGTAGGCTAAGCACCCCGGACTCGCTCGCTACCTGAAGAATAGAATAACAAGAAAAACATAAGCTAAGTTGCCCAGTGAGTGACTTGTTTTGTAAAAACTTCCCTCTACCTCGAAAGCTAATCATAGTATAAACATTTTAAACAAAACATATAAAACATTGATTCAAAGTTATACACAATGCAAAACATGCTTAAATAGCATTATCAAATCGAATATGTTCATTTCAGGAAAAGATACTCAGAAATTCCGTTTATTTCAAATCATTTCCCTTAGTTTAAGCGGACTGGAGCTCAACGCTACTCAACGTCGAAATCATTCTTAGTTGGGGCGGAGTAATCTCGACACACCCAACATCTACCATCTCTCTATGTGTACATAAATATCATATCCTGGGTTACCCGAGTACCTTCTCCGAGTCCTTCAGTACTGGGCCTTGTATACAAGATTTCGGTCACTCACATGTCTTTTCCGAGTCCTTCAGCATTGGGGGCTATCTCTATACTCAGGTTACCCATATGCCTTCTCCGAGTCCTTCAGCATTGGGAATCATTTCCATATCCCGACTACCCACATGCCTTCTCCATGTCCTTCAGCATTGAGAGTCTTTTCACAAATATTATTCAAAACATCACACTTAAAAAAAATAACATAATATAAATTCACAAGTTTTTAACATCTCAAATCTTCACAATTTCATTCACAAGCTTCAATGCTTTCTATTAATTTATAAATTAACAACAGCATGTTTTCATAAACTCATTAAACAAATAGCATGCTACAAATGATTTTCATTATAAAACAGATAATATGCACGTTAAAACTCGTGAAAACATAATCATATAATCACGCTCCAAACATAATCTTTCAACAATGAAACTTTGTTCAAAGTAAACACATTTTAAATACAAATGTCACTCACAACTTGTCCCGAGCTTTTAGTGGGTTATACACCTTTCCTAGCTCTTCATGGCTTGGTCAGCGAGACTAGCGATACCCAGCAAGAATTGTGAGACGCAAAGCCTCCAGCGACACCAACGACACTCGTCTCGCTGCTCACCCTTAAACTTTTCAGTGTCGTTGCTTTCCAGCGATACCTGTCTACCTCAACTTCTGCCTTCACTTCTATTCTCACTTCTATCTCAAGATTTCAGAGCTTAACTCCTCTTCGTTCGATAGATATTTTCAATTTACTTTAAGCTGCTTTAAATCACTAGAGGAATCTGTACCAGTCGTTTCCACCTCAAATTCTCAGCCCTAAACTCGATCTCCACAGCTCACTATCCTTCAAATACCAGACCTTGCTTCAATAACCTTCTGTTCCAGGTTCAATTACACCACGAAATCGCTCAAAATTCTACCCAAATTTACCCTAGACTCCTTTTTCTACCTCTCTTTGTTGCTCAGCTGAGAAATGGAATCAATTGAAGTTTTTTAAAATGCAAAAAATGATCGGAAACTCAGCTTTACACAGTTAAACAAGTTGCTGACTTGCTTCCATTTTCTCTTTGTTTTATTTAATTTAATTTTCCAATAAATAAAGTAACTCCTTCACTATACAAACGCAACCTCCTTTGGCAAACTTGGATGTTAGCTTGGTCGCATAGCACCATACGTCTGTCCCATAGGCTCTCTTGAACGCATGCTTCTCTAATGCAACCCCCTACTATCATCGATCAACGCATGACCACTTGCCCAACGGCCTCAACATACACATAGCACCAACCTTCATCTATGCTCAACCTCATGGACGCATACCTCAAACTAGCAACCGTATAGCCACTCAAGCCAAAGGCTCTTGGCCATCTTTTCTCAATCACCCACCTACTTTGCTAGCCATCTTCCATAGTTAAAAGTAAGGCGTACGCTTATCCTGTATGCATGTTTGTGAGGTTTTAAGGATCAATTAATTGCATGTTAATGAAATTTCAAAAAAAAATTGAAAGTTTTGGAGCTTTTAAAGATAATGGAAATGTTTTTATGGTTGTGTGCTTTGATGTTGATTGCCCATGATGATATTCGAATTTGCATGATAGATGACTTATTGTGGAAATAGAATAGCATTATCTTGAGTTAAATTCATTTAAGTCCCTCTTAAAATCTCACATATTCTTGAGCATGTAGCCACTTTAATTTAGAATCTTTCACTGAAAAAAGGATTAAGTTGGGTGTATTTGGTTGTCACTCCGAAAGGCCCCACCGATTAGAGAGTTGAAATGCATGATAGTTTGTAATCTTAGACTAAAGAAAAGAAAAGAATATACATGCCCTTGAGAAAAAAAAAAAAGTGCACACGAAAACATATGAGCTTTATATGCCTATCTTTTTAAATGTTAAACTTGTAGTAAGTATGCATGGATGGGGATAAAAAGAGTTGTCTTTGCTGTGATCAGTAAAGACACCTGGGAATTGACTAGGTACGAGTCCCTATAGTGAATGTGTGAAAGCTAGTACCCCTAGGTAAAAGAATGCAAGTTTAGGGCCCATGAAAAATGTATGATTGAATGGCACCTTAGTGGACATATTACTCACTTGAAATGTGTGGATGCTTGAAGATTGGTGCATGAGCAAGAGTAGGGGAAAAATTAAGGAAGCTTTCTTAAGTCCCAATTTGACTTTTAGCATTTTAAATTGAATGAGGCTTTCACACACACACATGGGAGATAGTAAGATTTAGCCTTGAATGATCATACCAATATAGATATGCTTGCATGTTTCTACTTAAGCTCTTAAATGCTATTCTCGGAGACATGAGTCGATTGTACTCTTCTTCATCTAAACTCCCTCTATTTGATTCTATTCGTTGCTCAGGACTAGCAAATCTCTAAGTTTGGGGTGGTGAAAAACATTTAAAAAGTGTTTTATATTCTCTCAAATTAAGGGAGTTTATATTAGATTTCATGTGTTTGTTGATGGTTTTTAGGACAAAATAAAGAAAATTAGAATAGAAAGCCAAAAGATCAAAACCAAGCCAAAATCCAGTGAAAAGAGAAGAAAAGTACAAAATAGCCAAAAACAGGGCAGCGCCGCGGCGCTTTTTCCCGAGAGTAACTTCTACCTTAGCGCCGCGCCATCGTTGCAAAACTATGGCACGGCTTCAAGGGTAGGTTTCTATCACACCCCCTCTCAGGTACCCTCCTACCCAGGAATGAGTGTGATGACAGCAGTCATCGACCCTCTTACGACATCCACTGCCGACCTTAAAACTTGACTATCACCTAATAAGCAGTCACACAATAATTGAACAACATACTTTTAAATCAGGGTTAAGTTTTCATAACAGCCATGCTTCCTCAAACAATATACAACTACAACTGTTTCTAAACAACTTCCTTAACCCTCTCTATATGTACAACACTTGAATAGGTTTAACTATTTACAAGTTTCAAAATATTAGACACTGAAGACGGGCCCAGACGAGAATCTTGTGTAGGCTAAGCACCCCGAACACGCTCGCTACCTAGAAAATAGAGAAACAAGAAAAACATGAGCTAAATTGCCCGGTGAGTGACTAGTTTAAAGTCTTCCTTAAACAATGTATGCAAAACATATATTCCAGCCATAATCTAACAATAACGTGCGTAAAGCCATAGCTTAAACATACATAATCATCTGTGGAAAAGATACACATAAATTAGTTTACTTGAAAACCTTTCCTTAGTTGAGGCGGAGCAGGGCTCAATGCTACTCAACGTCGAATTAACCTTAGTTGGGGCAGAGTAATCTCAACACACCCGACGTTGAAAATCCTTAGCTGTGTGGAGTAATCTTAACACATTAGTTTCTATACACATATTCCATAACCAAGGTCACCCGAGTACCTCCTTTGAGTCCTTCAATACAGGGCCCCTTAAACAAATTCTCAGCCACTCTCATGCCTTCTCTGAGTCCTTCAACATGGGGCCATTTCCATACATAATTTACCCACATGCCTTCTCTGAGTCCTTCAGTATTGGGAGTCATTTAAATGAAATTATAACATAACGTCAGTTCATGAGTCTAAAACATTTCATACATCACAACACTATTCACAAACTTAAATGCTTTCATTAATCTTATAATCATAAACCGCATGCTTTCCTCAAGCTCATTGCACAGCCAATATACTTCAGATACTTCTCATTATATAGCACATAACATTCATGTAAAGCTCATGGAAATGTACTATATGAACAAGTTTTCAAACATATATTTAAACAAGAAACTAAGCTTGAAATAAACACTTTTAGAATCGAATATCACTCACAACTCATCCCGGGCTCTTAGCGGGTTATATGCCCTTCCTAGCTCCTCTCGGCCTGAAATAATACATTTCCCTTTGTTAGATTTCCTTAACATTCCTTTTACATAAGAAACAAGCTTTAAATATGCCTAATATTCATCCCCGAGACCAAACTACCTAAAGAAAACCATCACCAAGACTATATTCCATGAAAAAATGCTCAATCGAGGCTCTACTTCATTTAAAAGTTCATTAATGATCAAGATTTAAGCCATTAGCCAGACCAAATTAGCAAAACAAGCCAAAAACCAGTAGTACCAGCGAGACGGTGGAGGAGCGAAACCAGCGAGAGCAGTGACAGCCACAACCCAGCGAGATTTGTGAGACAATTTTGACCAGTGAGACTAAAGAGACTAGTCTCGCTCTCGCTCCTTCACGCTTAACCTTTCCAGTGAGACCTGCTTCTTTCTGCTGCTGTTTTTGCTACCTCCAAAACTTCTAGCTGTTAAAAGTCACAGTTCCAGCCCGAATTAGAACTTCTGGCCTTTTACAAACTTGTAGATAAATATGTTTCTAGCTTACCTCAAAATTCCAAAGGTTAACTCCTCTTAGTTCAACAGATATTTCCAATTTACTTCGCTCTGCTCCAGATCAGTCGAGAAATTCATACCAGTCGATTCCACCTAAATTTTAACATGTTTCTCTTCATATTCAGCTTAACTATCCTTCACAAGAGTTGTTAGAAATTGAGTTACCTTACTAACTTCAAAATATCAGCTTCAAACTCCGTCTCTTCCGCTTGATATTCACCAAACACCAAACGTTGTTCATACTGCACGACAGCAAACGAAGCTTCTGTTTCAGCTTCAATTTTACCATGAAATTGGCCAAAACCCTACATGAATTTTCCCTAGATCTCTTCTTCTACCCCCCCCCCCCCGACGTTCAGCTGAAGAGTAGAATCGATTTAAGCTTGGAAATGGAAGAAAAACCTGTCAGCAAACTCACCCACTTCACATTTAAACCACCGACTCCCTTCCACTCCCAGTTTTCTTTTCTTTTTTTTTTTAATTTTCTTTTCTTTCCTTTTTCCTTTTTTTTCAATTCTTTTTCTTTCATTCGTTCTCTTTAATTTAAATAAATAAATAACTAAATAAATAAATAAGTAATCTGCTTTTACGCCCCACTTAATAATCAAGATAAATTTTAGCTCGATGCCCTATTAATGACTTAAATATGCAACTTACCACAAATTACTTCCGGCTATCTCCCCTTCTTCCTTCGATCTACAAGAGAAAAACAACTTAGTCCACTTCGATACTACGTACTTATGTTTAACACTTACAAATGAAAGTAGGGTTTACAGTTTTCATGACGCACAGCGCCACGGCGCCATCCAGCAGTGCTGTGGCTCCACCTTTCAATGTCGGTTAGCACTGCAACGCCATTGACCAGCACTGCGGCGGTGCTACCTTTCAATGTCGGTCAGTGCCGCAGCACCACCTTTCCTAATTTGAAGAATCTATATTTTTGGAAAGATTTCTAAGTGGCTAACTCTATAAATTTGAGGGTTTCCAGCAACCCTAATCAACACTCTACACATCAAGAAATTAGAGAAAAACACACAAAAAGAGTCTCAAAGAGTGAGTTGGTTGCAAGGAAGAGAGAAAAGTTCAAGAGAGAGTTTGGTGTCGTTCGAGTTTCCAACGTGAAGACCGAAGGACATATTGGCGGTTCCTCCTCAATCAAGGGCTTCTTCCTAGTAAAGTTTTCCTTTCTTTACACGCTTTCTATGCTTAATTTATTTGTGAACATGTTGCTTAAAGCTATAAGTGGCTAAACTCTTTAGTTTTAGGGTATTGATGAATTGTTTATCAAGTTATGTTGATATTGTAGACTCTTCATGGTTTTGTTGTAATGATTATGCTTTTCATTGTTATTCTGCTTAATTCTTGTTGATTGGCCATCTTCGAATGTCAGGTTAGATATATGGTTGAAAGATTGTATGTCCAACTATATCTATAACAATGAATTGTTATTAATCTATCATGAAAATAGTTAGGTTAACAATGATAGTTGCTAAAGACTATTCTTAATGCCATGTAATTTGTATTGGTTTCAAGAAATTAGTAATCAATTGAGTTGCATGAGAAAAGTTTGTTTTTGAGAGAAAATAACTTGAATTTATGTTTCTAAACTTAAGCATAAGAATTGAAATCCATGAACCCTAGAATATTGCATGATGAAATAAACAAGGATTCATTACCCTAGAACTCTCTTTGACCCTTGTGTTTCTTATTTATTTACTTTCCTTTTTAATCTTTTCAAAATCACACCTTGAATTCGAATCTTCAAATAAAATTGATTCAATTCTAGAATAGCTAAGTAACTTTAACCTTCACAATTAGATCCTCAGTGGAACGATATTCAGACTTAACCGTCATATATTATAACTTGACCCGTACGCTTGTGGTTAATAGGGAAAGTGTGCATCAAGCATAGCACTGCACTTTTTAGTCAAGCTAATCATCTCATATTGCCCAAATTTCTTCTTTTTAGACAAAACATCTTTCATGAATTTTGTATAATTGGGCATTTGCTCCAAAGCCTCACCAAATGGGATGTTAATGTGAAGCTTTTTAAATAGCTCTAAAAATTTAGCAAATTTAGAGTATTTTTTTCTTTTGGAACCGTTGAGGATGAGGTAAGGTATTAAGCACAAAAGGTGAAGGGTTAGATGACTTACTTGAAGATGTCGGTTCCTTTACCATTTTTTTCCTTTTCCTTCCCATTTTCTATAACCTCTTTGGGTTCATCTTCTAAGATAGGCTTATGAATGGCATCATTCATCTCTTGTGCCTTATTCTCATCATCAATCAAAGGTGTGGACAATGTAATTGTTGTGGCCTCTATAATGTCCTCGATCAATGTAATTAGTCGTCTCATTGTCACCTTGCTCCAACTCTTTTTAAGTGGTCATTTCCATAGGCTCATGGATGGCCTCATTCATCTCTTGTGCCTTATTCTCATCATCAATCAAAGGTGTGGACAACTGTTTTTGTTGTGGCTTCTATAATGTCCTCGATCAACGAATTAGTCGTCTCATTGTCACCTTGCTCCAACTCTTTTTGAGTGATCATTTCCATAGCGATGGCAGCTAAAGATGCTATAGATGGTGGATTCACTTGAACTTGGCCTCTTGCAATCAATTTAGGAAGAGCATTACTAAAAGAAGCCATTTGAGCTTTAAGAGAATTTACCTCATTCACCTCATACAATTTTGCGAATTTTGTGATAGTTGATGACTTTTCACATGATCAATTGTAAAATGTGTTGGCCAAATCTTCAAATGGTGTAGGCTTCTAGGATAGATTTTGTGGAGCTTGTCAATCTATTATAGAATAGTTGAATTTGCAACCAATCTGAATAGCCATGTTGCGGGCACCATTTCAAAAGGCCTTTGTACCTCTTCTAAGCCTCATATAGTTGTTCCTCTTCTTGTTGATAGAATGCCCCAATCTCCATTCTCGACCTTTGGGACTTAGCCAGTGGAAAATATTAATTCAAGAAAGCTTGAGCCAAGATCTCCCATGTAGTTATACTTTCCAGCAGTATGGTTTCTAACCAATCATTTGCTCAGTCCTGTAGAGAAAAACAAAAAAATCTTAGTTTGATAGCATCATTAGAAACTTCATTCATCTTTACCGTTCTGCATATTTTTAGGGAAGATCAAAGATGCTTATGAGGATCTTCAGTTGATCATCCTCAAAAAGCAAGCTCTCGAGCCATTTGAATCAACCTTGGTTTGAGTTCAAAGGTTTTGACATTGACGGGTACATTCACATTTTCAGGTTGATTTTTCGGGAGTATTGGTTGAAAATAGTCCCTGATTGCCTTAAATGTCTCTTCCACCATCTCTCCGATGGGATTGTGTTGAATTCTTAAATTCCTTCTAAATGTCCTATCAATCTCGGGATCAAGAGGAAGAAGATTAGTATCGTCATGAGGTAGAAACCGACAAATTAGCAACAAAATAATTTACACCTTAAATTAAGATATATCAACTCTTGTGAATATTAAGTAATAAAAACCATTGTTTGGATCCCTAGCATTAATGGTAAAAACTTGATGCAAGCCGCAAGTGCACGGGTCAAGTTATAATATAAGACGGTTTAAGTCCGAATATAGGATTCAATTGAAAACTCAAATTACTTATCTATTCTAGAGTTGAATCAATTTTATTTGAGAATTCAAAGTCGAGTTTGATTTTAGAAAACAATAAAGAAAGCAAGTAAAGTTGAAAATCAAGAGTAAAAGAGTATTTTAGGGTATTGAATCCTTATTTAGTCCATCATGCAACATTCTAGGGTTCATGGAATTACTTGTAAATCATATGCTTAAGTCTAGGAACATAAATCCAGATTATTTTCCATCAAAAATAATCTTTTCTCATGCAACTTAATTGATTACTAAGTTCTTGAAACTAAATTAAAGCATATGGCATTAAGATTAGTCATTAGCAACATTCATTATTAACCTAACTATTTCCATGAGAGATTAATAATGATTCATTGTTATAGATTTGATTACATATGCAATTCATCAAATTGAATATCTAACCTATCAAACATTGATGGCCCATCAACAGAAATTAAGCACAATAATAATGAAAAGCCTAATCTTTACAACAATCAATGAAAAGTCGACAATATTAGCATAACTTCATAAATAGTTCATCAATACCCTAAAACTAAAGAAGTTATGCTAATATTGTAGACTTTTCATGGATTGTTCATCAATACCTTAAAACTAAAGAGTTTAACCACTCATAGCTTTGGACAACACACTCAAGACAACTTTCAACAAAGAAAGAGTATAAAAAAGGAAAACTCTACTATTGAAAAGTCTTTGATTGAGGAGAAACCACCAAGACTTCCTTATTCTTCACATCAGAAACTTGAACGACCACCAAACTTTCTCTTAAACACTTATCTCTCTTCCTTGCAGCAAACTCACCCTTCGAGGCTCTTTATTTCCTTATTAGAGTTGTTGGGAAACTCTCAAATTATAGAGTTGGTCACAAACTAACCCTGATGCGCTCTTGGAGAGCGCTGCAACGCTTTGAGGCAGCGTTGCGATGCTGACCGTCATTGATGCCTAACCCCAAGAGCAGTGCTGCAGCGTATCGACGCTCCTTCAAAGCAATGTGATGCTCTCACAGCTTCCAACTTTTGATGCTTTAGGGTCGAGAGCGTCAACGGCAGCACAGCGACGCTCTCAACTATGCTGCCCTGCTTCTAGGGATCTCTTGCATCTTCTTTTGTTTTCGTCGGATTTTGGCTTGGTTTGGTCTTTGGATTTTGACACTTATTTTTGTCATAATTACCTGAAAAACCACTAGCAAACACATGAAATCTAATAAAAACATTCCTAATTTAAGAGAACAAAAGCTCTTTTTTAGTGTTTTTCAATAATGAAGGACATGAAAAAAGCTATCTAACGTGCCTGTTGTGGCCTTACATGGTAGGGAATATTCCTCCCGTCCAGCTATAAATATCGTGGCTTTGAAGTTGAGAAAACATATAATTCCACACGTATAATTCGATTGTTGATCCTCTAATCACTGTTCACACATTTTTCTAGGGAAAGATCGCCAGAGATAGAAGGCTCAAGAAAGTATTTTGGACATCTTGTCGTCCAACCAGTCACCTTCAAGCACATATTAAAGCAAGCACACCACCAGTCGACATGAAGCAAAATATTGCAGTTGTCGCCTACGCATTCATCCTTTTATCTTCATCTTTCTTTCTATTCTATTGTCTATTTTTGCTTTTAGACATTGAAATGTTTTGTATTTAACATTTTATAGTTTAAATATACATCATCATTATCATGAACTTCATTTTCATCCCTTTCACTTTTCGTTTACTTTTCTTTTAACATCTACCACGAGTAACTAACCTCATTGAGGGTTGGGTTGAATAAACCATCATTCCGACAAACACAATATAAGTCTAGGTTCATCTTGATTAGTGTGTGCTTATTTTATTGCTTGCACCTATCTGGCTAATCGATGTAAGTAGAAATGGTTAACTGTTTGAGAGAGTAAGTAGTTGTGGATCTCACTAATCAAGGTAATTAGTATCTTTAGAGATAAAGATAACCTTATGTTCAGTTAACCTTTAGCATGCATCATAGAAATATGATTAATGTGGCTTACTCACCAAGAGGTGGATTTGATGTTTAAGGTTAAGAACATAAACTGAAGCTTTCATGAATGTTCAAAGAAATGACGAAAGTTTATCTCAACACCATTTCTCCCAACTGCATCTCCTCATTTTTATCCTTCTTACTTGCGAATACTGCCATGCATCATACATAACCATCTTCACTTTCATTTACTTTTATGCATTTTGGTTTTAGATTTTACAACCTTCATCTAATCATTGTTCACATTCACAACAAAACTAAGTAGATCATCTTATTTGCGTGTTTAAAGAACAACATTAGTCTCTGTGTTTAACCTTAGAATTCATTGAGATTCCTGAGATACAACTCTTATTAAGTTTATACTTGGATTTCGTTAAGAGAAAACTTATGATTTTCAATAGTTTTGGTCCATAATTATTTGACTATATGCTAGACAACAAGTTTTTACCACAACAACTAAAGCATATTCTATCTCTTCTATCAAGATTTCAAACAAATCTTTTTCCTTTTCTTTCTTCACTTTCTTACTTTCTTCCTCCAATTTTCTTTTATTCATCTCTTTCATTTGATAGTTTAACAAAATGTTCAAAGTAATTTAATGCAATCTCTTTTTCAAAGCAATCATTAGAACTAGAAACAACTAAACTGAAGGCAAATTATCTATGATTGAAGTTTAAAAGTCTATAAGTGAAATTTTTTATGCGCATTTTCCGTGTTATCACAAGTGTATGGGTCAAGTTATAATATAAAAACGATTAAGTTTGAATATCGTTCCACTAAGGATCCAATTGTGAAGGTTAAAGTTACTTAGCTTTCTAGAATTGAATCAATTTTATTTGAGGATTCGAATTCAAGTTGTGATTTAGGAAAAACTAAAAAGGAAAACAAGTAAATGAGAAACACAAGAGTCACAGAGAGTTCTAGGATATTGAATCCTTGTTTAATTCATTATGCAACATTTTAGGGTTCATGGATTTGATTGCAATTCATATGCTTGAGTCTAGAAATGTAAGCCTCGTACCTGTCATTGGGAGAAGGTAAGAAAGAAGAAATTATGAGACGGGTATTGAGTAAAGAAATTGGTCGAGTTGCGTGGGAGCAAAAGTGGCTAAGTGTTGGCCATGTGATGGGGTGATTATGCGTTGAGAGTATGTCTCAGGCTTG
Organism: Citrullus colocynthis; assembly: GCA_031780015.1. Taxonomy (NCBI): domain Eukaryota; kingdom Viridiplantae; phylum Streptophyta; class Magnoliopsida; order Cucurbitales; family Cucurbitaceae; genus Citrullus; species Citrullus colocynthis. Next base: position 4,172,517 of record QLSR01000084.1, read on the forward strand.
ACGAGAGTTGCCGCTGGTAGCCATGCGTTGAAGAGGGTAGCTCAGATGTGAAGGAAGGAGGGTGCGATTGGCGTTGGTGGAAGTATGCGTTGAAGGCTACTATGCGTTAGAAGGTTGGCATTCCTATGCGTGAGATGGTCTATGCGTTGAAGGTTGATATGCGTTGGTGCATAGAAAAGGGGCCGAGAGGGCCATGCGGTAGTCGGCTATTCGGCGATGGGGCGTTGGGCAATTATTAGCACAGTAAGTTGAGGCTATGCGTTGCCGAAGCCATGCGCGGAAGGTTTGCGTTGGCTAATCTAAGAAGGAAGATGATGGTAGAGCTGGTGAGTCGATGATTTATATTGATATATAAGTGAGTGCATCGAATAATTAAACCCTCTTGGACATATTTTCGAACTCAGATTGATTTCATTTGGCAAAAGAACAACGAGGAGAGGTGGAAGAAGGTGTTTATAACGAATTCAAGTAGAAACCAGATCATTTTCATGGTAACATTGAAGCTGGAACTAGAAGCTTAATTGTTGTTGATAAATCTAGACATCATTCGGTATTTGAAGAAGAGTAAGCTGAGGAAGTTGAAGCTAGGACTGGAATTTTGAGGTTAGTAAGTTAATTTAATTCTTAGCAAGTTCCATGAAGGATGTTTAAGCTAAATCCGAGCAAAAATATGTTAATTTTAGGAGGAAGTAATCGGAGTTGAATTGCTAGATGATTCAAAGCAGTCGAAGTCATTTGGGAATAGTTCTCAAACAAAGACGAGTTATGGTATGAAATTTTGAGGTAAGTTAGAAAGCTCACTTCTTTACAAGATTGTAGAAGAGAGGAAGTTCTGAATTTGGCTGTAATATGATTTTTAGCAGGATAAAGAAAGAGTCAGAAGGGAAGGAAGAAAGTAGTGGCCATTAGGTGTCATTAAGACAATGGTATCGCTAAAGAGCTGGAGAGTGAGCAACAGAACGAGTGTCGCTAGTAACGCAAAGGGCTTTGCGTCTCACAACTCTCGCTGAAGTCTCGCTGGGTATCGCTCCTTAAGGTAATCTCGCTAGTCTTGTTCATTCTGGTCTCGCTAGTGCAGTATTCTGTGGTGTGATTTTGATGGTAATCTCGCTAGTGACATAGAGTATCGCTAGTTATGAATATTTTGGAAAAAGAGAGTCTCGGTGATGGAATGAGAATAGTATATAAATATGCATACTTAATGATTATGGAAAAGGAGTTCAAAGTAAACCTAACGTGAACAATGTGTTTTTACAGGCCAAGAAGAGCTCGAAAAGACATATAATTCGCTCGGGGCCTAAGACAAGTAGTGAATGACCTTCTATTTCATACAAGGATTATTTTTTAACATTGTGCGAGTGAAAACTATTATGTCATATCGAATCCTGTATGCGTGGTATCTAAATGCAACCCATGGCCGAGGGACCATGTGCGAAGGCCTATGGGAATACGATATATAATACATAGTGCTGAGGGACCATGAGTGAAGGCACTTGAGAAATTGATTGAAATGGATCCTAATGCCGAGGGACCTTGCGAGAAGGCATATGGAAAACCAGTACATGATAGCTCGGTGCTGAGAGACCACGAGTGAAGGCACTTGAGCAGTGGATTGATATGAAACTCAGTGCTGAGGGACAACATGAGAAAGCACTTGAGGGTTGAAACGCCGAGGGACGAAGTGTGAAGGCGTTTGAATATATGAATAATGGGAATTGGTTCATGAGGTTGAGTGCGTTGGGCTTTGCTCCGCTACCTCCTTGGAAAGATAATTGTGTTACTTTTGTTTAAGGGCATGGGTGACCTAGGAATCTTTACTTATAAAATATATAGTAGTTATTATGATCAGTATTAATTCAAGAAATTTAATAGTAATTGGAAAAACTCAGTCACTCACTTGGCTTTAGGCTTACGCTTTCTTATTTATTGTTTGTTTGTTCAGGTAGCGAGTGCGTCCGGGAAGCCTAGCCTACAAAAGATTCTCGTCTGGGCTTAATTTGCATCAATTCTTTGGGATAGTTGTAAATACTCAGTTTATGTACATGTTTTTTTCATACATGATCTTTGGAGTATAGTGAGAGTGGGTTTTGTACAGTGTATAGAACAAATACCTGTTATGACAATTTATGAGTTGAGCAACCTGATTTAAGAGGTTATGTTTAACTTATGATGTTTCGCTAGCGTATAGCTTGTATAACTGATCTGGTATTGATTTATGTTTCAAGATATATGGAAACGAGTGTGTGTAGGTTGCACCCACTTCTAGGTCGGGAAGGGAATCTGGGAGGGGGTGTGACAAGAAACATATATCCAAGTTATTTTCTATAAAAACAACCAAACTAATTAATTACTAATATCTTGAAATCAATATAAATTACATGGCATTAGGAGTAGTCTTTAGCAACTTTCATTGTTAACCTAACTATTCGCATGATAGATTAACAATAATTCATTGTTATAGATCCAATTAGATATACAATTATCTCAACCATACATCTAATCTAACATTCAAGGATGGACAACCAACAAGAATTAAGCACAATAACAATGAAAAGCATATTCATTACAACAAAATCATGAAGAGTCTACAATATCAACATAACTTGATAAACAATTCATCAATACCCTAACACTAAATAGTTTAGCCACTTATAGCTTTAAGCAACATGTTCACAAACAAAGTAAGCATAGAAAGAGTGTAAAGAAAGGAAAACTCTACTGTAAAGAAGCTCTTGATTGAGGAGGAACCGCCAAGATGTCCTTAGTCTTCACGTTGGGAACTCGAACAGCACCAAAACTCTCTCTCAAACTCTTTTCTCTCTTCCTTGCAGCCAACTCACTCTTTGGGACTCTCTATTGTATTTTCTCTGATTTCTCCTCTTTCTCTTGTGTTTAGGGTTGCTGGAAATCCTCCAATTTATAGAGTTGGCCGCCCAAAATTCTTTCAAAAATTATTGATTTTTCAAATTAGGAAAGTTGGCACCGCAGCGCTGGTCAATGGTGCCGCTGCGTTGACTGACATAAAATGGTGGCATCGTCGCGTTGTGCGTCATTAAATCCTACCCTCGATGTCAAGTTGCAACACAACGTCAATGCTACTACGCTATTCTTGATTGATGCTCTCAAGAAAAAGCATTGTGGCAGCGTCGAGGTCGTGACACAGTGCTACCCTGTCTTTGGCAATTTTGTAATTCTTGCCTCTTTTTCACTTGATTTTGGCTCGATTTAGTTCTTTTGGCTTTCAATTCTAGTTTTCTTTATATTGATCTGAAAACCACTAACAAACAAGTGAAATCTAATATAAACTCCCTTAATTTAAAAGAATAAAAAGCACTTTTCAAGCGCTTTTCAATTTTAAATATATAAGTCTATAAGTCATAGATTCATATCACTGGTAGATTTCAAAAATTTGATGCAAACCGCAAGTGCACAAGTCAAGTAATAGTATAAAACAGTTACTAACCCGAGTATCATTCCATTAAGGATCCAATTAAAGATTAATTTACCTAGCTATTCTATAATCAAATCAATTATTTGAGGAATCAAAATCAAGTTTTTGTTGTCAAAATCTTGAAAACAATAAAGAAAGCAAAGTAGAATTGAAAAATTGAGGGACAAAGACTTTTCTAGGGTATTGATTCCTTATTTAATCCATTATGCAATGTTGTAAGATTTCATGGAATTGCTTGCAAACAATATGCCTAAGTCTAAAAAATTTAGTCCGGATTATTTTCTATCAAAGACAATCTTATCTCATGGAACTTAATTGATTACTAACTTCTTGAAATTAAGTTAAATCACAAGGTGTTACGTTTAGTCTTTAAAATTTTCATTATTAACCTAACTATTTCCACGAGAGTTAATAACGATTCATTGTTATAAGTTTGGTTAAACATGCAATTCATCAAATTGAATATCTAACATAACAAACATTGATGGCAAATCAACAAGAATTAAGCACAATAACAATGAAAAGCATATTATGTACACCAATCCATAAAAAGTCTACAACATTAACATAACTTCATAAATAATTCCTCAATATCCTAAAACTAAAGAGTTTAGTCACTCATAATTTTAGACCACATGTTTGCATACAAATCTTAGCATAAAAAGAGTACAAGAATGAAAGATAAAGAAAACTTTGTTGTCAAAGAGCCCCTTTGTTGAATGAAAACTGGCAAGACCCCGTTGATCGGCACTTCAGGAACTCAAATGGCCTCCAAACACTCTCAAACCTTTTTCTCTCCTTTTTATAGTAAATTCACTCTTTATTCTATGAAATTTTGTGGTTGAGGCTGTTGAACACCTCCAAATAAATAGAGTTTTGTCCCCTTTATGCTTTAGATTTATTTCCAAAAGAAAAAATTTCACAGTTTTGGAAAGACTGGCGCCTAGGCACTCTAGCCTCAAAGTCGAAGCACTCAGGCAAGTGCCTAGGAGCTCTTCAGATGCCAAAAATTATAGCTCTTAGGTTGACAGCGCAAGGGCAGTGCTGCACTGCCCTGTATTCGGGTTTTTCCATTTTTTCTTAGATTTTTCGTCCGGTTTTGGCTCGTTTGGTTCTTTTTGTCTTCAAAACTTATCTTTTTCATAATTTAATTTCCTAAAAACCACTAGCAAATGCATCAAATCTAATAAAAATGCACAGAAATTAATAATAAATAAAGCACTTTCAAGTGCTTTTCAGTGATACATCATATCATTGATTGAGTCTACCATTGATAGAGTATCAACGATAGACTTTAACATTGATACCATATCATTGATACCAAACTATCAATAATATACCTCTATCAGTTATGGATTTTGCTATCAGTGATAGAAATCTTTCACTGATATGAATCTATCATTGATAAAAGTCTAGTACTATCGATAGCAAAATTTATTAGTAATAGACTCTATTGCTAATAGACTCCTATATCACCAGTAGACTCTATCACTAATAGGCTTCGAGAGATGGATCTAAATTTTGCTATCTACAAAAGATTTTGCATTGTGCTATTGATAAACAACATATTTATGCCACTTTTAGGCTTAAGTTTTAGTTAGTTTTTGTATGAATAGTTGAGCCTTCACGTGTTTTATGCCACTTTTAGGCTTAAGTTTTAGTTAGTTTTTGTATGAATAGTTGAGCCTTCACGTGTTATTTGTTTGAATTTCAGGTTTTGGCAATCAAACTATAATAGAAAAATTCACGGATGAATTGGAGCTTTTTAAACATTTAAATTAAAGTGGATTAAACAAGGAGTTCCAAAAGTAAGGAAGAAGAGGCAAAGTAATCTCGCAACGTTACAAAGGAGTGCCATGGTACTCTAGCAGTGAATCAAAGAAGGTGGCAAAAGGCATTAGCGCCTTAGCGCTCCCCTTAGAAAGATAATTCCCACGATGCTTTGCAAAATCAGCCAAAATTCTATCTTCTTGTCTCCTATTTTGAAACGAAGAGTTAGTCTAAATGTAAATAGGATCCCTGAAGTGTTTAGGAACCTAAATAGGTTAAGATTCGGATTGTAAGGTTTGTATATATTACTGAATAATAACTTAATTAGAATAATTTTTACAACGATAAATGAAGGAATAAATAGACAATAGACCCAACAAATTAAGAAAGAAACATAAAAGAAAAAAGTTTAAATTAAAAAAAAAAAAAAAAAAAAAAAAAAAAAAACAAAAAAAAAAAAAAAAAAAAAAAAAAAAAACAAAAAAAAAAAAAAAAAAAAAAAAAAAAAACAAAAAAAAAAAAAAAAAAAAAAAAAAAAAACAAAAAAAAAAAAAAAAAAAAAAAAAAAAAACAAAAAAAAAAAAAAAAAAAAAAAAAAAAAACAAAAAAAAAAAAAAAAAAAAAAAAAAAAAAATTAAAATAAAAAAAAAAAAAAAAAAAAAGCCCTAAACTTTACCCATTATGTCAAAAATACCCCTAAAACTTTCAAAAATTTCAAAAGTACCTTTAAACTTTCTAAAGAGTTAAAAAAATGCCCTTAGGTGGTAGAGTATCAACCAACTTGAGTTTGTTAACTGACTGACGGTAAGGGTATTTTTTAACTTATTTGGAAATTTTAAGGATATTTTTTAAACTTTTAAAAATTACAGGGTATTTTTGACAAAAAGTACAAAGTTTTGGGAATATTTTGTATAATTTATCCAAGGAAAAACTAGATAGGGAAAGATACATGAAATAATAATTAGAATTTAACACCCTCAAACTCAAGGTGGTAGAGTATCAACCAACTTGAGTTTGTTAACTAATAGAGCAAAAATGAAATTCAAGGTGGCAGATGACAAAAACTGAAGAAAATTTTCTAATCAAATCACCACAGATTTGAGTTGGAAACAAAGACCACAAAAAACTTCTGAGCTGGAAACATAGATCCTCATAGAAGATCTAAAACAAAACCCATGAAGAACTTCTGGGCTGGAAACAGAGACCCAAGAAGATTTTCTGGCCGAGAAACAGAGATCTAAAATAGAATCCATGAACAACCGATTTGAAAACAGAACAAAGATCCACAAACTCAATTCTAAAAACTGAATAGAGATCCACAAATGTAAATCTAAAAACAGAGGCTGAAACCCATAGATGAAAAACAGAGACACAAGTTCTAAAACTAAGAAACTGGTCTACGTGGATCTGCCTCCATCAATTCTCTTGATGGAGGCAAAGATCAAAAAGTATAAAACCCTAAACTTATGGCTCTAATACCATGTGAAATTTGTATATATTATTGAATAATAACTTAATTTGAATAATCTTTACAACAATAAATAGAGAAATAAATAGATACCAATGACCCAAAAAAATAGGAAAGAAATGTAAAAGAAAAAACTCTAGAAAGGAAAAAATAGATAAGGAAAAGATACATGAAATAATAATTAGAATAAGCCCTAATTAACTTTACCATAGATAAGGAAAAGATTCAAGAAATAAAAATTGGAATGAACCCTAATTAACTTTAACAAGGATATTTCTTTCCCTCTATAAATAGAACCATTTACTTCATTTCAAGGGGGAGCCGATTCAAAAAGGAAATAATTCTTGTTCAAATTCTACACAATTTTGAAGGTAAGGAACACATTCTACAAGTTGGGAAAGGAATTCAAGGCTTAGATCGTGGACTTCACGTCGGGAATGAGTGCAACATGCATCTTTTAAGAGTTCTTACTTCCTTTATTTTTTTTCTTTTCTAGTAAATTTATCATGGATTGTATGGAGTTTGAGTTTTATGGTGATATGAGTAGTAGAACTCCATAGTTAAAAACATGTTTTTGGATGTTTTTATATTGCAACACTTGTATCTATGCACTCTAATTTTAATGCTTCTAATACTTATACCAAGTACTAATTGTTTTGTAATTTAAGCTTTGAAGGTTGGAAAAGAAAAATTTTAATTTCAACTTTAAGTAGCATAACTAATAGATTAGCAACAAAGGTAAGGATATTTTATTGGAAGTTGTTGATTACTTAAGGGAGTCTTGGTTCTTGGGTGATAGCTGGAACAATCTACTCATAGTGACAAATAAGATAGATTGAGGATACTTTAAGGAGCAACCAAAGAGGGTTTTTTAATGTCTTGTTAAATTTAGGTTAAAAAACACTTTTGGTCCCTATACTTTCATGAAAGTAACAATTTGGTCCTTAAACTTTAGTTTGTAACGATTTAGTCCCTAAACTTTAGTACGTAACAATTTAGGCCTTGTACTTTTAAATTTGTAACAATTTAGTCTCCAACATAGAAAAAATAATCAAAATTAGATGTCAATTTTTATTATTTTATGATGTAGACTATGAATTTTGTAAAAATATTGAGTCTCTAATTAGTTTATAGGTTTATTTATGTAATAAATCTTATTAAATTTTAATACTAATTTCTACATTAGGGACTTTAATTGTTACAAACTTTAAAGTATAAGGGCTTAATTGTTACATAGTTGATATTTTAATAAATTCTCAAACTTAGCATGTTCTTCCAATCTAATTCGTTTAAATTACATTTAAAGCATGAGATTGGTTTTTGATTTTTCACTTTGAATATGGTCTCCACTTTAATTAGGAGTAGGAGGAGTATTAATTTAAATAAATCATCTTTAAAGGTTTAATTCTCTAATAAAACAAGTCAGAATTTGTTGCGTGGTACTTAACTAAATTAATGGTCCGATCCCGAGGATGATACTCAAACTCAATTACTATATTAAAACTTGACGCCTTACACTTACAATTGTACAATAGCTATATTTGCTAATACTTTGAGATTGATTGTTGTATTTGCAACTACTAAAAAATATCCATAGTGATAAGGAGAGAGAAAGTGGGGGAAGATGCAAAAGGGAGAGAATTTTATGGAGGTTTTTTTAGTTTAGCCCATTCTTTCTCTAACAATACATTTCATAGACAAATGTGTATATTCTAAATTACATCCCCTCAATTTGAACCATTTTCTTCCCACTCCGATCCATTTGATAACTCAAAATTAAGGCATAATGCTCCAACCAAAAAAGAAAAGTTATATAAGGTTTTTGACCTCTACTGACACAAAAAACTATTGGTGTATTTAACAATGCATTTCACCAACATAATATCTATCGCTACTTTTTTGCGTCAACATAAACCGTCAGCAAAAGACAACCGACATACTTTTGCCACACAAAATGGTGTTGTGATAGCTCTCGAAAAGAGCTAATTTTATGTCTCTAATCTCGCTTGCTTGTTTAGTATAATGTGTTTAAATGTCTATTTTTGTAGGAATCCAACAAATCATGCAACTCGAAGTGTCATGGGCCATTCGGGATTGATTTGGAGCTATCAGAACTGAAATCGGGCACCCGGAGCTCAAAGACGCAAAAATTACGAAAATACCCCTAAGAGCAGAGGGCAGCTACACTATGCTCTACGCTCAAAAGTAGAGAGCAACTTTGACGAGAGTGCAACGACGCACTCTCCTAGACCGTAGCACCACTCTCCAAGAGCTCAGCAACACTTCAGATTTTGACAAAAAGGGGAGGCGCCCGCGAGCACAGTGATGCTCGAGACCTACTCCGATTTCTACCCAGAGCGCAACAACACTCTGAGGCATATTTATATAATCTCTTCATTTTTTAAGGGCAAAAGGAGGCGGGATTTCATGGAGGCCAAGGAGTTGACCAAATTTTCTTCTTCTCCTTCATAATTCTACCCTTTTAGCTTATGATTTTGATTTTATTTTGGTTGTAGCCATGGATTGGATGTTCTCTTCCTCAATTTCTTTGTCTATGAAGATGTTAAGGTAAGTGGATTTCTTGTTCTTGAGAGTAAACCTATGTAGTTTCTTGAGACTCATTCTTGTATAAATTTCATATTATGATTGTTATTCTTTGAATCTTGTGTATAATTAAATATATGTTTTTGGATGGATTGACACCCCTCCCCTTGAATGTATGTCTTAGCTAATCGATATTGCTCGTGTGTTTCCTTCGTGTTCATCTATGTTGTGAATCGATAAGTAGCAAGGGTATTAGTATACATAGGTGTATTGGCTATCCATGAGCTTAGAATGTATAACCTAGGTTCAATGAAAATTGATTAATTAAGTTAGGGCTTTCCCATTAATTAATCGTGCACTGGAACTCTTACGCTTAATGTACATGTTCTTGGCCTTAATTGATAGCTATCGAACCCAATTAGGACTCAAGGCTTGTAGTTCAATTGAGGCTTAGGCTTTAATTGATAATTAGGGCGCTTATTTATCTTAATTGTATTGGCTGCCTGCCTATAACATTGACAAATTTAATTAAGTTAAATAGATCGGTGTGTAAACAAACTAATGTGTGTTTACTAAAAAATAAGACGGTGATAGAAATTGCATAGGAATCTGATTGCTCTCGAGAACTTGATTATCTTATCCCTGTTTACAACTCGTTGCTTTTAATTTCTTTTTCATGCCTGTTTCTAGTTCACACAAAACTCTTCACGTTTGTCGCTTTAATTAGGAAATTAGCTTGACGAAACAAAGACTAATGTCTCTGTAGTTCGACTCGGACTTGTCACTGTTGCTACATCATCGTAGTAATAGGAGTAAGATTTGGTATTATAAATTTCTTTTTATCGAATTCTTTTTGAGAATTTAAAACGACGCCCAAAAAGAATGAGCAATCACGTTGCATGGACATTTCTACTAACATAGAGGAAAAAGTGGGCGAAAATGACTTTCTACCTCTGCATGTTACGTGGATAGAAAGTTTTTCTGTTGATGCCATAGAAAATAGGAATGAAATAAATAAGTATAGACAAACTAGAAAAAAAAATAGTCTCATTATTGCCTTTTAGTGTGAACCCATCTTTCACACAAATATACATATATAATAATACGGGTGAATGTCATCATATCGATATAACTAAGTTATTGTAACCTATCATCATTATAAGTCATCATTATAAGTTTTTAGGTTGATTGATGATGATCTTACATGGTACCAAGTAAGAGATTCTCCGTCCAAAGCATTGTAATATAATTTTCTTCCTCAATTAATGTGGATTTCAAAAAATAAAGGACAACGTCATAACATTAATTACCGCAATCTAACTTAAGCTTTTGGATTGATCGATAATTTTACAATACAATCCGAAGCTTTATTGGAAGGAAGAGTTAAAAAGAAAAGGCTAAGTTTGAGAAGAGGGTTAATGGGATTTAAGAACGGTTCTTGGTGTTCATGCTCTTCTCAACAGACTTAGCATTTGCTTTGACAAATTCCTTGGAGTCTTTGGCAGTGTCAACCAACGTGTCTTTTGCCCTTTGGGCTGTGTCCTTTGCTGAGTCCCATGCTGCTTCAATTGCTTGCTTTGCCTTTGCTGAAACCTCATGTGCTTTTGCACTTACCATTCCTGCCATATCCATTGTCTTTTCACTCACCTGTAATTATATACACACAATTTTTCATCTTAGTAATATCAAATCATGTGTTTCTAACTCCAATCATTCTTATTCACAAACAAAGTTGATAAAAAATGTGTCATTTACAGTGATCAAAAATCAAGTACAGTTCGACATCGTTTACTCAGAGTAAACTATTAGTTTTATTCAAACTGAGTGGATATATGAGACATCAATTATTATCTCCCACCGACTCTAGCTTACTTCACAATTGTTGGACCAAAAAGAAAATGTTAAAATGACATTTTGGTTCCAGTATTAGATTCATTCTATGTACTTTTAAATGACTAATTTTAGTATTTGAATTTTTAATGAATTTTAAATTTAAGTCTCTATCTTTAATTTATGGTCAATTATTAAAAAGTAGTCCATTTTAACTTGTCTATTGTAAATATTGAAAATATGTGTCTTTTATTTTTACTTTTACTTGCATAAAACTTATTTATTATTATTTAACTAATTTTGATAAAATTAACTTTTTTTTTTCTAAGGTACAGAGATTAAATATGGATAACTAAAAGTTTGGGACTAAAATCCAAAGTGGTATTTTCCTCCTTTAAAAAAGGAAAAAAAAAATTGGTTCTATCCCTTTCATTTATTCATTTTTCACATTAAAAATATTAATGTTAATAAAATTTGAAAAACAAAAAATAGGCTCATGAAAGGAAAATTATCTTAAATGGCAAAATTGTTGAAAATACTTACAACTAATAGCAAAATACAAAGTCTATTTGTGATAAATCGCGATTATCGCAGTTTATTGCAAATAAACAGTGAAATTTTATTATATTTGTAAATATTTCTGTTCCTTTTGCTATATTTGAAAGGAGTTCATCCTTGAAAACTACTTTTAGGCCAAACTGTTCATTTGATGATTTTCTTCTTGTAATCAAAATACATTTTTTCTTCCCACCATTTTTAGTAGGTTCTTTACAACTAAAAACACATTTGAATTCTTATAAAAATAAAATTAAAAAAAAAACAATGTTGAGAAAACACAAGCATACAATGAGGTGTTTATAAATTTAATTTAAAATAGAAACTTGAATTTTTTTTTTTTTTTAATAAAATTCAGGTTTAGCTTTTAAATTTTGAATTGATGGTTAAAAAAATAAAGAAATAAAGATAAAAGTTTTAAGTAAATAAACATAACAGACAAAAATAGATAAGAAAAAGATTAAAGAAAAAAAAAAACATAATGAAATATTTGGAGTGTCATTACATGTTCTGCAGTGGAGTAAGCCTTATCTTTCATCATATTTTCACCAGGCATCATTCCTTCATTTGCTCCTGGGTTTATGGCATCTTTGGCTTCTGACCCATCTTGTGGTGATCTTGTCTGTGGGAAAAACACACCAAAAATGTAACTTTCTTAAAGCTAAGGATTATCACACCAATCTAAATTAATTTAAGATATTAGCAATCTTTTTTAAATCTCGTAGGACGCTTTTGAATCTCTATGCCTTCTCATTATGAATTGTGTAGTACTCTAAAAAAACAAATGAACGCTAGAAAAGTTCAAGAATTATCTGCTCTTTCTTGAGTCAACTTTCTCGACGTAAATTTTAAGATGATAGATCAATGGTCGAAAAATAACGTTTTTCCTTATGTTGAATCTAATTTGATAATTACATCTATTGGAGTATGATCAAAGTCTCACATTTGGTAGTTAAGGAAAAGATTATATTCGTAGTATATAAGCGAGTACACTATCTCTAATAATACGAAACCTTTTGGGGTGAAACAAAAAATAAAGTCATGAGTTATGCTCAAAGTAGACAATATCAAATCATTTTGGAGATATGTTGGAGAGTTCATTGCCCCTAACAATATCTTTCTTTTTTAAGTTTAAATACCATGTAAGATGAGCTATGCAGACATTAAGACAATTTACAATTTCAAATATTAAGATAATTTACAATTTTAAATGTTCGATGTAAATGTGAAGTCCTGTAGACAATACTTACATGAATAGATTTAGGGTTAGAAGCCAAAATGAGAGTAGGGTTGGAGGTTGTTGATCTTTTTGTAATTGCAGCAACAAACTTTGGAAGGCTTTTGAAGAGGGTGGAGCTTGCCATTTTTCTTACTTTTTACTTTAAAAAAAGTATATATATATGAGAAGAGAAATTTGAAGGAGTATGGAGAATTAGAAGAGTGGCAATGAGAAGTGGTAATTTATATAGAGGAAGAAAGAGGCCAAAAACAGGCTTTAAGTTGTGAAAATGAGAGCATTTTGCGCACATGATTGGCCTCACAATTAGTCAGCTGACCCACTTTTTTAGGGCATACTCTCCCAGGGCTTTTCTGGTCTTATAGATTTGTTCTTTTTGTTTTAATTCCTTTTAAAAACTTTCTCCACCAAAACAAAATTGGACTATAATGTCAGTTAAAAAACTGATATTATAGGAGTACGATGTCATTCAGGCGACCGACATGGAAGAAGGTGGTATTAAAGGTCTTCAATGTCGATCAATAGTCAATGAAAGGGTCAAAGAAAGAGAGAAAAAGAATATGAATGATATATGATTCCAATATGTAATAGTCGATTTTCGCCCGACATTATAGGTGACTTTAATGTCAGTTTTCGATTGACATTATAGATGACCGACATGGAACACCTTTACTATCACTTTCTTTGATGTCAGTCACTTGACCAACATTAAATGAGTTTGTCCGACATTAAATATCATTTCTTGTGATGGGCAATGACCGTCATTGTTGTTTTATTAAAAATTTTTAAAAAATTAGGAAAAAATACTTTTTTGGTCCTTGAGTTTTAAAAATAGGTGCATTTAGTCCTTAATATTTTAAATTGGTCAATTTGGTCCCTGAATTTTTAGAAATAGATTTAAAAAGTCCCACTCTAAATAAAACCTTTAAATTTAATGTAAAAAAAAAATTATAGATGCTTATGTGGGATAAAACAAAATTTTTTTTATTATTTCTCTTTCTTTTTCCCTCTTCTCTCTTATTCTCTATCCTCCCTCTTCCTCCTCTCTCTTCCTCTTCCATCTCCATTACTTGATGTTTTTTATATTTTTTTAAAGCCATCTCAATGGAAAATCCAAAGGGATGCCCTCTCCCTTGCTTTTACATCCCCGTTCTCTCTTTCACTTACTCCTCTACCATAAAACCGAAAAAAAAGGGTTTTTCCCAATATCCCAATATGAAGCAAAATTACAAAAAAATAAATAAATAAATAAATACTATGGAGTTCTTTAAATTCACATGAGTTGATCATTATATCAACAATCCCAAATCTCTGCAAAGAAGAAGAAACATAAAAAAGGGGTTTGTTCCATGGAATTAGTTGAGTATTGTGATTAATATGAGGGAGAGTTTGAAATGAAAGGTTATGAATAAGGAAGAAATACCCAATTGGGCGATGGGTGATGTGAACGGAGGAACCTAAATCATGTCATATGAAACATCATGAAAAACGTTAAGAATGCACAAAATATGCTATCGAGATTCACAATGAAAAAAACTTGCAATGATGTGAAGTCAAGTGGAATTTTTGAAGAATTAAGTTTCAATTAATGAACAAAGACTTCATGCTACTTCAAATGGGATATCATTTACTCTTGGATGGTTACAAATGCATGGAATATGAATGAAAAATACTAATCTCAGATTTATTATATTTATTAAATGTATTTTTCAGTTTTGAGTCATTTTATGTGATTTTATGTTACAAATTGATCGTTGATGATCATGGTCATTAATTATGAGTATTACAACATTTTAGATGTCTCATAGAATGTCTAGGGTTATATTTTGAGGCCTATATAGTGTCATGTAATTGTTCAAACAAGAAGACTTGGAAGAGATTTGGAAAATGTAGTAAAAAGAGCGTTTGAGCTTTCCTTTAGCCTTTTGCTATGTATCTTTTGCAATTCTATAGCGTTTAGATTGCATGTCCAGAATCATTCAAGCTTGACTTGATCGATCATGCTTGTGGAGTGATTCAAAGATCAAGGTTCGATGGGAGCTGCAAGCTTTGTCCGATTCGTGGTTTTATCTATTGTCTAAGTAATCCGTCATCTAACCATTCTTAGGAGCTGAGATAATCTTGGTTTGGGGTGTTTGAGTTTGAGATCTAAAGGTCTTGTTCGTCAACAAAGTTGTTAAATCCAAGTCCTCAAGGATTACATATCATTTGGTAAGTAATCTTTGGGGTTGGATAAGGGTTACTTTCTAGGTTAGACTTCTTCTCGGTGTGGGATGGACCTGCATTAGAAAAACCAGGAGGACCTTGCAAAATATTCCTATTGTTAGTATAAGAAAAGTTTTCATGGTTTCTTAAATTTGGATGATAATGAGTTGCAAGTTGTTGTTGGTGGCCTCTATAGTGTTCTCTATCAACATAATTGGTCGTCTCATTGTCTCCTTGTTCCAACTCGTTTTGTATGGACATTTTCAAAGCCATGGCGGTAAGAGATGCTATAGATGGTGGACTTGATCTTGACCTTCTATAGTCAATTTAGATAGAGCATTAGTAAGGGAAGCCATTTGTGCTTTAAGAGAATTTACCTCATCCACCTCATACAATCCGGCAGCTTTTGGAATAGTTGTAGAAGATCTTTCACATGGCCGATTTAATATGTAATGGTCAAGTCTTCTAGTATAGTATAGGCCTCTTGAGCATTCATAGAAAAAATTGAGCCTCTGGGCAGTAGCATCTAAAATAAATTTTGTAGAACTCGACAACCCATTGTAAAATAGTTGAATTTGCAACCAATTCGAATTGTCATGTTGAGGACACCATCTCAAGAGATCCTTATACCTTTCCCAAGCCTTATACAATTGCTCATCCTCAAGTTGGCGGAATGTACCAATCTCCGTTCTTAACCTTTCGAACTTAGCCAGTGAAAAATATTTGTTCAAGAAAGCTTAAGCCAAGATCTCCCATGTAGTGATATTATCCGGAGGTATGGTTTCCAATCAATCCTTTGCTTGGTCCTGTAAAGAGAAAGGGAAGAGTCTTAGTTTGATAGCATCATTAGAAACACCATTCATCTTTATCGTTCTGCATATCTCTAAGAAAGATCGTAGATGCTTATGAGGATATTTATTCTTTCTTCCTCTACAGGCAAGCTCTCTAGCCATTTGAATCAACCCCAATTTTAAATCAAAGATGTTGACATTGATGGACATGTTCATCATGCTAGGTTGATTTGTTGGTAGTGTCAGTTGAAAGTAATCTCGAATTGCCTTGTGTATCTCCTTAGCCATCTCCTCGGTGGGATTGTGTTGAACCCTTAGATTTCTTCTAAATGTCCTATCAATCTCGGGATCAAGAGGGAGAAGATTAGTATTGTCACGAGGTATAAATCGAAAAAATTATCAACAACAATAGAATACACCTCAAAGTAAGATCTATTAATTCTTATGAATATTAAGCAATAAAAGCCCTTCTTTGGATCTCGACAACGGCGGCAAAAACTTGATGCGAAAATGTCATGTTACCGCAAGTGTACGAGTCAAGTTATAATATAATACAGTTAAGTTTCGAATATCGTTCCACTGAGGATCCAATTGTAAAGGTTTAAATCACTTAGCTATTCTAGAATTGAGTCAATTTTATTTGAAGATTCGACTTCAAGTTATGAGTTAAGAAAACAAATAAGGAAAGCAAGTAAATTTGGAATACGAGAGTCAAAGAGAGTTCTGGTGCATATTAAGATTACTTCCTATTTGGCTCTACACCATAATCTAGTCTATGGTCTTCACTCAAATGGCTTCCCTCTTTGTCGAGCAAGGTGCTGCCATGAAAACTGTTGTTTCAAACTTCCATATCCCACCTAATTGATTACTAACAACTTGAAACCAATATAAGTCGCATGGAATTAGTTGTAGTCTTTAACAACTTTCATTGTTAACCTAACTATTTACATGAAAGATTAACAAAGATTCGTTGTTATAGATCCAATTAGACATACAATTCCTTAAATCATACATCTAATCTAACATGCATGGATGGTCAATCAACAAGAATTAAGCACAATAACAATAAAAAGCATATTTATTCCAACAATCCATGAAACAAACAATTCATGCACACCCTAAAACTAAAGAGTCTAGCCACTCATAACTTTGGGCAACATGTTCAAGACAAATTTCAGCATAGAAAGAGTGTAAAGAAAGAAAAATCTATTATAAAGAAGCCCTTGATTGAAGGGGAACCACCAAGATGTCTTTGATCTTCACGTCGGAAACTTGAACAGCACCAAACTCTCTCTCAAACTCTTTTCCCTCTTCCTTGCATCCAACTCACTCTTCAAGACTCTGTATTGACTTGTTATCTCTGCCTAAAGTTGCTGGAAACCCTTCAGTTTATAGATTTGGTTGCCTAGATTTCTTTCCAAAATTGCAGATTTTTTCAAATTAGAAAAGTTGGCGCCTCAGCGTTGATCGACATTAAAGAGTAGTGGCGTGTCGCTATGAGATGGCATCATTGCGTTGTGCGTCATCAATTCCTACCCCAACGTTGTGTCACAGCGCCGCATTAACATTGTTGCGCTTCTTGTATAGTTGCTCTCGGGAAAAAGCATCGTGGCAACGCCGAACTGGCAATGCAACGTTGCCCTGTTTTTAGGAATTTTGTGATTTTCTTCTATTTTTCGCTTGATTTTGGCTCGGTTTGGTTATTTTGTCTTTCAATTCTTATTTTCTTTATATTGACCTAAAAACCACTAGCAAACAAGTGAAATCTAATAGAAAGTCCCTTAATTTAAAAGAATAAAGAGCACTTTCCAAGTGTTTTTTACCCAGCAGTGATGATGAATAACTTGTGAAGGATCTGTTGGGTTTTATGTCCTAAAACTTGTATTTTGTAATTTTTTTGAACTTATTCTCAATAAAGTTATCATCGAGATTTATTCAATAAAGTTGTTATTGAATATATAAATTGCATTTATTAAATCCAATAAAGTAAGAACCCCTAGCTATATAGTGAATACTTATACTTTATGTAGTGACATAAAAGTGGATCAAGTATAGGTAATAGCCAAAACGGTCTATAGTATATGGATAAAGGTTTGGTACTTTATCCTAGGGACACTATCGATGCGGCCCACTTTGATTTTGATACAAATAATGTGATCCTAAATCGTTCATGTGGAGACATATGAGTGGGGGTGTCCTATGCAATGAGTTTGCATAAAACCAAACCATGAAATAATCACTTTTACTTTATAACACTATTTATTGTTAAAACTAATTATTTCAACATAATGACCTAGGTAACTCGATTGTAATCCTAAGCTAACTATGAACTCCTGTTTGTTTGATATTATCCTTTAATCTGCATGGGTGAGAGTGGCCAATTTTCCCCACTCAATAAGCCTCCCATTTTAGGGATAAGATCAAGCAGATAGCTGGGAACATAGTCCTACAAGATGGAATTCTCTCCTACCTTATTTAAGAATAGTAGAGAAGTTGTTCCTTTAAGTGCTGATTGTAGGTTTTGAACAAGGGGCCCCACCCTCTCATTGGCCTGAGAGGGACTAGGTTTGGTGGTTGGACCACAAACCAATTGTTCATTAGAGAATCAGTCGGACTTAAGGAACAAGAGGTAATTACAGTGGAAAAACAGTAATTTTGACCCAGTTGTAATTACAAACAACTTATGAAGGATCGATGTAACACCCTACTTCTTGAACCTAAGTACTTAAAGGGCTCGTAAGAAAAAGAAGTAAGACAAAAGGAGTGGAATTGGATCACAAGCTTGTGGAGTTGGCCTAGAAATGTTGCCAAAATAGGAATAAGTATGCATTGAACTTAAAGGAAAGAGAGGTTTGTGCTTAAGTATTGGATTAAGTATAAGTAGTAGATAGGTTTGGAAGATTTCATTGAGTGATCTCCGGATCTTGGAATTAAAGTAATTTTTAGAGTTAAGAATTCTTATAAGTAGAATAACCAGACAAGGAGAACGCAACTATGCTTTTAAGCTTGGAAGTATGATTTAAGGAAAAGAAAGGAAATCTCACCAAGTAATGGAAAGAGTTAAAAGCATAGCTGAAAGTTAATTGAGTTGGACGCATATTTGGTAAGTAAGAGACCATGTTGGACGCATGGTCAAGACAAAAAACGCATGATAAAGGTAACCATTGTGGAAAAGAAAATGGGTAAGTGTTGAAGTATTGTAAGGAAACTCGAGATCTCGGGGGAAAGAGGTGAATGCATAGGAGGTAACCCGAGAGCTCGAAGGGAAAGAGGTGAATGCATAGGAGGTAATTAAGGAAGGAGATGTAAGCTTGGCTTAAGTAGCACGTATGAGCAAGAGGACTAAAGTTGAGTAGTGGTGCGTTGGAAGGAAATCTAAGTCTCGGGAAGAAGGATAAAACACATAAGGTGAAATCAAGGAAAGATGTTATCGTAATTTAAGGTAAATGCATGACTTCCATCAAGGGAGATTTTGTTGAGTCTTGGATAATTTAGAGGGTTGAGAAGTAAGCCTAAAGGAAGGAAGCCGGAGATGGACGTATGCTAGATTTATCATTGAGAAAATGACTATGTATAAGGAAGAGGTTGGAAGCGTAACCTTGGAATACAGCTCAAGAACGTATAGAGGGACAATCAACGGATCCTTAAGGATGGAAGGAAGATCATGGACGAAGCGCGGCTAATGTGGCTACTAAGTTATTTCATAGCAAAGTAGAGATAAAAGCATGGAGTACAAACACATGAAGGAAGGTCTTGAGGTAATTTTGGCTAAATAACAGAGTAACAAGCATAGTCGAATGTTTGTCACTCAAGAAAAGACCTTGTAGCTGAAATATGGATATAAGGAAAGAAGTGATAGACGCATAATAAAAGGCACAGACGCAGTATTATGCGGTTGAGGCACAGACGCATGGTAGTATGCGGTTGAGGCACAGACGCATGGTGGTGCGGTTGAGAAACCTGGTCAAAAGTAGGAAGGTCGGGAGGAAGAAAAGAGAATAAAGAAGCTAAACATTAAAAAGAGAATTAAATGGACGCATAGGGGCACTAAGTTGGATGCATGGTTCGTATCTTGGAACAAGTCAAACGCATAAGATGAGTTTATAAAGGTTACGTGGTTTCGTTTAGACTTAATACTTTATAAGGAAAAGGTGTCGAGTTGCATGTCGAATGTGTCATGTAGTGTGACAGGTGGCAAACAAATGTCAAATAGAGAGGAGAAGTTGGTGACAAGACCTTCACCCCAAAGCTATAAATAGGACCTTGAGGGAAGGGGAGCAGATGATGATCCTTAAGTCTGAGTTCTTGAGAGAAAGGAGAGAGAGAAGACTGAAAAGAGTAATCCTTGCATCCGTAGTGGAAGTCTGCGGCTAAGAGACGGGATGTTTCTAACTACCTAGCTACCTTGCGTTTAACAAGTTGTTGGTACTTAGGAAAACCGAATCGGCTTTGCGTCCAACAGTACTACCAGAAGGAGGAAATTACCTGCCTGCGTTCAAGGTGAACCTTGCGTTCAAGATAGATCAAGGTAGATCGGTGCGCCCAAGGGGTGAAGCCAAGAGAGTTTGTTGGAAGGCTGCACCTTGCGTTTAAGTGATCAACTTTGCATTTAAGGTGTAGGGTTGCGTCCAATGGAGCTGTTTGAAGAGAAAATCAGTTGCTTTGCGTTCAAACTTGAAAACCCTGCGACCAAAAAGCTGGGGAAAGACAGAATTAGAAGGAAGAAAAAAGAACTTCCCTTAAGCAATTATTATGTGAGTGACACTTTTCTTTTTCTAAATGATTTTATTTAAAATGTTTAACCAGACTTTTTTATTAAATATAATTATATGATGATTTGAAAAGCATGATGGCTGCTTATACTTGATTTTATGGCATGAAGGCATGTTTTATCTGTTTTCCTCGAGTTGTTGAAAAACATGTTTATAAGATGCTATTTATTGAAAAACGCTCTGTTTTCCATGAAAGGTGTCTACAACGAACAGTTTACGCAAAACATATATGTTTCTAAAATATTTTCTAAGGGGCCCAATGCTGAGGGACATTGAGAAGACATGTAGGCAACCTAATGACTAGGGACCCAGTACTGATGGACTTGGAGAAGGTACTTGGGCATCCCGAGCTATTCCTATGTGCACATAGAGGTTTCGACGTTGGGTGTGTTGAGTTTTGCTTCACCTCGACTAAGGAAAATATTTGTTTTCGACGTTGGGTGCATTGAGTTTTGCTCCGCCTCGACTAAGGGAAATATTCGTTTTCGACGTTGGGTGCGTTGAGTCTTGCTCTGGCTCGACTAAGGGAAATTTTAAAACAAAAGAAGATTTGATGGGTTTGTAGACTGTTTTATTTAAAAGTCTTGGCTTATGTTTTATCTCAAGGCTTAACATGAGTTGTATACAAATGCTATGATTGAGCATAATTTGATTTCTTGAGTTATCTTTTTCTGAAATGAACATATATGATTTGACAAGGGTATTTAAACATGTATTTACGGTGGATATGATTTGACCAGTGTTTTATATGCAATGTGTTTAAATGTTTCTACTTTGATTAATTTTTGAAACAAAGGTAATTTTACAAAACTAGTCACTCACTGGGCAACCCAACTCATACTTTCCTTTTTTTTTTTTTCTATTTTTCCAGGTAGCAAACGAGTTCGGGGTGCTTAGCCTACACAAGAATCTTGTTTGGGCCATCTTTAGTGTTCAGTAGTTGGACAATGAACCTCACAAAGGAGTGAAGATTGCTATCCTCACACCTCCTCTTGGATTATGGAGGATAATCTGGGAGGGGGTATGACAAGTTGGTATCAGAGCATAAGATTTTGGGAAAAGAAAGTTATGTGTTGTGAGTTTAAAGTAAGGAAGATTATAATATAGTAGGTTTTAAGTTAGCAAACAGATGAGGTAGGCAAGCAGACACCGGAAAATTAATTAATTAATTCTCCCTCTATTTATTTACATAGATTTTATCCAAATAAATAATTAATTATTTGAATCATATTCAAATAAATTAGTTCTTTATATTATAAAGTTATAATTTGAATCACATTCAAATAAAATTTATAATAAATCATGCAATTAATTGTATCCAATACAATTAATATTTTCCCTCATAAATTTGAACACTTCAAATTTTTCTTTCAACATAATTGATCCTTGTTGATCCATGGTGAGCTAACAAGGGGACCTTATGGACCTACAGATCACAAGATCCAACGATGTGAGATTAATTGGCTAAACTGATTAACCACATTAATCAATATTCATTAACTGTGGGTACACTCCACTAATGACCCACAATTGCACTCTTCACACTGCAGATATATTTCTGTGTACATGGATGTAGACCAATAACAACAAATTAGCCCTTCACAAGCGTTTGTAACATCAGCTGGGTCAAATTATCGTTTTACCCCTTAGTTACTTCTAAATTCTTAAGTACCAATGCTCCTCTAATAAACAACCTGTTTATGGTCCAACCATTAAATAGAAACCCCTCTCGGGCCAGTGAGAGGGTAGGGCCCTTTGTTCAAGTCCTAGAGACACCACTTGAGGAAACATTTATTTACTTACCCTAAAAATGAGAATGAGGAATTCCATCTTGTATAATTATGTCTCCAACTCCCCACTCGGTCTTGTCTCCAAGATGGTAGGCATATTGAGTTAGCAAACGACCACTCTCACCCTTACAACTAAGTTGCCTAGGTCATCATATTGAAATAGAAACCTAACTAGTCAGCGGAGTTACATCTAGTGATTACTATTTCATGGTCTGGTCTTATGCGAACTCATTGCATAGGATACCCCCACTCGCATGTCACCTACACGAACACGTTAGATCATTGCGTTTGTATCAAATACAAAGTGGGTCGTGTCCATAATGTCACCAAGATAAAGTACCCAACCTTATCCCTATATTATAGACTTTTAAACTGTATCTTGAACATTGATCTCCATATGTCTCCACATATAGTTCAAGGCTCATAAAACTACTTAAGATGTTAGTTTATTGGATTTATGGTTATTAAGACAAAACAAACAAAAACAATCAGTAACGCTTATTAAAGTAACACATTAATAACTCTTTATTAATGATTTAATTCGGTCAAATTATTATATTTACAATCTACGAGTTTTGTGACATAAAATCCAACAAAACTGTTATTGGTTAGGTCGTATGGGGCTACATTATTGCTTAAGGGGGTTAGTGATGGTACATAACCAAAAATATCATCCTGTGATGGATAATTTTGTTCAACAGAGGGTGGTATAGGGTAATAAGGCAGTGGGGAATCTTGTGCTTGGTTTTATGGGAAGCTTGGTTGGTATGAAGAATTAGGGTTATTGGTATCACTTCCAAATTCACAATTGTAAATAGATTTTGGGCTCGTTGATAAACATATAGGGGTCTACATGCATCATCCCCATTAAAAAAAGCATAGTTCCTGATCATTTATTATCAAATAAGTAGGAACTCTAGATCCAAAATTGTATAAACATATAAGGATAAGGTCGTGATGGTTCGGGTCAACCCTACTTAGCATATACAACTTCTAGACCCCCTTAGATTACTCCCTTAGATCACCCCCATACAAATATGCGAGATATTTTATAAGTATATAATACAATAGTCATATATAGTAGTAAGAAGTAAAGGAAAGAAGAAAGAAAAGAAAAAAAAAAAGAAGGAAAAAAATATGTGAAATTTCATAGTTATTTTTTTTCTTTTTTTCTTTTGAGAAAGCACCAATTTCCCTTAAACTTAAAGGGGTTCTTTTCCAACGATTGACAATAAATCTAAGCATTTCCAGTAAAAAACTTCTCCCCCACATATATAAAAAACTAGTTTTCAACTTTCAATATAATATATGTGAATCAAAAAGGAAAAACCAAAACAACATTCATACATTTTTGTCTATTAGAGGAAACGGTAAAAATGGAAAGAAGTCTCTAAAAATGGGATCAATAGATTCTCTCTAAACAAGATGAAAATGGAACCCTCGAGTCTTTTAGTAGAAACAAAATGGAAACATGGATAATTGAAGACTAACTGAAGTTAAGGACTTGAAAATTTTTTGGTTGAGGTAAAATTGACTAATCAAGGTGAAAATGAAACCCTCGAGCCTTTTTGGTAGAACAAAATGAAAACATGAATAATTGAAGGCAAGTTAAGGATCGAAAAATTGTTGGTAGAGGTAAAATTGAGAGAGAATTAAATGAAACTTAATGAGGGACCAAAGAGACTTTTCATAGAAAGGCTTCTACTAAAGATTTGAAAATGTATTTAAAAAAGTTTAAAAAAAGAAGTTTTTTTTTTTTTTTTTTTTAATGAGATAGATTTGTCCATCCAAAAAGTTTAGGTTAGAATAACCATTTCCTAGAATAGAATTCCACCCAAAAACCCGAAAAAGATTTGACCCGAAAACCCAAACCCCAAATCAAATCCAACCCTAGTTTTGTATTTGCATCCGATAGCCTCGCTCTAGAGCAGAGACACCCTTTGGTGAGAAGGTTTCCTAGAGAGAGAGAGGGGGAGAGAGCTCCGGAGAGACAGCCATGGATGCTTTTAGAAGGCAACTGGACCAGCTAATGGGTGCCAATCGAAATGGCGACGTGCAGGAAGTTAGCCGCAAGTACTACGACCGCGATGTCTGCCGTATGTTCTTAGTTGGGCTTTGTCCCCATGAGCTCTTCCAACTAACGGTTAGATCAATTCAATCTTTCCTTCATTTCCCACCTCGTCTTTTGTTTAGGGATACTTTCTTTAGTCATAACACCTCCCGGCAACTGTTCTGGAGCTTTTCTTGGCTGGTTCTTGAGTTTTTGTTGGTTTAGTTGTTTGGAAAAATCTAGGTGGTCAACCGTCTAAAAATGGAAGGGTGGAGGGGGAAATGCCGATGATAGTTTGTTTGTTTTTTTTTGTTCTGGGAAATTGATTATGCTATCAACGATTTGGGTTTTTCGTTCTTCTTTTTTGTTAATATATTAAGTTATTTTTACAATATTTTAATTAATTCATTTTTCTGTTTCAGAAAATGGATATGGGTCCATGTCCGAAGATCCACTCCTTGCAACTTAGGAAAGAGTATCCTTGATACAGTTACTGGCCACTTCATTTGTTTTTAATAGCATTGTTGAAATTACTACGTCATATTTCTTTCATGCTACCTAACTATCGTGCTAGAGCCATGGAGCTGGTTAATGTGCTATCATAATTTTGGCTTCAAATTGGAATTTTTGTTCTGTGCTGGTGAATTAAAAAGTTTCTGGAAGGAGACCTATTCCATTCAGTCAACTTCATACTTTCTTCCTTTCTTCCTTTCTTTCCTTTTTTTTTTTTGGGTAAAGATTTACAATTTTCCATGGAGTGTAATCTATTACCCAAATTTGCTACATGCAACCTACTAACAAACTGAGTAATTAAGGCATGCCTTGCCTACAGCTTATAGATTCTACTTCATCGAACTTTCTTACTTCTTTGGAAATAGAAATAATACTTTGATTTAATGAAAAGAGTCTAGTACTCCAAAATACAAGATAGTAAGACCAACAAAATTATCAAGGATACAAATCAATTAATACAAAGACATAATTTAACTGAATAAAAGAAAACATTTCAGTTCAAACAAATGTCCTAAATGTAATAATTAGCAAAAGCTTTAGATTGAGAACACTATGATGAGGCAAAAAGTCGTGTTGAGCCCAACCGATCTGTCCAATCTAGCGATTTGTCATGGAAAACTCTCTGATCGCATTCCTACCAAATCTCAGATATTAGAACCTTCACTGTATTGGACCATAATATTTAAATATTATTTAGAGGATAATAAGGGGCCAGCCAAGGTCTGAGTGAGATTCTCCTTATGATAATAAATGACACCAACTTGAATGAGAGAATAAGCAGTCAAAAACAAGTCTTGTAAATCTTCACTTTTCGCCATACATAATGGATGAATAGAGGGAGAAAGGTAGTGCGTCTGTAGTTTATGCTGCAAAGTAGCGGAACAATTTAGAGTTTCCAAAACTTATTATCCACACAAAAGTATAAATATGCTTAGGACTCTTAGATTTCCACAGAGCTTGATAAACCTCCTTTTCAAGAGGGTAAGATGCAATCAAGTGTTTGGATAAGAACCTAACAGTAAATTTTCCTGAGGCATCCAATGACCATTGCCTCGAATCAGGCGTTTGAGATAAATGCTTGTTAGCCAAGATGCTCATTAACTGCTGTAAATCTGAAATTTCTTCATCTTTTAGCTGTCTTCGAAAGAGGAAGTTCCATGATTGGGTTTCTGAATCCCAATGACCAAAGATACTTCCATTTGCGAATAAAGCTATTCAAAATAGGCAAGGGAAGCTCGATTTGAGTGAAAAATCATTGGACCAAACATCAAGCCAGAAATGAATGTTCCTCCCATTACCTAACTTGAAGGCAACAAATGATTCAAACTTACTCCAAATCTTTGAAATGCTAATCCATGGGCTTCTTAAACTCAAACCATACTTCCTTGATTTATGGCAACCAGAGGTAATATTATCTTCTTCATGTTA
Source organism: Citrullus colocynthis (assembly GCA_031780015.1). Taxonomy (NCBI): domain Eukaryota; kingdom Viridiplantae; phylum Streptophyta; class Magnoliopsida; order Cucurbitales; family Cucurbitaceae; genus Citrullus; species Citrullus colocynthis. Next base: position 4,198,921 of record QLSR01000084.1, read on the forward strand.
GGATCTTAGTGCTTGTTATCATAACATTCATGGATCTCTGGCCTAAGTTGAATCTTTTAAACCATACGTTTCCTTCCATTGCATACAGTACTAGTCCTTTTGCGTAGCTTGCAAGCTAAATGCTTCTTGGTGAGGTCATAGCTACAATGATTTATTTCTTAATTATCCTCCCTCTTGAAGCTCTCCTTGGTGGAGGATCCCTCTCCCTCTATAAGTCAAGTTTCATATAAAAGAAAAATAAATTGTGTAGCTTGTAAAAATTTTGTTTTGGTAGTATATTGGGAAAACTTAAGCTTATCATTACCTAACATGCAACTAGAAAGAGTGAATTTTATAGTCCTTCTAGAATGGTAAGAAGTTATGAGTTCAAATATTTGTTGTATTTGTGAATGCACCTTGGCACTTTGTTACTAATAAAATCAGAAAAACCATTGCTCATGATGTGTATATTTTTATCTATCTAAATCTAAATTAGTTTAAGGAATTCCTAATACCATAAATGATTAAGGCAGTTAGGTGGAATTGGAAGATTTCGATTGTACTTCATTTGTGTTCCACAAATGTTCTTTTAACTCTTTTTAGATATGAAGAAGGAAAGACTAAAGGGATTCATAACTATGACCGGGACTTGGAGGATGTTATTGATCGTCTCATTATCGAGTGTGATAGAAAAATTGCTAGAGCCTTGAAGCGACTTGAGGAGGAAGATGCAAAGGCAGCTATTGCAATTTCTGTCTCTGAAGTCACCCAGGTACTTGTAGGGCATATAGTGAAGATGTAATCTTTTTTTTGATTTTTTTTATGGTGATTCATATATGTATTTTTATTTATCTGTTCAGTTAATTGTTCTTACAGATACCTGAGGTACTTGAGTTATCAAAAGAAATTAAAGAGAAGTTGAAAGAAGCTGACCAATATGGTATTTGCATTTCAATTTGTGGAAGAATTGGATGTTTTCTTATCTATTTCTTTCCACATCTAGATTGCTTTCTATTTTGGAAATAGTTAGAGTTATGTCAAAATGTCAATGATCCCCAATCTTTCATAATTCTCTCTTCCTATTACAAGTGGTAGATTATGTTTTTCTTTTTCAATTAGAACTGCATGTAGAAACAACCAGAGAGGTGGATGTGTTTGAGTTTTGCGATTGTACATATCTTTTTCACATTTCTATCTAAGGAGATATAGGTCTAGTCGGTCAATGCTAGCAAATGGGAATGTTTCATTTGTAGCCAAATGTCCATATGTGACATGGAAAGAAATGAGGTTTAATAAAGAAAAATGTATAACAGATGAACAAGCTTCAAATACTATCAATACTAAAAAAACATGAAACAGTCCAACAATAATCACAACTAAAGAGAGAGAGAACGAGAGAATGAGAGAGAGAGAGAGAGAGCTTACGAAAATTGGAGCAGAAAGAGATACCGAGAGAGAGAGGGCTTTCGGAAGAAGAAAGAACACCAACAAAGTGAGAGCTTACTAACAATTTAGGCTGCTATGAGGTTGTGGCGGCGATGAACTAGCAAACAACGAAAGAAGATTGATGGAAATAGAATTTACAAAAGGGGAGTGATAACTTCCCAAAATCTAGAGTGGATTGTCAGAAATTCTTCCACATAGCTATATGATTACCTCAAAAAGAATAAACCCTACTCATAGAAATATGCCATATGCATCCTTACTTGTACATGCACACAGAAATTTGAGATGAAGAACACATCAATAAAATTTCGATTGTGAAAATCATTTGGCTGCGTGTTAGTGAATACTCTGTGGATTACTTAGCTCTAAATGCAGCAATGATCCTAAAAAAGTCCCTATTTTGATAGAATTGGATGAATTTCTTGGATCCCCTTTCTTTTCCATGCTTGACTTGAAGTTGGGAGACCATTAAATGAGGCATAGAAGATGTTCACAAAATGACTTTTTGAACTCATGAGGGAAATTGAGTTCTTAGTCATGCTTTTTTGGCCTCACCAACGTGCTGATGACCTTCCAGATGCTAATGAATTAGGCGTTTTGCTCTTATTTACAATTTTCTTTTCACAATATGCTCTAATCTCAGGTGTCCTCTAGTGGTCCTCTAGCATTAGAAGAGGCTGTGTCCTCCGTCCTAGGCATCTACAGTGTCTCACATTATTTTGGACTTTCAATATGGGACAAATGGAAGAAAAGGCTGACCATTTGGTGTCTTTCATGGTGCTGGTTTTTTAGTGATATTTTGGTCTAGAGTCTAGATTTGCAAGCCTATTTGAAACGTCTCTGGACTGTTATTAAGGACTATCAATATTCTTTACCAAGTTGAAGAAGTCTTGCTTTGCTTATGGCAACATCAATTATTTGGGCCACAGGGCCTCTTTCGGGTGGAAGCTGATACGGACAAATGACAATGATCAATCATTGGACCATTTCTACGTCTCTCAATGAATTATGAGGCTTTTGGGTCTTATGGGTTACTTTCAACAATTCATGGCAAATTATGGAACCCTAGCAATGCCATTAACATAGCAACTCAGAAAAGGCTTTGCTACAAGGTTTCTTGGGGCCTGAGTGGTAAATATGTTCTCTAGGAGGGATACAATGGGAAATTGGGTAACTGAGCTAGTTAGTTGTATGTTCCTTATATGTTGTAAAGGGGACATGGGACAGTGGGTAAGGTATTGGTTACTTGGAAAGGACTAGTGTGTGAGGAGGTGCCTGACCCTCTCGAATTGGCTAATAGAATTATGGGTGACCTTCCTCTACTTTTCTTAATATTTGTAAAAAACACTCTCCAATACCTAATGGCACAGATGTTAATACTTATGTTTGAGGTTATTATTTGTTTTTGTTACATAAATTCATAATATTGTGTTGCATGCACACATGCAAAACTTGTAAAATGACAGCTGAAATTTCTCTCTCCTTCCCTTCCTTTTTTTGGGTGGCTTTATTAGGTATTTGAGATTCTGAAGTTAATTTTTAATTTAATTGATTGCATCGAGTTTTATGTCCTTATTTTTATTGCAGATCTGGAGGGCAAAACAGATCTCAAAATTCGAGTTTTGGAGGTTGTAGAAGAATTGAGGACCAAACGTGCTGACAAACAGGTACATCCTCTAATAATTTTGAATAAAAATAGTTGAACCTTTTGATATCTATGTTTATAATTTAAACCATGGTATATGTTTTTTCTTTCTTTTTTTGTTTTGTTAACATTCAATGCGAGTTATCTAACATTTAAATATGTATTTTTTGACAGTCCATGCTTCTTTTAGATGCTTTCAACAAAGATAGGGCATCTTTGCCTCAACCTCTTCCGAACCCACCACCTCTGGCTCCTCTACCTGTTGTCGCTCCTGACCCTCGTACACAAGAGATGATAAATGAGAAGTTGAAAAAGGCCGAGGAACTCGGTAAGTTTTGTTCAACAAACACCAGGTTATATTGTCAATTTACTTTCTGAGTAAAGTATGTCATAAATCGTCTTCATTGGGTTTTATTTATTATCATGTTTTTTTGGTGAAATGATTGATAATTTTTGAAATGTAATTGTGTGTAGGATTTAAATAGTTGGTCAACATGTTTTTCAGTTTGTTTCTGTTGCATAGGGAGTGGAAGTTCATTTTTCATTTTTTGTAGTTCTGCTAATTAGGAGTGTTAATCCATATTGTTCTCTCCTGCAGGTGAGCAAGGAATGATTGACGAGGCTCAAAAAGCACTGGAGGAAGCTGAAGCACTTAAGAAGGTTTGTCCCTGATTCCTTAGCAATGATAATATAAATTAATATTTTCTACTTATACGGTTGTATTTCTTTTTAAAGTCTTATTTGTAATCGTACTTATGGAATAAACTGTTATTTATGGTGGTTATTCTTTTGTTCAATTTTGTTCAATTTTGTTCAGCTGCCTGCTAGGCAGGAGCCAGTGGTGGATTCATCCAAATATACAGCTGCTGATGTGCGAATTGTGAGTCAACTTTTTCTTGTGAATCCTCCTCATCTCTTTGGCAAAACATGATTTCTTTATTTTCGACTTAAAAGCTAATTTAGTATTTAAAATATGAAATGCAAAAGAAAAGAATATTTATGCTTGCCGTGGCAGAAAAATTGAGGCTATTTCATATTAGGTGTGATTCATACCTCAATGGATGTACCTGATTAATGGTAGTAGGATGAAATTTCTTGCGTTGATATGGCTTTTCATGTCATCAATGCAATGGTTCTTATATATCAATATATATGGAATGCTCTTGGAATGAGAAGTATATACCTTGAGAAGTTTATAGAATGCATCTTGAATTAACAAAATTTATGTTAACATTCACGTATTTGGGTTTATACCATCAATGGTTGTCGAGTCCATGCAAGAGGGATGCTAAATTCTCTTTGTGGGAACGGTTGATGTGGGGAAAGGTGACCATCTTGTGAGTTGGGAGGTGTTGTAAAAGTTGGTGAACATTGGCAGTTTAGAATTAGGGAATTTAAGGGCTTATAACAAAGTCCTTTTGGCTGAATGGCTTTGGCAGTTCTCGATGAGTCTACCATGTGGTATAGGATTATAGCAAGGAAGTAGGGTTCTCATCTTTTTTAGTGGATGTCAGGTGGGGTCAAAAGGCACCTACAGAAACCTATGGAAGAAATAGCCAATGAGCTTCCATCCTTTTCTCATATGGTTCTTTGTTTGGCAGGTGATGGGAAGGAAACATATTTTTGGGAGGATAAGTGGGTAGAGCTAGACCCATTTGCTTTACATTTTGTTTGGGAGGATAAGTGGGTAGAGATAGACCCATTTGCTTTACATTTCTTCGTTCATATCGCTTGAGCTCTATGAGAAATTGCTTGGTAGCTTCGTTCTTTTCAGGAGCTCTCCCTCTTTATTTCTTGGTTTTTGTCGCTTTTGTCGTTGGTAGGGAAGTCTAAGTTTAGACTGTGGAGTGCTGACTCTACTGGGGGCTTTTCTTGTAGCTCATTCTTTGTTTGTTGTTGATCCATGTTCTTCTAGTGCATTTGTTTTGTCCTCTTTCTGGAAGGTGAAAATAGCCAAGAAGGTTAAATTCTTTATCTAGCGAACTATCCATGGAAGAGCTAGCACTTTAGATGGGCTTTTGTGGAAGTTGTGTTCCTTGATAGGGTCGTTTTGTGGTGGAAACGAAGGAAAACCTAGATCATATCCTTTGGAGCTGTAATTTTCCTCTGTTTATGTGGAACTACTTTTTTTTTGTTGAGTTTGACTTCTAGGCTGGGTAGTAGTTAGAGAAGTTACAGGGAGATGATCGATGAGTTTCTTTGCCATCCTCTGTTACAAGATTAAGGGAGGTTTTTCGGACAAGTGGGGGTGTGCGATCTTGTGGGGTTTGTGGGGGAAAGAAACAATAAAACCTTTTGAGGCATTGAGAGGGGTACATGTGATGTTTGGTCCTTGTTAAGTTATGAATTTCTCTTTGGGCGTCATGACTCAATCTTTATGTAGCTTCATGGTAGCACTTATATATTCTTATAAAAAATTGTTAGCACTTATATTACTTGACCATTTCTTAAGTGGGACCTCATCTTGTGGGCTTTTTCTTGGATATCTTTGTATTCCTTCTTTTTTTCCTAACGAAAGTTTGGTTCTTTATCAGGAAAGAAAAGCTCTCCTAATTTTCAAGAAGAGCCAAGTTATAGGAGATGAAATTAGTAGATGATTTACACCAAGATAAACAACATAAATAACATGATCCAAGAAAACTTCCCAATTATGCCTCTTTTTCACAAATATTCTTTGGTTTCTTTTATTTTGAAAGACTGAAAGGAAAGCCCTTACAATGTGAAGCCACATGATATGATTCATCTCTCAAAGGAGAAACTTGACTTTTTTTGGATAATGGCCATTCCAGATAGCCTTTGTAAGGATTGGATCACATAAATCTTTCTCTTTCTATGTGTCAAAGAGAAGAGATTTTATGGAGAAAGGACCGTTATTTTCAGCCACCCACACCCACTTGTCCTCTTGGGATGTAAGATGCGAGGGTGAAAGAACATCCAATTCCATCTATTCTGGAATTTCCTCATGTTTAAGATTTTTGTGAAGCTTTAAATCCTAGAAACAAAAGATTAGTGCTCCATATATCCTTCAAAGCTGCTTCTTTTTGTAAAGTCAAGCTAAATGGAGGGGTCCTTCCAAAAAAGGTAATGCCTCATTTTAAAAAATGCTCCTCCGAACACCATCAGTCATCAAACCATGCTTTTTCAAGATGAATTTCAATGGTCCATTGGTAGAATTACGGGATAAGCATTTAGAATTGAGGTCTATATTTTGCATCAATAAGTCTTCCCCAAAGAGCAACATTTTCATTGTTATTATACACCAAAATTCATTTGGTGAAGAGGGCCCTATTTCCATCCCTTAAAATGTGAATGTCGAGACCTCCATGGTTCAGGGAAGGATGGCATTTTCGTAATTTATAATTCAGAGGCCAGAGGCCTCTTTATCACCCTTCCAAAGAAAGTTCCTAAAATTGTTTTCCATGGATTGAGCAGCTTTGAGGAGAGTAACTCTACCTACCCCCTTTGCAATAGAGGATGAGCAACTTTGGGTTGATGAGTAGGTTAACTTTGATCAGATCGGTGCTAAGTGGTATTCCTGGGTATTTACTTTTCCCTTTTTCGGGTTCCTAGTTCGGTTTGCAGAGTTTAGATAAGTTCATGAGGGACTTTTTGTGGGATGGGATGGATGAAGGGAAGGGTTCTCATTTTGTTAGTTGGGTGGCGGTTGGGCGACCTGTGCATCATGGCGGGCTGGAGATTGATAACTTAAGGACTTGCAACAGAGCTTAGTTGACAAGTGGCTTTGGCGCTACGCCCTTGAGCCTTCGGTTTCGTTTGAACTTGCTACTTTTTCTAATTTTGTTCGGTGTGTGGTGGGGGATGGTAAGGACACGTATTTTTGGGAGGATGAGTGGGTGGGGGATAGTGCTATTTCTTCTGTTTTTCTGCATCTTTATCATTTATCTTCCTTTAAACGACAATGGTTGCATTTCTTCTTTCTTTGTTGGAGGCGTGCATGTTTAGGGAGGGATAAGGGATATCACATTTGAAGCCCGAATCCTAGTGATGGGTTTTCTTGTAAATCCTTCTTCAGATTGTTATCGGGTCCCTTTCTCACTAAGGAGTCTATGTTCGACGTGGTTTGGAGGATTAAAATTCCTAAGAAAGTCAAGTTTTTTTATTTGGCAAGTGTTGCTTGGTCGTGTGAACACTCTTGATAGGGTTGTTAGGAGTAGAACTTCGCTTGTGGGGCCTTTCTACTGTATTCTTTGTCGGAAGGCAGAGGAAGATCTGAATCAATCTCCTTTGGGGCTGCCAGTATGCAAGGACGATGTAGAGTCTCTTCTTGCAAGAGTTCCATGTTAGCTTTGCTGGGTAGAGAAACGTTCGTGCGACGATCGAGGAGTTCATCCTCCATTCGCCTTTTAGAGAGAAAGGCTGTTTTTTTGTGGCTTGCTGGGATGAGTGGCAGTTGTTTAGATCATTTGGGGGGAGAGGAATGATAGTGTTTAGAGGTAGGGGTAGGGACCCTTGTGAGGTTTAGTCTTTGGTGAGATTTCATGTGTCCCTTTGAGTTTCTGTTTTGAAGCTTTTTTTGTGACTATTTCTTAGGAAACATTTTACTTAACTGGAACCTCTTCTTTTAGTTGGGGTGTTTTGGTGGGCTTAGAGACCCAAATAAGTGTTTGGTCACTTTTCAACCCTGCAACCAAACCTCTGAGCAACAGATTCAGGCATAGAAGGCTCCAAATTCACCTCGATGGCCTCTAATTTTGGCAATCTAGGTTCAAACCCGAAGTTTTCCAAACTCATGGAAAATATTAAACAAAAATTTAAGAGCCCCCAACTCAAAGAGAACAAAAGAATCATGTCTGAAATTGAAGGTGACAAATCGAAAAGGACCCTTTCACCCTTCACCACTTGAAAGCAAACCACCTCTTCTGCTTGAACATAAGCCTACTAAATCAGTTCACCACAATATTGAGAAGAAAAGGGGATAATGGGTCACCTTGGATGCTACCCTACCCTGAGGCCTTCCATGGATAATAATAGAGCTTTTTTTTCAATGAGATACAGCACTTATCCACATAATTCCAGTGGCCAAAACCCTTTGCGATCAAGATTTTCTACACACCCGCACCCACACAAAAAAAAAAAAAAAAAAAAAAAAAAAAAACCCTAGCGACCTTGTCAAATGCCTTTTCTATGTCAAGTTTGACCATAACCCCATTCCCCTTTTTCCAAAACCATTCTTCATTAAGCTTATTTTGCATAAGGGAAGCGTTGAGGATTTGATGCCCTTCAATGCATGCTGAACTTGTAATAGTGTGAGGGGGCTTTTTTAAGTTTTTCAATAATCTTGGAATGAGATTTATAATATCGCTCTGGAGTCTATTTTAAAGCTCGAAGCATATAAATTTGTTTATGCCTTGTGTAATGTAATCTCCCTTGTTTTGGATTTACCCAGACGGATCAAAAGCTGCGTGTGTGTGACATCTGCGGGGCATTTTTAAGTGTTTATGACAGGTAAATTCAACACTACAAATTATAGTTCTTTTGATGATCTAAGCTTTCTAAGGAAAATGTAAAGTTAGTCTTTGGGGTTTCCAAGTGCTCAGTTTTGACCCGACAATTATACCTCCTTTTCCCCAGCAGGCTTTTGGGCCCAGTTTTACGAGGATAACTTTTCCAGCTAAAGACTGTGCGTTATTTCTGTTTATATTTGTGGATCATGCTATTGTTCTGAGAATGTTATGGGGAACCATGCATTACATATTTTTCCTTCTAATTTTCAGAATGAATTTAAATTCATGAATTTTTGTTTTGAGTGTTAGACCATTTTAATTTCTTCTTCTTTCAGTGACCGTCGTTTGGCAGATCATTTTGGTGGAAAACTTCATCTCGGCTACATGCAAATACGTGAAAAGTTAGCAGAGCTTCAGGTTAGATGATCTTATTCATGTTCTTGTTATTAACCATTTTTGGTTCTATATGCATCATTCTAGCGGGATAACAAAAAAGAGAAAAAAGATTGTCTTTATTTTAACTGTTTGACTCGAAAATGTGTTAATGGTTAGTTACTCAACTGTTGGGTGTGTTATGTATTGACCTCAAATGTTTTTGGAGTTGTGTATTTAAGTTGGTACTGTGAATGGGTTCAGGTGCTGCTATATGTTTCAAATTCTACCATAGAGATTCTGAGTTATTACTTCTTCTGTGAGTTTTCCTTTCCTTAAGAGACAAATGGGTTTTCCTTGTGTAACACATTTTTGTGATGGATATGGTAAAACTTTCCTCTGAGGGCATCCGTCCTTCAATTATGTTGCTCCAACCCCTTTGAGAATATTTAGATGGCCCTTCATGTTCTCGTATTTGTTAATATATCATAGTACAGTGCACCTGACCAACTAAATTATGTGATGTGGGGTTAAAATTAGAGATGACAGGAAAACAGATCAATTTATGTTGAGAATGGTATGTCAGTACTGATGAATCCATGTAAAGGACCATATTGCCAGACTTCATCAAGCTTGGATATTATTTTACGGTTTACTTGATGTGATTGTTCCGATGGAGTCTATTTCTTGAGTGGCGTTGGTGGAGTGGTCAAACCACAAAGTAAGTGCAAGTTTCTGATTGCTGGTGTTTTCTCCGTACTAGCAAGTGGGGAGTGGCCAAGTAGCCTGTGTTGGCAGAAAATGTAAACCCCTGGAGCCAATAAAAAGAGAACTAGTCTTTGAGAAATGTATTTTTGTTTTCTGTAAAAAACAATTTCATTGAGAAATCTTTATCAGAATGATGTAAAAAGCTGCAAAAGAAAATTCCCTATAATTTTCTTTTAACAGAAAAATAACGACCAAACTAATGCCTCTAACTAAATAAGAGCTGTTAGCAAACTGAGGATAAAATTCATGTTACCCTAAAATCATCCTAAGTTATTATTCCAGCACTGAAAAGAACTTGCTCAGGCAACAAAGCCTTCTTGGTAGAAGGTAAGCTTAACAGAATTTATAGTCTTGGATTTAATTGTAATGCAACCTGTAGTTTCTGGGTTTAATTTGTTTAGGGATGGTTTATGCATTTTTCAATTGGCTATTAGTGCCCCAGTGGAGATGTAATGGAGTTCTCTTTCTTTCTTTCGTTTTTTTTAATCCTTTTATTATATATACATATTTATTAAATTCTATGAGAAACCAAACCTGTCATTGAGAATGTGGAAGAATACAACGGAAATGATGTTGATATGATGTTACTTGCCATTGAATTACCATGATGTGTGGTTTCAGTTGTATTTCTTGTCACTTTGTTAGGAAGAAAGAAACAAAAGCCGCAAGGTTGATCGTCATGATGATCGACGGTAAATGTTCTTACACTTGAATCCTTTTAAGGTTAAAATACAATTTTGATCCCTAAATTTCAGATGTTCAATTTTACTCTCTTCCTTTCCATAGATCTTAATATTAGTTCATGCTGTTAGTTTATTGTTGATCTTTTCCAAAAAAAATTAGTCTCTGATAGCATTTTTTTCTTTTTTTATTTTTTTGAAAAGGAAATGAAACTTTTTACTAAGAAAATGAAATTAGGCTAATGCTCAAAGTCAAGATATATAGATTAAAAAAAAAAAAAAATACTGCATACAAGAAAATCATTACATAACTAAACAACAACATTAGATAACTAAACAACGGGACAAAGCTAATAACTGAAGGTCAAAGCTTAATGATGTTCTAAAAAAAAGTCCAAACAATGATAAATATCTTGAATTGAGACTCCTTCGAAGGATTTAGAGAGATGACATGAAGAAGCCTTTAAAAGAGCCTTTATAAATTGTAAACACATATTTGCATAGCATCTTTTCTTGCATAAAAATTATTACTATTATTTAATCAATCTCGGTAAAAGTTCACTTTGGAGGACTAAATTTAAGATTTATTGGAAGTATCGGGACTAACTTTAAGATTTATTAAAAATAAAAAGAATAAAATTGGACAAAGCACAGGGATTAAAATGGAATGTATCACAAACTACAAGGACCAAAATGGTATTAAACTACCAAGACTAATTTGTCTTTTACAGTGATACGTTGTTCATTATCTAGATGCTTTTCTTTTAGATCAAAGGAGCGTAGTAGAGAACCTGATAGAGAACCTAGTAGAGATCGTGACCATGGTGATAGTCGTGATCGTGGAAGGGATAATGATCGTAGGAGCAGGGATCGTGATAGGTATCATGATCGGGATCGTTATGATCGAGAGCGCAACAGAGACCCAGATCGCTCTTATGATTCTAGAAGTCGTCGCCGTTCACGCTCACGATCAACAGACCGCGAACGTGCAAGGGACTATGATCGCCACAAGTACTGTTTAATGACCATATCAACTTGTGCTACGTATCTTGTGTCCTTTCTTTGCCCATTGATCATATTTCACTCGTTGAGCAAAATATATCTCCACTTATACTTCATAAACATTAAATGCATATATTTTGCAGTTGAACAGTCTTGAGTAATTAATTCACCATCGTTCAGAAAATTGAGATAGTAAGACAGTAATTATAAGTTTCCTTGGGTTCGAATCATATTGATCACATCTATCAAGTTTTTTCGATACCCAATGTTGTAAGGTCAAATAGCTAGGAGATAGTTGATGTGCATGTAAGTTGGCCTGAATCTTTATGGTTAGAAGATAATGATTTAGAGTCTTTAGACCTCTTTAATACATATTATGCATCTTCCCTCTTTTAAGTTGTACTGGGGATTGGTAAGTAATAAGTACTCTGCATCTGCCTTGGTATTTAGGAATTAGGAACTTGTATACCCTTTTCTACCTGCTTAGTCCATGAGTTCCTTAGGTTTGATTGGATTTCTCATTAAATCTTTAACATTTATGTTGTTCTTAATTAAATTTTAAATACCACATGCAGATCACGAGTGACTCTTCTTTTTAGTATAGTATGTAGTCAGTTTGTCCCTTTTCCCCTTGTACCATTTCCCCCCTCAATTCTTATGGATTTTCATTCTTTGGGCAGGCGCCGTGACCGGTACTAAACAGCTGTGGATCCAATGGAAGTGAAAGTACAGGTTCACATCCTGTGTTTCTTCCTCTATTTTGAGTGCAGTTGGCTGTATCTTCTCTAATGATTTTATAATGACTGCCAGAAGGTTATGTTGACAATGGTTTTGAGAGGTATGGTTGTACTGATTACTGGAATTTTATATGTAGCTGTTAGTAGAGTAGTTCCTTGAGGTCTTCTTTTGAAATATAAACTAAGGTTATGATGGGATACATCAATTTTTCATACGATCATTTTGGAGACTTCATCACAGGATGTAAGTTGGTAATATTTGACCTATAACTATTGACCAATCACCGTTTCATGTATTAAGAACCAATAGGCAGGCCTGATGAACGATTCTTTTCTTCTTTACTGTTCTCCCTTTTCCATTCATGTTTATGCAGTAAATGTTTTAAATGGTATCTGACTCACGTTCGAAGAATTGTTAGGAAATTACTGCCAAGTTCTGGAAAATCGTTTATTTGACTCATGTATTAGTTCTCGAATATTGTCTAGAAATGGAGAATTAGAAATAAAGAAACAGAAAATTAATTGAAGGGGGGTACAGTTTGAGTTTGAGTTTTTGAAGTAATGTGCAGTAAGCATGGAATTGAAAGGTACAGATTGAGTTGCAATAAAGAAACAGGTACTGTCAACGTTGGTTGCTGGAAAGTTTAGCCACACAATTGCTGTAAGTATCCATTTCCAAGTTTTAATTTGATAAAACAGATCTTCAAATTTAAGCTGTGCTTCAGTTGAAACAATTTTGAAACCAGTAGATTGTTGTTGCAAGTCTCAATAACCACATATTTGTGGGGTTGAATATTATTTGCAAGAGGAATGAGTTCTGTTGTTTTCATCAAGGGATCTAATTGTGTTTCTTTTGCGCTTTTAAATGAAATGATGTTAGTCATTTCGAGTTACCTGTTACTTGAATATGTGGGAGCAAAATTGTCATTTTGCGATTCTGTATTGTTTTGCCTTTTAAGTGAAATTCGGGGATACTCCCAGAAAACTAAAATAAAGAAAAAAAGATTTGTAGACTTTTGTGTTTGGAGGATCTGATAACCATTCACATTCTGCTTGTTTGGATTGACGCAGTGTTTGAAAATACTATGTTCTAGCACTTAATTGTACTTAGCAAGTCGATTTAAATAGACCCTTGGATTTTTCTTTCCATGCTGTCTGCTTTGTGATGTGTGTAACTTTCATATATTTATGTTATGCGAATCAAAGGCATATTTAGAGTCGATCTCTGAGCAAAATGGATTCCGATTGTTCATTTAAAATTGAAGGCATTTGATACCCTTTTTCATTTCTTGAAAGTAATTTGGTGAATAAAAAATAATACGAAGAATATTTCATTGTTTCGTAAAATAGAATTTGTAAAATGAGAGTATGCCTCTGTTTTATTTTATTTGAGGGCAAAATGCATTTTTGGTTCATGAGGTTTGAGGTTAGTGTCTATTTGGTATTGAAGTTTTAAAATGAACATTTTAGTTTCTAACGTTTGGAAATAGTTAGTTGACTAACGAAGAAATGATATGACATTGTGAATAAACAAATTTTTGAATGAGATGACAATTTTTACCCATTTATTATTATTTTTTAATTAGGGTTTTTATTTCATTATTATTGTTTTTAACTTTTTCCTTTCTCTCTCCCTTTTATCCCTCCTTTCAAACAGATCTTCACTAACACAATCGGAAAATTAAAGGTTGTAAAAACACAACGCACCCAACGAGGAAGAAAAACAATCAATTTATTGAAGGAAAAAAAAATTGTCATTTGTAGAAAACGAAGAGAAACATGATTGGGTATGAGTTGTTAAATTATGCCAATTTGTATTACAATTATAATAGAATTTTGAATTCAGAGCGAGCCAAATATGAAGAAAAAAAAACCACCTTGCAAACTCCCTGAAATAAGATGAAAATCATGTAATTCTACACTCACAGAATCAAATTCGTTGATTGTGGCCACATAGAATAGTGAAAAAATCTCTCCATTTCCATAGTGTATTTTGTTTGGTCCAAATACAAAGAGAAAACGAGCCCAAAACCCAACTTTGATGTTCTTACCCATCGCTACCTCTTTGTCATTGTGGTGTGCATAAAATCATACCTCTGATTGTAAAGAGGAAACCGGAGGTCTGATTTTGTAGCTTATCCTCTGATTGTATGGTATCATACCTCTAAAATCTCTCTTTGTCTTCGTCGTTGTGAAGAGCTAGGTTTTGAAGGAGGAAAATTGGAAAAGGCGAAAAAGGAAGGGCAAATTTGTACCTAATTCAAATAATAATAATAATAATAAATTTGAAAAAATTGCCACATCATTTAAATTTTGTCTACTCAACATGTCATGTCATTTTTCTATTAGTCAATTAGTGGTCAAATTAACTCTGAGACTAAAATGTTCATTTTGAAACAAAATAGATACTAACCTCAAATGTTAGAGACTAAAAGTGTATTCTGCTCTTTATTTTATTTACTTGGAAACAATACTCGTGAATGGAACTTGAAAACAAGAGTTAAAATGAGTTCTAATTGTTTTGTATCATAGGATAAGTTTCTCTCTCTTGTTTTCAAGAATCTGTGTTTAGGATGGGAGAGAGGGAAAAGTAGCTTGAGTCTAATACAATACAAATGTTCCATTTTTGGTAAAAATAGTGATTATTTTTTTTTTGTTTTTATTGCTTTATGTTAATTGTTGTTTTAATACTTTTTTATAAACTATAAAAGCTTAAATGTTGAGTTTAGTTATTTAATGAGCGGATCTCAATGAAAACAAGTGTTTAGAGCTGTAGGGATTGGGTTTTAAAATGGACTAATACTTTTAAATTGTGATTTCACAAAAAAAAAAAAAAAAAAAAAAAAA